>CM056573.1:187867921-188370421 GCA_029721435.1 Gymnothorax reevesii | reverse complement strand
AGGCCAGTGCTTCGCATTGATTGAACAGGTCCGCGTTCCAATGAAATACCACCTTTCACTCTTGCATGGGTTGATTTAAAAAAAAGTGCCACTCAGCAGTTAAATAGGCAGCGTGCTGCTCAAGCTATTAGCACAGGTATGCGAATTTGAATAACGTCGATTTAAATACAGCAAATACGGGTCCAGATGAATGATTGCCGTCTTACTCGATCGCAGAGAACAAGCAGCGCCTGTTGCCTGTGAAGCGCTCTCGGAGTGAACCTTGTGTTAATCATGAAAATGACTGAGAACAGGTCAGGACTAATAATTGTTTTAAACAGTTTTGTGCACCCAACTCTGTTCTTGTTCCGCTACTGTACTGAATCTAGCCCATGATTTAATCGCTGTTAGATCGCATATGGACAGAAACCGTGTCTTCAGTTGCCAATTAAGATAATTGAAAAATGCGTCAATAAAGGAAATTGATTGAGAACTAGCCAGGACTAACTGTTGTCATAAAGGGACGTGTCTGTGACCCCCCAATTCCCAGTTCTAGAACCACCACTGGTCTGCAATAAATGCGTTTTCATCAGACTGGGTTGAATGAAGCATTAGGGGAGCAGTGTCAATGGATACAGCTGACGCTGTGCAAGAATCACGTCCCTCGTTTGAGTTCTGACTCACCCAGTCCATCTTTTAACACAAACACTTCCGATTGCGGTATTTTCATGGGACTAAATCCCAGCCAGCAGGGCTGTCGATGGATCGTTTTCTTCCTCGTCTTACTTGTCTCATTCGTTATGTACCCTATTAAACATGCACATCAAATGCTGAGGGGGTCAAAGGGCAAGGAGAGGATAAAGGGGTATTTTTAAATACTCTCTTTGTTTTGGGGAAATATAAATTTTTAGCTTTAATCTCAACATTGTTTTACTACTACAAGTGCCATTTTGCATATGTTTTAAATGATCCAAGCCTTTTCATGCAAAATGTGTCGCCTGGAGAACCAAGTGAAATGTGTTCCTCAGCTGAGCTTGCCAAAGTTAGAAGCCTGTTTTCACCTGACATGATGTAATTTTCAGTTTTCTATGGTGATAGTGCACTGGTTTTAAATGGAATGACTGTGCCTTAGTCCAATTCTTTTGACAACATTACCAAAGCTGCAGTTTTGCCTCCAATCACAAATGACTGGAATGGAGTTAGACACGCCCACTTTATATCTGTGACATTGGCTGCGTTCCAATCCGAAAAATGCTTGCTTCGTCGTGTTCACTCACCCTCCAATAGAGGGGGGAATCCCCAATAAATCCCGGATGTACAAAACCCAAAACCAGTGAATTTGGCACGTTATGTAAATCGTAGATAAAAACAGAATACAATGATTTGCAAATCCCTTTCAACTTATATTCAATTGAATACACTGCAAAGACCAGATGTTTAATGTTCAAACTGAGAAACTTTTTTTTTTTTTGCAAATAATCATTAACTTAGAATTTAAAGGCAGCAACACATTGCAAAAAAGTTGGCACAGGGGCCTTTTTACCACTGTGTTACATCGCCTTTCCTTTTAACGACACTCAGTAAACGTTTGGGAACTGAGGGGACCAATTTTTGAAGCTTCTCAGGTGGAGCTCTTTCCCATTCTTGCGTGATGTACAGCTTAAGTTGTTCAACAGTCCAGGGTCTCCATTGTCGTATTTTACGCTTCATAATGCGCCACACATTTTCAATGGGAGACAGGTCTGGACTACAGGCAGGCCAGTCTAGTACCCACACTCTTTTACTACGGAGCCATGCTGTTGTAACACGAGCAGAATGTGGATTGGCATTGTCTTGCTGAAATAAGCAGGGGCATCCATGAAAAAGACGTTGCTTGGATGGCAACATATGTTGCTCCAAAACCTGTATGTACCTTTAAGCATTAATGGTGCCTTCACATATGTGTAAGTTGCCCCTGCCTTGGGCACTAATACACCCCCATACCATCACAGATGCTGGTTTTTGAACTTTGCGCCTATAACAGTCTGGATGGTTCTTTTCCTCTTTAGTTCGGAGGACATGACGTCCTCAGTTTCCAAAAACAATTTGAAATGTGGACTCGTCAGACCACAGAACACTTTTCCACTTTGCAATAGTCCATCTTAGATGAGCTTGGACCCAGCGAAGCCGGTGGCGTTTCTGGGTGCTGTTGATAAATGGCTGTCACTTTGCATTGTAGAGTTTTAACTTGCACTTGCAGATGTAGCGACGAACTGTAGTTCCTGACAGTGGTTTTCTGAAGCGTTCCTGAGCCTGTGTGGCGATGTCCTTGACACACTGATGTCGGTTTTTGATGCAGTACCGCCTGAGGGATCGAAGGTCACGGGCATTCAATGTTGGTTTTCGGCCTTGTCGCTTACGTGCAGTGATTTCTCCAGATTCTTTGAACCTTTTGACGATATTACGGCCCGTAGATGATGAAATCCCTAAATTTCTTGCAATCGCTCGTTGAGGAATGTTGTTTTTAAACTGTTCGACTATCAGCTCACGCATTTGTTCACTATGTGGTGACCCTCGCCCCATCCTTGTCTGTGAATGACTGAGCATTTCAGGGAAGCTGCTTTTATACCCAATTATGGCACCCACCTGTTCCCAATTTGCCCGTTCACCAGTGGGTAGTTCCAAATTCGTGTTTGATGAGCATTCCTCAACTCTCTCAGTCTTTTTTGCCACTTGTGCCAGCTTTTTTGAAACATGTTGCAGGTATCAAATTCCAAATGAGCTAATATTTGCAAAAAATTACAAAGTTTACCTGTTCAAACATTAAGTAACTTCTCTTTGCAGTGTATTCAATTGAATATAGGTTGAAAAGGATTTGCAAATCATTGTATTCTGTTTTTATTTACGATTTACACAACATACCAACTTCACTGGTTTTGGGTTTTGTAAGATGGCGGCCACTGGTGGGGTCGTTCCAATAAAGTTTAGCGGAGGGAAGGGAGCATTTTCATTTGCTAAAGCCCTCGATTATCCTCCCTTAAACGAACATCCTTGCGAGCTTTGATATTGCCCAGAATGCCTTGCTCATTCTCCCTCGGTAAAAAGAATTCACGTCCGCCATTTTTCTCTGTGAGAATTGTGTTCAAGTAATGTGTAATTTATGACCGTTATATGCAAATAGCAAAGTTTGGGGGTGAGGGGCATCGGATTCTCATTACTTTTTAAGCATGTAACTTTATGTGCATTTTTGCTGTAGCTAGCCTATAGCATCCGTGAGGACTGTTGCGGAGCTAAAAGCCGCTTTCACACCAGATGCGAAACAAATTTGTCGCACGACAGATTACATTCAAAGTCAATGCAAAGACGCAAATTCATGTGTGTATTTGCGTCCTTGCATTGACTTGAATGTAATCTCGTGCAAAAAATTTGTTTCGCGTCCGGTGTGAAAGCAGCTTTATTTTCCCTTAAAACAGTCGTAAGTGCAGCAGCAGTCAAACGAGCACGCCATCCTCTTGTTGCCATTACCATGTGATACAGAGTCCGTGTGAGCTGCAAAAGGTAAAACCTGCAGGCAACTAACTCACTTGGCTCCATGGCAGCACAAGCTTCCCATTGGGTTGCTGACAAATGTCGAAGTGCGGAAGAAACGCAGCGCGGGTCGTTCCAATCCGATCTCCCTCAACCCTCCCCCCGAAGTCTCCACTATTGCCCTCCCTCGTACGGGAAGGGCTTACTCACCTGTCATGTCATTCGGAGGGCTCACTCGAGTGGAGGGAAGAAGTGAAGGGAGTGTCTGACTTCGGATTGGAACGCAGCCCTGGTCAGCGCTTGAGCTTCCCGACTGACATTAGGTCGTCCAATCAGGGCTTCTTTGATGGTGGTGTTTTTTACTGAAAAGTCTCAGGCTGCAGAGCACACACTCAAACACACACACACACACACACACAGGCACACAAACGCAAACACACACACACGCGCACACAAACACACACACACACACACACGCACGCACACAAACACACGCACACACGCAAACACACACATACACACATGCACACACAAACGCAAACACACACACATACACACACTCACACACACACAAACACACACACACTCAATCACACACACACACACACACTCAAACGCTCGCAAACACACACTCACACACTGACATACACATACACACACATGCACATACACATACACACACACACTCATACACACACACTCACATACACACACACATGCACACACACATACACACACTCAAACACACAGACACACACACACACACACACACACACACAGTTGCACCGCATTGCTGCTGTGACTGTAATCATGGCAACGTACATGAAAATAGCACAGGTACAATCAGACAGACTGAGGAGAGGTTAAAATAAATGCAAGAGGGAAGGATAGAGGGTGATGAGCGAGAGAGAGCGAGAGTGAGAGAATGAGAGAGAGAGAGAGAGAGAGAGAGAGTTGGGGACTTTACCAGAAAGAAGCCCTCATCAGCACACAGTACCACTCAGTGTGATTCGGACCCACACAATGGAACAAAATGAACTCAGATATCCGTGAATGCTGAAGTAGTACTGATATAAACATAACCTAGACACCCAATCACGATGAGATATGGTTTTTGGCACAACTGAGACACCAATCACAACAGGCCGTGGTGTCATTCGAGACGGACTTTCACACTTCGTTCTCTCTCTTGCAGGAAAAAGAACTTGTTCAACAGAGAACCTTGCTGTTCAGTCTAGAATTACACTGTTGATTGATGTTTTTCATTAAGTCAAACCAGTTTAGTTTTTTTGTATTTTTTTGCCCATATTGTTGCTTTGAATAAAATATTAAGATGATAAATAACTGAGAACATAAGTTCAAAATGAAAAAAAAATCTGCAATGTACTGTACAAAAACCTTCCATTTATTTTCTTGCAGATAAGTCTGATTTTGTGCTCTCAATTTTTGTTATTATATGTATTGTATTTTTGCAAAGATCACATATTTGTCATGAATAATTTCTGCTTGTTTAATATGACGTCTCAAAATTTGGTCAATGATCACACCTATCATTGAACATATATTATTTTTATTTTGTCAATAATATGAGCAAATTGCGTACAATGCATAAAGTATTTTTAAATGCAAATAAATTCTGTATTGCTTTAAAATCTCATGAATTTCTTGGGTATATTTGACCTAAACTGAAAGTTTAACTGTGGCTTTTTGGGGAGATGGTAAACTCAGACGATGTTATTTTACACGTGAGGGTCGAGCAGAGGACCCACCCTTTGGAGGCGGTGAGCTCCTGCTCATAAACGGCCCAGTTACCAACAGAAGCAGTGCTTTTTCTGGGCTGATCCACAGAGCTTTAAAGGAGAAGACCTTACTACGCCAAAGTATATTCAGCGTAAAATGGAAAGCTTTAAGTGTCTAAAATCCAATAAAGACGTAGTACTTTGTCACTGTAATGGCCATAAAACAACAGCAAAAGCTCGCATACATATGCCTTGACTGGGCAGCCATTGAAGACATACGGCCTCGAACAGTAGCACCAGTTATACTCAGGCTCTTTGTTCGTTGGAGGTAGATTTTGTTTAGCGAGTGTCAGCTATAGACTGTATAAAAAGATGGACGAAGATGGACGTCACCCATTGGTTTCAGCATACCATTTAGAAAGCCTCAATTTTGGCAATTTTGACAGCGCCATTTTGTCATTTTGAAGCCGGATGTGATTTTTATTTGACGAGAGCATGAATTGAAGATCCAGGGAGGAGCGAAGGGTGGATCTATGGGTGCATCTGACCGTATCTGACGAGGACTAGAGCATAGCCTCGCCCCTAAAGCATATACTGGCTTTATCGATTATTCTAGTCTATATAGGACCGTAATTTTCAAAAATTAATATCATGATATATCGAAGGAGACTTGAAACTTGGGATAGATATCATAAAATTATGTGGAAAATCATTATCGAAATAATGAATCAGGTGGGAAAGTAGGGTCATTTTCTTAGACTTCTATAGCACTGAACTTCTTTCTGCAACCACCGACGTCGCCATCTGCTGGCAATTAAATAGAATGCAATTTTTTGAGATTTCCGTATTGGCCTCACTTTTCAGACCCGGGTGCTGCGTCCATCTTTTTCTCCAGAGTACGGTCTCAAAGACCTTTGGAAACTTCATCTTTAAAAGCTTAATAACCTAAACCTCTCTCAGCTTATGTCATGTTTACACCGAACCGCGACCCTGATACGGCCCCTATACGACCAGCATGATTGTGAACTTTTGGTCACTCGCACAAGTCACAGCCGTTGCCTACTTTGATCACTTATTTGCGGTTACACCAAACCTCAATAGCGACCGAATCATGACTTTCTTTATACCTTGAACCATGATGCAGTCGCAATACTCATACTTGTCGCCCGTACTCGTAGAAAGCTTGTTGGCAAGTGATGGAGAGAGCAGTGGCCCAGTGTTTATATAGACAACGTGTGGTCATAAGTGGCATTGCCACTGGTCGCGGGAAGCCTCGCCATTGATCGGATTTCCATCCCCTTAATTGTGCATGCAGTCTCAGCGGGGTCGCAAATTAGGTCGCATTTAAAACGTGTAAATTTGTCTGTCGTTATGGGGTTGCAGTAGGCTCGCATTAAGCTCGCCATGACGCACGCAATAGTTTGCGAGTGAAAAATTCCTAATAATTTGCAATCATTGCGGCAACGGCATGCCAAGGCACTTGTGTGTCTATTACGACCTGTGATACTGAGTTGAGAGTCCGATGAGACTTGTGTTTATTACGACTAATTATGATACCCTCTTGTGTTTTTCACTGGTCGCACACCTTTGCGAGTGTTTTGAGCAGTTCCATACAATCTCAAAACTCTATGAGACCAATGGACAGTGATGGACCAAGAGAGATGGTTTTAGAGACCATGGAGACCGCATAGAGACCAGCTTGCAACCCCAGTGCGAGTGAGGGCGAGCAGAGACCATTTTTCGGTCGCAACTTGGTCGTAAGCTCGGTGTAAAAGGGATGTTACTTCTCTTAATTAGCCACAGTTGCTCAGACTAATTGGTTAAACCGACAACAGAAAATTTATTTTCGACAGCATTGTTATGCATTGCACCACAAAATTATGAAGCATTTTCTCGATGACATTAAATATCAATATTTCTTTCTATTTTATGTGCTCGTGTAACTCGTGAAACTGCACAGATTTGCATAAATGAGTTTGCAAAGCTCATTAACTAATACGCCAGGAGAATCTGCTCCATAATGTGAATGCAGTCATGGCTAAAGGGCATTGTCAGGCAGGTTGCACAGCTGAGTGACAATCGTACGGATAGCGAAAATAAATGTTGCGAAGTCAACGAAAGTTTTGAATTATTATTGCCATCCTTACAATGCCATATCAATTATTTTAATGTAGGGAATACGTATTCACTTTTTCATTATTACTTATTATAATACATATTATAGGTCATGAATTGGTCTTGGTCGCTCAGTCGATAAATTGTTGGAATGTTAATCTGGCGAACTTAAGCAAGAACAGCTCGAGGGCGATCAAGCGGTAAAGGATGAGCTTCCTGAAGGCCCTCTGAACATCTGATTGCATGCCGCTGAGTTTTAGTGACGAGTCGATGATAAATGTCCGTTATTGAGAATGGGTTTTGAACATCGCAGTTTGAGCCTCGACGATTTTACCGAGGGCTGCAGTAGCTCTATAGGTCCTAAAGCGGCTTTTAGCAGCTCTAAAACGTCTCGAATATGCAGGTGTATAAGAATTCAATGATAACTTAATGGAGGCTATGAATGAGTTTCACTGACGTCACGAGCAGCGCGGCACAGTCTAGTGAACTGGCGCTTGATTGGATAAAATTAGATTCCCCGAGTAAAAATGTCTGCTCCGTGATATTTACGTGATATTGATATTTGAAGACTCGTCGTTTGTAAAATAAGTCGCACTGGACTATTACCAAATTGAAATGTATAAAGCTATGCCTTTTAGATGCTCAAAGAATTCTACTTTCCACTGAAATGTACTTTGCGGAGGTGCTGCTTTAATTTGGGCGGTCAGGATGATGGACAGGAGACCACAGTACACTCGAAAAGAGTAGGCGCAAAGTAACCTTTGACCTCATCCATCACAGGAAAATCTGACAGTTTTTTTTTTCCAAGGAAGTAATTTTATCTGTCTCTCTGAGCTGTGAGTCACCCCCATAGACATGACTCCGCCCAGTTTGAATGATGTCACAATCAGCACCGGCCTACGACTGGCTCTGACAGGGGTGGGACTTGGAGGGGAGGTAAAGTGAAGTGTTGCACATCTCTCTGGTAGGAAACAGGAAGCAGGAAGTGACGTGGCATGGTATTAATGAGGAAGTCATCTCTGCAACGACAACAGAAGTTGCCTCAGCCACTGAGGAGGCACATCTCAGGGCAGCACGGTGGCACAGTGGTTAGCACTGTCACCTCACAGAAAGTTTGTGGGTTCGAACCCGGCCTGGGGCCTTTCTGTGTGGAGTTTGCATGTTCTCCCCCTGCATGGGTTCCCTCTGGGTAGTCTGGTTTCCCCACCCCCCCTCCCCAGGAAAAGATGCATCTGCTACCAGTGCCCTTGACCAAGGAACTGGCTTTAGAACTGGAGTTGGTCCCCGGGCGCTGCTCTGTGGCTGCCCACTGCTCCTAACTGTAGGATGGGTCAAATGCAGAGGACAAATTACCCCACGGGGTTCAGTAAAGTGTATCTTATCTCTTAAGCGTCTGATATTGTATTCAAGGGAAAAGTCAGCGAACACTGTATTGTGATGTCACAGTCAGAGACCCCACCCTGCATATCATGCACACACCCACACACTCATTAATGCATTCGCATACATTCTCATTTACACACACTCACACTTTCACACACATGCACACAGACAGGAACTCCCTCCCCCTCTCTGTAAGTACCTATGTTAATATTGATGCTCCATTTTTCATTGTTTGCCAGGAATAGTTGATTATTCATGGCGCAGTGAGCTCACACCAGACTGTCAGCTGATCTGAGAGCCTGTTTTAACTCCTGTACACCGCTCTCTGTTTCTTTTTATTCTCTTTTCAATCTCTCTCTCTCTATCTCATCTCTCCTACTCTTCCCTCTTCTTTCTCTATTGTACCAGGGGAGTGTGTGTGTGTGTGTGCGCGCGCGAGTGTGTTTGTGTGAGTAAGAGAGAATGCAGCATTTGAATTACAGATTTTTTTTCTGTAAAAATTAAATCCCCTTCACATTAGAATTGTCACATTAAACATCTGACAAAACATGATGTTGTGAAAGATTAATTTTGCATGCACTATTAGAAAATGGACTGTCTGTTTCTGAGCTACTGACAGGGTGTGATTCAGGGTGTGAATGTGGCGCAGTGATATGAATCTATTCTGACAGATGTGAGTTCACTCTGAATAATTCACTGTGTCTGCATGAATATTTATGCAAATTCTGAGTACTCCTTTCTCAGCACATACTGAGTTCTCCTGTCTTAGCATATACTGAGTACTTCTGTTTTAGCACATACTGAGCACTTCTGTTTTAGCACGTACTGAGTACTTCTGTCTTAGCACATTCTGAGTATTTTAGTTCTAGCTCATACTGAGTACTCCTGTCTTAGCGCATACTGAGTACTTCTGTCTTAGCATATTCTGAGTTTTCCTGTTTTAGCACATACTGAGTACTCCTGTCTTAGCACATACTGAGTACTTCTGTTTTAGCACTTACTGAGTACTTTTGTTTCAGCACATACTGAGTACTTCTGTTTTAGCACGTACTGAGTACTTCTGTCTTAGCACATTCTGAGTATTTCTGTTCTAGCACATACTGAGTACTCCTGTCTTAGGGCATACTGAGTACTCTGTCGTAGCATATTCTGAGTTTTCCTGTTTTAGCACATACTGAGTACTCCTGTCTTAGCACATACTGAGTACTTCTGTTTTAACACTTACTGAGTACTTCTGTTTTAGCACATACTGAGTACTTCTGTCTTAGCAAATTCTGAGTATTCCTTTTTTACCACATACTGAGTACTCCTGTCTTAGCACATACTGAGTACTTCTGTCTTAGCAAATTCTGAGTATTCCTGTTTGTGGACATACTGAGTACTTCTGTCTTAATACATACTCAGTACTCCTGTCTTAGCACATACTGAGTGCTACTGTTTTAGCACATTCTGAGTATTCCTGTCTGAGCGCATACTGTGTACTTCTGTCTTAGCAAATACTGAGTACTCCTGTCTTAGCACATACTGAGTCTTCCTGTCTTAGCACATGTTGAGCACTCCTGTCTTAGCACATATTGAGTACTTCTGTCTTAGTACATTTTGAGTACTCCTGTTTTAGCGCATACTGAGTACTTCTGTCTTAGCACATACTGAGTACTCCTGTCTTAGCACATACTGAGTGCTCCTGTCTTAGCACATATTGAGTACTCCTGTCTTAGCACATACTGAGTACTTCTGTCTTAGCACATACTGAGTGCTCCTGTCTTAGCAAATACTGAATTTTCCTGTCTTAGCACATACTGAGTACTTCTTTCTTACCACATAATGAGTGCTCCTGTCTTAGCACATATTGAGCACTCCTGTCTTTGTACATACTGAGTACTTTTATCTTAGCACATACTGAGTACTATTGTGTTAGCACATACTGAATACTTCTGTCTTAGCACATACTGAGCACTCCTGTCTTAGCACATATTGAGCAGTCCTCTCTGAGCAAATACTGAGTACTTCTGTCTTAGCACATTCTGCGTACTACTGTTTCAGCACATACTGAGTACTGCTGTCTTAGCGCATACTGAGCACTCCTGTCTTAGCACATATTGAGTACGTCTGTCTCAGCACATACTGAGTACTTCTGTCTTAGCACATACTGAGTACTCCTGTCTTAGCAAATACTGAATACTCCTGTCTTAGCACATACTGAGTACTTCTTTCTTTCCACATAATGAGTGCTCCTGTTTTAGCACATACTGAGTGCTCCTGTCTTAGCACATTTTGAGCACTCCTGTCTTTGCACATACTGAGTACTTCTGTGTTAGCACAAACTGAGTACTATTGTGTTAGCACATACTGAGTACTTCTGTCTTAGCACATACTGAGCGCTCCTGTCATAGCACATATTGAGCACTCCTCTTTCAGCACATACTGAGTACTTCGGTCTTAGCACATACTGAGTCCTACTGTCTTAGCACATACTGAGTACTCCTGTCTTAGCGCATACTAAACACTACTGTCTCAGCGCATACTGAGTACTCTTGTCTTAGCACATACTGAGTACTCCTGTCTTAGCGCATACTAAACACTACTGTCTCAGCGCATACTGAGTACTCTTGTCTTAGCACATACTGAGTACTCTTGTCTTAGCACATACTGAGTACTTCTGTCTTAGCACATACTGAGTTCTTTGTTCGTAGCACACGCTCTCTCCCTTCCCTGCGAAACCTGGCTTATCTCTTTGGGGGTGCTGATGGGATGTTTGACCTGTGCCTTTGGTGCTGTAAGTGTGCACACATGCTATTTTGCCTTTGTATCTTCATGAGCTGCCAGACTGGGTTTTTTCAGTGTCTGAAATCATTTCAAACCTTTTACCATGTCCCCCCCCCCTCATCTCCTTGAGGCTCTTGATACAGTGAATGAGAGTTTCTGTCTCTGGGCAGATTTGTACTGCAGGAAGTCGAATCTTGACTGACTGTTAGATAAAAGCCACTGCTGACTGAGGGAAATGATTAAGGGAAACATGCTGTGGGGGTCTTATTTCAGGCAGGCCCAATTACAGAGCAACATGGGAGTTGTAGTTTGGTTTGACTGAATCTCCTCCTTGTGAGAAACCGGGTAAATAGAATGCTTTTATCCAGAACACCAGCTGAGAGAAATACGAGTTATGTTTTGGTTTGGTAGAGCTGAGCAATGCATTTCTATTGTTTTTCTTTTTTTCTTCTTCTTCTTAGAGCAGTAGTTACTGGGTTAATTTGAAATTGAAGGGGACGAAGTGTTGAGGTCTTTCTATAACCCCACCCCTCTCTTTCTTGCAGGTGTCTGACTGACAGCATCGCCTTTTAATCCAAAAACATGGAGAGGGCTTTTTCTTTGCTGAGGCAGTAAGTACAAACCTGTTATAATCTTGTTATAAACTGTTATAGCCTGAGTCCTGCTGTTCAAGCTCTCATGCAGGTATTATCATATCAAGTGTCCTGCTATCGTAAGGCTGGTATGTGCTGTATTTAAAAAGCAGTTATAAACCATGTAGCCTACATTGATAAGGGAATCATCACAGTGCTGCATTAATCTGTCCTTGTCAGTGTGAAGGTCAGATTGAGCAGGATTTTTTTATTAACTCTGTGGGTAGTCAACGGAAGATACAGAAACAGTTTAATAAAAGTCGGACCTAACCCATGTGCTGTGACAGTCTGTGCTATTTTATTGAGGGTTTTGCGTTCTGAAAAATACCGGAGTACATCCCTATTAAAATTTGACTCATTCTGGAAAATGCTCATACAATGTAAAAAGACTGAATTGAAAATCCTTTTTCCTTTACTATATTTAATAAAAGCAACAAATCACCAGAGTGTTCTTACGTGTGAGTTCAATTGCTTAATGAAAATATGAAATGCAATGACTACAGCAGGGTCCAAAAACGTTGGCGCCGTAAACTGTTTATCGCTCTGAAAATCGCTGCATCTTTTAATCAGACTCATTAAGCAATTGGCACCAGTTTGTCAAACCTAGCAAGTGGAATTTTCCATTTTGCTGGTTTTCAGTGTTGCAGTTATGTGGGGCCCTCGGTGGTGTATTTTGCTTAATAAATTGCTGCATATTTAGGACAGAACAGGACTGCAGGCCGGCCCGTCTAGCGCCCACACTTTCTGCTTTCATAGCCATGCACTTGTAATCTCTGCAGAAGTTATTTTTGCGGTTTTGCTGGAAAATGCAGGGCCATCTCTGGAATGGTTCGGGGATCATGGCTCGATGCAATCTCCACAACCACAAGATAATAACAGCAATTGCAAAAACTACATTAAACACTAAACAGTGAACACTAAACACTGAACAGTTCTTTTTGGCCTTCATATTGAAATTCTTTTTGCTTAGATTAATAACACTTCTTATGTAAAATGAGCAATACAGCATGTCAAAATAGGCTATAAGGCAAAAGAGAATCTCCCCTGCATATAATGCAATAGATTAAATGTATATATGCTGGTAGAATTAAAATTTGTACAGGAGTTATTTTAGGCAGAGGTAGACTGTAATGCAAATTTTCCCAACAACTTTATATCACATATAAAGCCTGTACTCAGGCCTCTTTCTTCAAACCTTTAAGCTTTTTTTTTTGTTTTTTGATCTGCATGTCAACATTTTCAGGACAGAGAGACTTTTAGTGGTAACTATGTCACCAGCCCTGCAGGAAGCTCGCTATGGATTGACCTGGCTGGTACAGATAGCTAGTATTTGGTCAGCATCCTGAGTAAAGGATACCTTGATGTGCATTAGCATGTCTGTGGTGCTACCAGCCACATATCCAATTACAGGCAAATAACACCGACTTTCCATCAAATAACCATCTTGACTGATCTTGACTGATGACTGTGGCTGTCTGGGAAGCCCAAATCCTCCTAGACAGTCAATCTGATAGATGCAGGCTCTGTTTCTCAGCGTTTGCCATGATGATGACCCTAATGTGAGCATAGCCTGTCTCAACTGCTGCACGAGGCGTCGCCTTCATGAGAGGAGTGTGAGGTGGCTTCGGCTCTGTGAAATGGAGTGTAAACACGCTGAAACAGCCATTTTGAGATGGGTAAACTGTGGCCATAAAAGGGATGTAAACACAGCAATATGCTTCAGCAGCAGATGTGAAACAGCCCAGTCTGGGCAGCCGATCAAAACTCTCTGGCTGGCAAACTGATGTTGATCACATTCGCCGACCACTGGACCTCTTGCGCTGCCCACGGAACCCCCCTCAATGACCACTGAACCCCCCACTGACCACTGAACCCCCCCCCCACTGACCGCTGAACCACCCCTCACTGACCACTGAACCTACCCCTCACGGACCACTGAACCCCCCACTGACCACTGAACCCCCCCCCACTGACCGCTGAACCACCTCTCACTGACCACTGAACCCCCCCTCACTGACCACTGAACCCCCCACTAACCACTGAACCCCCCCTCACTGACCACTGAACCCCCCCTCGCTGACCATTTAACCCCCCCTCACTGACCACTGACGCCCCCTCACTGAACTGAACCCCGCTCACTAACCACTGAACCCCCCCTCACTGACCGCTGAACCCCCCCACTGACCAATGAACCCCCCCTTGCTGACCACTGCCCCCCCTCACTGACTGCTGAACCCCCCCCACTGACCAATGAAACCCCCTTGCTGACCACTGACCCCCCCTCACTGAACTGAGCCCCCTTCACTGACCACTGAACCCCTCCTCACTGGCCACTGAACCCCCCCCCCCCACTGACCGCTGAACTCCCCCTTGCTGACCACTGAACCCCCCTACTGACCACTGACCCCCCCCTCACTGGCCACTGAACCCCGCTTCACTGACCGCTGAACCCCCCTCACTGACGGCTGAACCCCCCCTCACTGACCACTTAACCCTCCCTCACTGACCACTGAACCTACCCCTCACTGACCGCTGAACCCCCACCACTGACCACTGACCCCCCCTCACTGAACTGAACCCCGCTCGTTGACCACTGAACCCCCCTCACTGACGGCTGAACCCCCCCTCACTGACCACTTAACCCTCCCTCACTGACCACTGAACCTACCCCTCACTGACCACTGAACCCCCCCTTGCTGACCATTTAACCCCCCCTCACTGACCACTGAACCCCCCCTCACTGACCACTGACGCCCCCTCACTGAACTGAACCCCGCTCACTAACCACTGAACCCCCCCTCACTGACCGCTGAACCCCCACCACTGACCACTGACCCCCCCCTCACTGAACTGAACCCCGCTCATTGACCACTGAACCTCCCTACTGACCAATGAACCCCCCCTTGCTGACCACTGACCCCCCATCACTGACTGCTTAACCCCCCCACTGACCAATTAAGCCCCCTTGCTGACCACTGACCCCCCCCTCACTGAACTGAGCCCCCCTCACTGACCACTGAACCCCCCCTCACTGACCGCTGAACCCCCACCACTGACCACTGACCCCCCCCCTCACTGAACTGAACCCCGCTCATTGACCACTGAACCCCCCCACACTGACGGCTGAACCCCCCCTCACTGACCGCTGAACCCCCCCTCACTGACCGCTGAATCCCTCCCACTAACCGCTGAACCCCTGCTCTGTATATTTACACCTCTCTCTCTATCACTCTCTCTCTTGCTCTCTCTCCCTCTCTCTCTCTGCCTTACAGCAAACTTTTAGCTTATATGAGAGGGCCTCTTCAGCTAAGGTCAACTGGGCGAAGAGTGAGGCTTTACAGGTCGGGGAATGGCGGGGGAGGGCACCCCATAATTTGCCTGGGGCACTAGAATGGAGGATGGATGGGATGAAAGTCTTGGGGGTGTTCCTCGGCAGCGAGGAGTATCGGAAACAGAACTGGGAGTGTATGTTGGACAAGGTTGTTGCCAAGTTGTCTAAATGGCAGTGGTTGTTGCCAGTTATGTACTTCAGGGGGAGGGTTTTGGTTCTGAATGCTCTATGCTCTGGCACAGGTTGTGTGTGCTGGAGCCTCCTAGAGGCCTACTTGAAGAACTGCAGAGGAAGATGGTGGACTTTTTCTGGTCTGGGCAGCATTGGACCAGAGCTCCATTGTTGTATCTTCCATTACAGGAAGGTGGACTGGGTCTGGTTGACCTACAGAGCAGAGTTACAGTTACAATAGTTACTTCTATTGTTCAGTATTGACCGCCTGGCATAAGACCTTTACAGTCAAGCGAAGTTCTAGCTGGCCTGAAGGGTGGATGTTACAAGAGCCTCTCCTGCATAACCCCCTGCTGCCGGTAAAGTTGTTGCAGTCAGTCTGTCAGTGTGCAGACTGCTCTGAGTCTAAAGTGGGTGACCTGATGAGTGGAGGGAGATGGAGGTCATTGAGTGAGTTGGCTGTTGTGGATGATGGACTTGATCTGGGAAGATCTCTGCTCTCTTTTACCACTCCACAGCTGGGAGACTTTCAGCGGATCGGCAAGAAGGCCCTGCACCGTGTGAAGGTTAAGGTTCGGCACCAGGCTGCCTTAGCGGAGGTGAGGTCAGCAGAGTGGCTGGGGAATTTGGGACCAGATCCTTCACTGATAGGATGCTGGCGCTCCCTATATAAGCCTCCTGTCATTTTATCTTTGGGCAGGCTAAAATGGCCACCTGGCTAAGTAGGAAGAATCTGCGCTTGGGGGCTGGGTCAACTGACACAGAAAACATAATGAAGGGGCTGGTGGTGGCAAGATTGAAGGTGGAATGAGCCTATTGCACACTTGTTCATAATGTCCCAGGGTTTATTGTGATGTAGGGGATTGATGAGGTACTGGGCAAAGTGGGGATGCAGGAGAGGTTGAAGTTAAATGTTTACCACCCGTCCCCTAATCCTCTCCACGCACTCGTCCCCTACTCCTCTCCTGACACTCATCCCCTACTCCTCTCCATGCACTCGTCCCCTAATCCTCTTCACACACCCGTCCCCTACTCCTCTCCACGCACCCGTCCCCTACTCCTCTCCTCGCACTCGTCCCCTACTCCTCTCCTCGCACCCGTCCCCTACTCCTCTCCTCGCACCCGTCCCCTACTCCTCTCCTCGCGCCCGTCCCCTACTCCTCTCCAAGCACCCGTTCCCTACTCCTCTCCACGCACTGGTTCCCTACTCCTCTCCTCGCACCCGTCCCCTACTCCTCTCCTCGCACTCGTCCCCTAATCCTCTCCACGCACTCGTCCCCTACTCCTCTCCTCGCACTTGTCCCCTACTCCTCTCCTCGCACCCGTCCCCTACTCCTCTCCTCGCACCCGTCCCCTACTCCTCTCCTCGCACTCGTCCCCTACTCCTGTCCTCGCACTCATCCCCTACTCCTCTCCACGCACCCGTCCCCTACTCCTCTCCTCGCACCCGTCCCCTACTCCTCTCCACGCACCCGTCCCCTACTCCTCTCCTCGCACCCGTCCCCTAATCCTCTCCTCGCACCCGTCCCCTACTCCTCTCCTCGCACTCATCCCCTACTCCTGTCCTCGCACTCGTCCCCTACTCCTCTCCTCGCACCCGTCCCCTACTCCTCTCCTCGCACCCGTCCCCTACTCCTCTCCTCGCACCCAGCCCCTACTCCTCTCTTCAGACCCGTCCCCTACTCCTCTCCTCACACTCATCCCCAACTCCTCTCCTCGCACTCGTCCCCTACTCCTCTCCACGCACCCGCCCCCTATTCCTCTCCTCTTACTTGTCCCCTAGACCTCTCCACGCACTCGTTCCCTACTCCTCTCTTCGCACCCGTCTCCTACTCCTCTCCTCGCACTCATCCCCTCCTCCTCTCCTCGCACCCGTCCCCTACTAATCTCCTCGCACTCATCCCCTCCTCTCCTCTCACTCGTCCCCTACTCTTCTCTCCATGGGTGGTGGGCCCACATGGAGGCAGCTCTTCGGGCTGAGCCCGGCCAGGTCCCCTGGAAAAACCCGGCCACCAGCCGCTCGCCTGTGAGCTCCCTTCCAGGCCTGGCTCCAGGAGGGGCCCCGGTGCCCCTAATCTGGGCGAAGTTCTTTTTCTCATGAAAGAGCTTGTCAAGGGAGACTAATGAATTGCTCTTCATCTGGCCCCTCACCTGGGACTAATGTGCCATGGGAGATCCTATCAGGAGCTATTGTTCCGGACAACACTACTCCCAAGATCTCGCAGCACGCAAACTCCTCTTCCGTGATAAGGTTGCGATTCATGGAGGAGTGAAGCTCTCTATTTACTAGTCAATCTATGTTCCATCCATTACTTATAGTTATGAGCCTTGGGTAGTGACCGAAAGAATTGGACGCAATCTTATTCTTTCGGTCATTAGCCAAGGCTCATGAAGTGGCCGAATCCAAGTGGCCGAAATGATCTTTCTCTGCAGGGTGGCTGAGCTGACCCTGAGGGATAGGGTGAGGAGCTCAGACATCCAGGAGAGGCTCCGAGGAGAACCGCTACTCCTCTGTGTGGAGAGGAGTCAGTTGAGGTGGTTCGGGCATCTAGTCTGTATGACGCCTCCCTTTAGAGGTTTTCCAGGCATGTCCAGCTGGGAGGAGCCCTGAGGCAGACCCAGGACCTGCTGGAGGGATTATATCTCCCAGCTGACCTGGGAACAGCTTGGGGTCCCCCAGGTAGAGTTGGCGGAAGTGGCTGGGAGGGGGGGGCCTGGGCCTCTGTGCTCAGTCTGTTACCCCCGCGACCGTCTCTGGATAAGCGGCAGAAAATGGATGGATGGATGGATGAATGGATGGATGGATGGACACTGTATTTTTCTCAAGAACATGTCTGCAATAATTACTGCATCCACTTTATTTAATACTTTGTGCAGCCTCCTATAGTTGAGATATAGTAACAGCTCTGAATCTTCTCCATGTGTCGATAGTTTGGGGAGGACATAGTCAGGGACCTGAGACCATTCCTGCCAGCCAAATCTCTCCACATCCTTCAGATTCCTCAGGCCACATCATGCTCTCTCCTCAGCTCCTCCCACAGGTTTCCTATTGGGTTCAGGTCAGGTGACTGGAATGGCCATAGCCTTGATTTTATAGTCAATGATCCAGGTTTTCTGTTGATTTTGATGCACACTACAGATCATTGTCCTATTGGACGATCCCATCACTCCCCCGTTGAAGAATTCTAGCAGGAATTCTGGCAGGTGTTTATCTACTATCAGCTGATATATGATGGAATCCATAGTAACATGAATCCCGTGACATTGTCCAGGACATTAGGAAGAAAACCAGCCCCACAACATCAAAGATCCACCACCACACTTCACAGCTGGGAATGGGGTACACCACCGTTCCCCATTCCTCTCCTCGCACTCGTCCCCTACTCCTCTCCTCGCACCCGTCCCCTACTCCTCTCCTCGCACCCGTCCCCTACTCCTCTCCTCGCCCCCGTCCCCTACTCCTCTCCACGCACTCGTCCCCTACTCCTCTCCTCACACCCGTCCCCTACTCCTCTCCTCGCACTCGTCCCCTACTCCTCTCCACGCACTTGTCCCCTACTCCTCTCCTCGCACCCGTCCCCTACTCCTCTCCTCGCACTCGTTCCCTACTCCTCTCCTCGCACCCGTCCCCTACTCCTCTCCACGCACTCGTTCCCTACTCCTCTCCTCGCACCCGTCTCCTCTACACCACCACACTTCACAGCTGGGAATGGGGTACACCACCACACTTCACAGCTGGGAATGGGGTACCACCACACTTCACAGATGGGAATGGGGTACCACCATACTTCACAGCTGGGAATGGGTTACACCACCACACTTCACAGTTGGGAATGGGGTACACCACCATACTTCACAGCTGGGAATGGGGTACATCACCACACTTCACAGCTGGGAATGGGGTACCACCATACTTCACAGCTAGGAATGGGGTACCACCATACTTCACAGCTAGGAATGGGGTACCACCATAATTCACAGCTGGGAATGGGGTACATCACCACACTTCACAGCTGGGAATGGGGTACATCACCACACTTCACAGCTGGGAATGGGGTACCACCATACTTCACAGCTAGGAATGGGGTACCACCATAATTCACAGCTGAGAATGGGGTACCACCATAATTCACAGCTGGGAATGGGGTACCACCATAATTCACAGCTGGGAATGGGGTACCACCATAATTAACAGCTGGGAATGGGGTACACCACCATACTTCACAGCTAGGAATGGGGTACCACCATACTTCACAGCTGAGAATGGGGTACACCACCACACTTCACAGCTGGGAATGGGGTACACCACCATACTTCACAGCTGGGAATGGGGTACATCACCACACTTCACAGCTGGGAATGGGGTACCACCATACTTCACAGCTAGGAATGGGGTACCACCATAATTCACAGCTGAGAATGGGCTACCACCATAATTCACAGCTGGGAATGGGGTACCACCATAATTCACAGCTGGGAATGGGGTACACCACCATACTTCACAGCTAGGAATGGGGTACCACCATACTTCACAGCTGAGAATGGGGTACACCACCATACTTCACAGCTGGGAATGGGGTACACCACCATACTTCACAGCTGCTGGGAATGGGGAACACCACCATACTTCACAGCTGGGAATGGGGTACCACCACACTTCACAGCTGGGAATGGGGTACACCACCATACTTCACAGCTGGGAATGGGGTACCACCATACTTCACAGCTGGGAATGGGGTACCACCACACTGCACAGCTGGGAATGGGGTACACCACCATACTTCACAGCTGGGAATGGGGTACACCACCACACTTCACAGCTGGGAATGGGGTACCATCATACTTCACTGTTGGGAATGGGGCATAACCATTCTTCACAGCTGGGAATGGGGTACCACCATACTTCACAGCTGGGAATGGGGTACCACCATACTTCACAGCTGGGAATAGGGTACCACCATACTTCACAGCTGGGAATGGGGTACCACCATACTTCACAGCTGGGAATGGGGTACACCACCATACTTCACAGCTGGGAATGGGGTTCTTTGTAGAATGGCGAAATGTTTTTTTGTGCCAAATTCACCCTTGGTTTTATTGCCAAAAAGCTCCATATTAGTTTCAGCAGACTTTTGGAAGCACCAGCACCATTTAACAAACGTCAGGTGCAAGATTTTGTTTTTTGTATGATTTCAAGCGATTTTTTAGTGCAAAACCTGCCAAAACATCCAGCCGGCAGCCTGTTGAAACATCCAAGTGTCAAATGGGTGGGTTTTGGAAACTTCCTTATGCCTTTGCATAATGAATGTGTGCAGGTCTCTAACTCTGATCTCTGAAGTGTTCTGTGCCACCGAAGGCCTCCTCCTGCATTCCAAACAGCACGTCACCTCACATGCTGACAGCTTTCAGACTGTCACATTTGCCTTTAACACTTCATTATTGACCTGATAGTCAAACTGCGTATTTTTAACTTACTTGGCAACACTCTGCAATAAGGGTACACCACTTTATATTGTTCATTCCATAATAAGCATTAACAATTAGTTAATTAACCATGAACTAATGTATCAGGTGCTGAATAAGCATTATGCAACCATAATTGGCCATTTATTAATGCACTTATTGTGAGGGTGAAAACATCCCTTAAACACCACCCCTTGTGTTTCACCTCATATTTATACCCCATTTTGGACCGCATCTGCTCCTTTAACTATCGGATTCTTTTCCCAGCTCTTTCGTGAGGCGTGGGCGGCGCCTTCCCCTAAGGCTATATAAGCCGGATGTCCGCCACGCCTCCTTTGCTGAAGTGTCGGATTTTAGCTTTCACTGCAGCCAGAAGATGTCTCTAGTTAGGGATTTTTGGTGAATGTCTTCGCAGTATATTTGTGGTTCATTTCTTTAGGGAACTTTCCTTTTTCTTTTCCTATTTGTTTGTTCCTCTCTCGCTCCACTTCCTGGTTCATATTGTTGGGCATTGGTTTTGAAAGCACGAGAGCTGTCCTGTTTCTTTAGTTATGTTTCTCCCTGTGGGTATTTTAAGTCCTTACTGGTCCTGTTTTCTCCGAGCCGCTGCACTTGGCCTCTCGATTCCTTCAGCCATTACAGTATATGAATAAGAATATGCTTCAGTGATTTTTTTTTTATTTTTATAATTTTATGTGGGTGCCAGTGATTGCGCTTTTTCGGGGGGGGAAAAAAATCCATTTTAAAATTAGAATATCTTAAATCTTTCCCGTGAACGATTTTCTTTTAATTCAAGGTTAGATTTTTGTTTATATTTTCAATGAAAGAATTGGAGGATTAAGAGCAACCTCAATTTTGTAATAGCCTCGTTCATCCAGTATTTACAAAGGGTGCCAGTATTAGTGAAGGGCACTGTATATGTGTTTGTATTTGCATGCACAAATGTTCCCTCCATCAGGCTGGAGTCCAATGGCAGCAGCATTGACTGCTGACCTGATGAAACCTGATTTTGACGGGACTGGAAGGTTGAGGTGGAACGTTCCTCAGGGTTTGTGTTCTCTGTGCAGCGAGCATCACAGGGGCTCCTGATCTGTTCCAGCGTCTCCTGGGCAGAAGGTCTTTGTTTGTGCGTCGATTTGGAAGTTTTTGAGGGAGAAATAAGATTTTACAGCTCAGAGCTCCCTCTTGGCTGGAGCCTCAGATTCTCGTACCGCGGAGTGTGAAGTCTGTCATGTTCTCACAGTGGGCGTGTGCGAAAGCATGCACTGAGCCCCGTCAGAGTGATGCATCGTGGGTAATTTTTGAATGAAGGCAGGGGTGGGAGGATTTTTTTGGCCAGGTTTCCTCTTCAACTCTTTGACTGTGTGGCCGACAGCGATTGAACATCAGCAGTGCGTCATTCTATACGGCTACGGCCCACAGGAACCGCGCCACCATCTGAGAAGTCATTGATGAGGTCGCTTGGGTGATCGATGACAAGGGGTAGCGTGGTGTTCATGTATACAGCATATGTGTGTTTGTGCTTTTGTGTGTGTGTGTGTGTGTGTGAGTGCGCGTGTGAGTGTGGGTGTGTGTTTGTGTGCGTAGGTGAGTGAGTGTGTGTGTATGTGTGTGTGTTTGTGTGTGTCTGTGTCCTTGTGTGTGTTTATATCTGTGTGTGTGTGTGTGTGTGTGTGTGAGTGTGTGTGTTTTTGTGCATAGGTGAGTGTGCATGTGTATGTGTGTGAATGTGTGTGCACGCATGTGTGTGCGTGCATGTGAGTGTGTGTTTTTTTGTGTGCATAGGTGAGTGTGTGTTTCTGTGAATGTGAGTGTGTGTCTTTTATGTGAATATACCTGTAGGTATGTGTCAGTGTGCATGATAGTCGCAGCTAAATGCATCACATAAGCTCATGTTAGTACGATTATGTTTTGTTTCAGCAGTTTATTTCAGTTAACTCTGGCCTTATGTTGGGCTCAATATTATTTTTTAATACTTTGACTGAACAGAGGTTCATTTAAAAACAAAAGCATGATTAGATAAAGGAAGTGTTTGACTCTGTTTGACTCTGTGCTCCAACGTATAATACCCAAGATCTCAGTCTCCCGTGACCTAATTATTCATCTTTATTTATTCATGGGAATAAATAAACTCCCTGCAGTGTTATTCTGTCTGTGAGGTAACTATCACTCGGTGTAGTTGTGCACGTTGATTTTTCCAAGCTCTGTTTTATAGTTTTATGGCTGAGTGCTTCACACATCTGCTGAGCGCAGAAGTTCTGGCGTTTTCTGAAGATCCAGCCCATCTGCCCATCCTGGGTCGAGCGACACTTAATTCCTCACAGCCGGCCGACTGTCAGAAATAGAAAATGCTGAGATAATTCTGGTTATGTGCTGCTTAACTGTCACTTAAACATGACTCATAGCGAGGAGCGAGCTTGACTCCTAACGAGTGCATCACCTCAATCACGAGGCCTGGGTGTTTGTTCAGAAGTTCACTTGTTTGGATATAAAGTTCATTATTCAAATCCCTCAGCTTGAACAAGGAAACCTGTGTTAAGTCAGTCGTCTGTGCTAACGTGCTGCTGTGTGTCGCTTTAGGTATGTTGTTTAAAATTTTCTGCCAAGTCCTGTAAATGTAATATCTGAGATCACACTTCTGCTATTTGGCCCATCAGTATGTATACAAATGGAAAGAAGGTCACCTAATATGGATGATTACATGGATGCTGTAAATAATCCTCAGACGGAGGCCTCCAGTTTATTTTCACTGATTCATTTTCTTGTGCGGAAGGAGAGAACTGGATCTGTGTCTCTGTGTGAATACTTACAGCCAGAAGGAATCATGGTGGGAGAGTTTGGCCCCTGTTCAGCGTGTTGTGTGTTTCCTGGAGATCTACCATCCTGCAGGTTTTACTCTAACCCTGAAGCACACCCCATTCAACTGCTGCAGATATACACTGGCCTGCCTATTTAATAGAGTCAGTGTACTAATTACCACTAAATTGAAATCCTAAATAATGGTGGATCTGAATTGGGAGGTTCTGGATGGCCAGTGCTGGGTATTCATTTGTGTTTTCATGAAAAGCCAGTGCTGGGTATTCATGTGTATTTTCATATAGGGCAGGTGCTGGGTATTAACATAACATAACATAACATGAATGGCAAGAACAGGCCGTTCAGCCAACTACACTCGTTTCTGTATACTATTGTGAATGTATCCCTTCAGATGTTCAATGACTCAATAGTATCTAGCTTTAAGTCAAGCCTGCTCTTGAAAACCCCCAAGGTCTCTGTCTCAACTATATGGTCATGCAAGCTATTCCACATTGAAATTACTCTTTGGGTGAAGGAATATTTCTGAATATCAGTGCTAAATTTACCTTTGGTCAACTTCCATTTTTGACCTTGAGTTCTACTAACAACACTCGGTCGAAGGAATGCTACATAATTCACTTTGTTAATCCCTTTAACATATTTAAAAACCTCAATCAAATCACCCCTGAGTCTCCTTTTCCTAAGACTAAAGAGATAAAGGATCTTCAGCCTATTCTTATAGGTTTCATCTTTTATACCTGGAATTAGTTTAGTGGCTCTTCTCTGAACTTTCTCTAGAGCCTCTATATCTTTCTTGAAGTACGGTCCCCAGAACTGTACAAAATACTCCAGATGTGGTCTGACGAATGTGGTGTACAAAAGAAGCATCATCTCCTTAGATTTGTACTCAATACTTTTGGCAATGTACCCCAGCATCCGTTTTTTATCTGCTATGGCACAATGGCTAGAGCCTGTGAGGGTTTGGTTGACAATCACTCCCAGATCTTTCTCGTGTACAGCACATTCCAGTTTTAAACCTCCCATGAAGTAATCCCGTCTAATGTTTTTATTACCTACAAGTACAACTTTACATTTCGCTACATGAAATTTCATTTGCCAGATTTCTGGCCAATTCTGGATTCTATCCAAATAATCCTGAATCACTTTAGTGGACTCTAAACTATTTGCCAAACCCTTCAATTTAGTATCATCTGCAAATTTAACCAATCTGCTCTCAATATTCCTATCAAGGTCATTAATGTAGATGAGGAACAACAGGGGTCCCAACACCGATCCCTGGGGGACGCCACTCCCCGCCATACCCAGCTCAGATGAGATACCACTGACCACCACTCTTTGTGTTCTGTTATTTAACCAGTTTTGAATCCACTCCAGAATACATCCTGTAACTCCAATGGAGCTCCAAATAGTCTCTTATGCAGTACTGTATCGAATACTTTCTAAAAACCCAAGTATATGATGTCATAAGCCCTGCTCTGGTCATAAGTCTTGGTGGCCTCTTCAAAAAATTCCAGAGGGTTTGTCAGGCATGACCTTCCCTTATGGAAACCATGTTGGCTATCCCTCAAGATACTGTTACATTCAAGAAATAAGTCCAGCTTATCTTTTATCATAGATTCCAATATTTTGCGCGCAATGCAACTTAAACTGACTGGCCTGTAATTTCCTGGCTCAGTACGGTCCCCTTTCTTATATATTGGTATTATATTGCCCTGTTTCCAATCATTTGGTATTTCTCCAGTTTCTAAAGACCGTCTGAAGATGGCAGATAGTGGCTTAAAGATGATCTCACTAACTTCCCTCAGCACTCTAGGATATAAGCCATCAGGACCCACCGCCTCATCTGCCTTTAGTTCAAGCAACTTGTCTAATACTTCGTTGTCCCTAAACTCAATTTCCGCGAAATAATTGTGAACATTTAATATGCCCTCTGGCCGAATAAAGACCCCCTTTGAGGTAAAATTCTCAACAAAGAAACTGTTTAAGGCATCCAGTGCAAAGCCCTGGCTGACAATGCTCCTGTACTACTGTCCTCAATCTTAAGTCCAGCTATATTAATCCGTTTAAACTGATCTAAATCTCTGGGAACTTCATAATATGTTTATATGTTCAATATTCTGCGAACAAATCACTTCTGTACTTGTAACCCAATTTACCTCTATACTAATTCATCTTAAGGCTTTTTCATGACATCTGCATCATATTAGTACATATGTCATGTTTGGTCTTGTTATTCTCAAGGGAATACAAGAAGTTGAATGTTTCATTCCCATTGAAATTATGGTTCATTCCTTTTTGGAAACTCCTAAAAATTGGTCAGAATCCACTCGGGTAATCAATCTGTTCTCCTCTCACTGCTAGATTATCTTATTACATCCTCCAAATGGTGGAAACCCAAAAACCAGATTTGACCCCCCCTCCCAGGTGCCATGCCGCCTGACTCAAAGAGGTGGCTTGGCTTAAAGGAAAGAGAAACTATCCGTTCTGGAAGAATCATATCCGATCTCTCCCCGTGCACATGAGTGCGTGTGTAGTACCCGATTTATATAGTCGGAGAGAATCGTATCCGGTTTCTCCTCGCGCACGTTAGTGCGTGTGTAGCTTTTCCTCCAGGTATGACTTTATTCTCTCTTTCTAAATTGTGTGTAACTTGTAATTAGCTTACCATTGATTTGTTTTATATAAGCTATGGCCTACCTGGTGAATAAATTAGTCTTATTCTCGTTAAGCTTGCGTGGTCTTCGTGACTCTTAATCCTTGCACATTCTTTCTAGCCCCGTTGCGGCGGAGGGGTTTAATCCCAACTGAGGAATGACTGGCCAGCGGCCCTGTATGAGAATTGTTTTTATTAAGTTGGAGAGACAATCATGATCTACATACATAAAGGGTTTATGTATTGCTGGTTCTGGGATTGTAGCCTTAAGGAAACCCATGGACGAAAAGTCGGTTATCCGTTAAAATTCCCCGAAGGCGTGCATATATTTGGGTTTGCTGTATTCAAGCCAAAAGATGCTATTGCACTGATGACTGACTTTCAACCTCAAATCTAACCAATGAACCTGGGATCCGGACATGGTGTTAAAACCCGGGAACATTAATAGAAGTGACAGCGGTTGTCTTTTAAGAGTTCGAGGTATAATCAACTTCGAGATCCACGCATGTTTTCCCTAGATTATTAATTTTAATTCAATTTGGAATCAGATATTTCACGAGGGTATAACTAAATTTGGTATTCTAAATGCATTCTGGTGTCAGATTAATTGTAACCGTTGTGCTTTTGTGGGCCGTTCTTTGAACGGAAAAAAACTATCCATTTTATTGTGATTCACACTGACCAGGAGGTTGCACGAGTTAACGCCAGCCAAAGGAACACTGAAAGCCTTCGCCCCCGGCAATCTCCGCGGTGGCATTGTTTTTGGGTTTTACAAGTGTCTCCCATTTTATTTCACATAAATATGAGCGCATCCTGTGAAAGTTTGCTCCCCTAAAATTGAAAATTCTTGTTTTTGAATACACCTTTTTAACTTCCCATGAAACATCAAAATTTACAGCAGAGTGATCACTTGTCTTTAGTGTCTCCAGTACCTCAACATTACTAATTCTATCTGGGTCATTACAGAGCACTAAGTCTAAAATTGCCTTCTCTCTTGTAGGTTTATTAACATACTGCACGAAAAAAATTATCATTTATAATATCTAGAAATTCTTCCTCCCCCCTACCCTGTCCTTTCACCATTTCCCAATTGATACAAGGATAATTTAAGTCTCCCGTAATAATAGTCCCTCCACCGCTACAAGCTTGCGTAATCCTCTTAAAAAGCATTTCATTGACTGTACTGTCCAAAGCTGGTGGTTGATAGCATACACCTATGTTTAAACCTTTCTCGTGTTTGCCAATGAGCCTGACCCAGATATCTTCACAGGGCAAGGAATGTTCAATTTCAGGAATTTCCTGTACATTTATGTTTTCATTCACATAGATTGCTACGCCCCCTCCTCGCCTATTACATCTATCCTTCCTAAAGCGCCTATAACCTTCTATATTATATTCATCTCCATCCTCTTCAATAAGCCATGTCTCTGTAATCCCAACTATGTCATAGCCCTCACTAATAATCACGGCCTCAAGTTCTGAAAATTTATTTTTTATACTTCTTGCATTTAAATAAAAACATTTCAGGTTATTACTAATGCTCTTCCCCCTTGATTTCTCATGTGGCCGCTGCTTCAAGCCCCCACTACGCTTCGTTGCTTTAAAAGTAAATCATCAATAGTGCATGTAACGCCGTCAGCTTCCATCGGGGCAGTCTGCATTTCCCTATGTGTAACACTCACTGACCTCCCTACCCCCCAAGTCCCTAGTTTAAATAATTCTGTGCTTAAAATTAAATTCTGCTTTACTCTGTTTGCACGTGGTACCGGTAGAATCCCGGAGAACACTCCCGTTGAGGATCTGCTTCTAAGCTTCTCAGCTAATTCCACAAATTTGCCTTGCAGAACCTCAAACCTACCCTTACCTATGTCATTTGTCCCAACATGGACAATGACAAGTGACAACTTCATGTGCATTTTCATATAAAGCCAGTGCTGGGTATTCATGTGCATTTTCATATAAAGCCTGTGCTGGGTATTCATTTGTATTTTCATATCGAGCCAGTGCTGGGTATTCATGTGTATTTTCATATAGAGCCACTGCTGGGTCCGGACAGTCACAGGATCCCCTCCTTTAAGCGACTGCAGAACACTGAGTCACAGTAACAGTCCTGGACATGTGTGGCTGCTCATCTGATTACACACACACGCAGACAGACACACACACACACACACACACACACTCACATATTCACACACACACATCCCTCAGACTGCCAGGGGTGATCCACTTCCTATCTAGGTTAATGGATTTCTAAGCGTTTAAACCTGCTGTGTTTTAGAGAGAGAGAGAATGAGAGCGCTCGACTCCTCTCTCTGCTGAAAGGGGACTAACATGTTTCTGTGTGTGTCTGTGTGTGTTTTGAGAGTGTATATGCATTTGTGTGTGTGTGTCTGCTTGTGAGAGAGTGTATGCGTGCGTGTGTGTGTGTGTGTGTTTGTTTGTGAGAGAGAGTGTGTATGCGTGCATGTGTGTGTGTTTGTGAGAGAGAGTGCGTATGCGTGCATGTGTGTGTGTGTGTTTATGAGAGAGAGTGTGTATGCGTGCATGTGTGTGTGTGTGTGTGTGTGTGCGTGTGTGTTTGTGAGAGAGAGTGTGTATGCGTGCATATGTGTGTGTTTGTGAGAGAGTGTGTGTATGCGTGCATGTGTGTGTGTGTGTGTGTGTGTGTGTGTGTGTTTGTGAGAGAGAGTGTGTAAGCATGCGTGTGTGAGTGCGTGTGTGTATGTGTGTGTACTGCACTGAGATGCAGCTGTAGTGGCCATTACTATCACTCTCCGTAACTCTCTTTTTTTCAGTCCATCTCTCCATCTCTCTCCCTCCATCCGTCTCTGTGTGTATCCTTCTCTCCTCCTCCATGTCTCCTTATTCACTCCATCTCTCCCGCCTGAGCACCTCCCCTCCTGCTCTTGTGCTCTTCGCTCGGACTCGTTATTATCAGAGCGCGTGTCTCAGCCGCAGCTGTAATAGCAGGGGTGTGTAATCGCTGAATGAAAGGCCTTCTGATCAGTCCTGAGGCTCTGAATGCACAAACCAGGCTTCTGCGCAGTCAACGAGAGAATAGATATTACCTGCAGAAGAATTCATTCTTCTAAGAAGGCCACAACTTATAACAGTGTGTGTGTGTGTGTGTGTGTGTGTGATGTATGTTCACCTACCTTTCTGGGGACAAAATGTCCCCATACGACACAGAATTCTACATTTCTTCATCCTTATGGGGACATTTTCAGGTCCCCATGAAGAAATTGAGCTATTTTAGGGTTAGGGGATAAGGTCAGGGTCAGGGGTTAAGTTTAGGGTTGGTATAAGGTTAGAATTAGGTTAAGGTTAGGGTTTGGGTGCGGTATGTGCTGTTGAGGGTTAAGGTCAGGAGAAGGGGTTAGGGAACGAACGCAAATCTATAGAATGTCCCCACAAGACATGGAAACCCAGCATGTGTATCTGTGAGTGTTTGTGTGTGTGTGTGTGTGTGTGTGTCTGTGTGGGAGAGAGAGCATGTTTGTATGAAAGTGTATGTCTATGTGCTTGTGTGTGTATGTGTCTGTTCTGATTAGAGAGAGAGCTGTGAGTCTGTAATAAGGGTTACGGAACCTCTTTCACACACACGCATGCACATGCACACACACACACACACGCACACACACACACGCATATGCTCACACACAATCGCACAAGCACGCTAATACAGGCACTTGTCCGCGCACGCACGCACACACACACACACACACACAAAGACACACACACACTCATTCAGATACGCACACACTGCAGCATTTGTCTTCACTAACTGCCCTGACTAAATGGGTGCAGCAGCATTGCTCTTGTTATCAGGGCACATGGAGCATCTTTGGGTTCCTCTGCTCTGCTCCTGCTCAGCACATGCTAAGGCTAATTAAATAAGTTGCAGAACAGAGGGGTGGGGCGGGTGTGTTGGGTCTGATGATTTCCTGAGGACAGTCTGGGGGTGTTCCTTCCGTCACCTGCACTGCTGGAATATGTTATAATGTTGATGTGAGCCATGCCAGGGAACCAGTGTAAGGCAGTGAGCAAGGGAGCGACGTGGGAGTGTAGTACTCTGTAGATCAGATGAGCTGTTGTGCTCTGGATTAGCTGCAGGGGTCTGATGGCAGCGTAAAAATATGAGACAATAATTAAGAAAAAAAAATGTTAAATTGTGTAAAATATCCAGGGAACTCTCCTTTCAGTGGCTCGGTCTCTCCCTCTCTCTCTCTCTCTCCTCCTCTTTGTCTCCCTCAGTTATCGCACTTACAGGATGTGATTTGGCGCGCGGTTCCCCTCCCTGACGTTTATCGCGCGCAGATTTGGCGCTGCCCCCGTGATTTCACGCAGTCGTGTTCCACGGGCTGACGACACGCGGCATCGGGGTCCTCCCGCTGCCGCCAAGTCGCGCACCGCCTCGGGAACATCGCGCGTTCGGACCGAGTTCGCGCTAAAGCGAAGCTACGGCTTACATGCGCACGCCGTCACACTGCTCCAAAAAAAAAAGGCTTTCAAAGAATCAATACCGACACAAGTCCTTGGAGAGACGCTCCATTATTCTGCTCGACTCGTAATGATGAAACTGCTGGCAGTGTGAAGTAGAAATCGTTTAGCTGAACAGCTGAACAAAAGGCCTTCATCCAGCGTGAAACAAACTGACTTAAATTGAATAAATAGATGAGGTTAAACCTTGACTGTGATGCTGAGGCGCCTGCATTGTTACAACGTCATTTCATAACAATTTAGTCATCTGCTCATTCATTCAGCTGCGCAGAAGGGGCTGTAGCAATGCTGTCATAACATGCTCTTTTCCCTCCGATCTGCGCCAATTGTGTCATAATGGAGTGTTTTATTTTGAGCTATATTTGTGATGTCGCAATAACATGTTCTCTGTAAAGCTGCTTTTACACCGGACGCGAAACGAGTCATTTTTCGCGCGACAGATTATATTTAAAATCAATGCATAGACGCAAATTCGCGTTTCTGCATTGACTTTGAATGTAATCTGTCCGTTTCGCGTCCAGTGAGAAAGCGGCTTAAAGCTGTACCTTTGACGTCACGCTGCACCTCCGAAGTCTTGTCATAACTAGCCTTCATATTGATACCATATTTTCGCTACTTTTGTCAGTACTGAACAAACATCAGGTAGTCTATGGGAGCAATGACTGGAGTTTTTCCAAAGACTTTTGAATAAATGATGACAATTGGATGTTTTGAGTTTTTAAGAAAAAAAGAAAGCAGGATGCCGCCAGTTAAGTGGTTAGCATTACACAAGTGAGTATTCCCAGCATGTGTTGCCATGGGTAGTGCCCAGTTTGTTTAAAGTGCTACACATTTTTGTCATTTGTCCATCTGTTTACGTTGTCAGTTATCTTCATTGCCGTTACTTCCAGGGCTCTCTTCATTAACTTCAATTAATTGCTTCTGCAGTCACTGCCGGCTGCTGGCAGCTAACGCCAGCCGGAGAAAAGAGGCCTCACAACTGAACTGACTGGGTGATGGCAGAAGCTAACTGTTTTAAGTTTGTAAAATGATTGAAGACTACAAAAGAAAAACAACCAGAGTCCAAATTTTGCATTTTCATACATTTTATAAATTATATATTATTATAATATTTATAATAATATATAGTAATATTATATTTTAGGGAGCCAGGTTAAGCAATGATCGTGTGTGTGTGTGTGTGTGTGTGTTTCTGTCACTCTGTCTGTCAGCCCGTGGCCATTACCTCCCCCCCCCTGCCCCCCCAGGGGGAGCCAGGTTAAGCAATGATCATGTTACAAGGAGAGTTAGCAAGCTAGCTAGCTGTCCGGGATAAATTACGCCATGCCACGGGGACCAGCGCATTGTTCGTCTGTCCTCGTATTAAAATGGAGGCCGCTGCGGCTCGTAGGCCTGTTTGCTTGATGCCTGAGGAGCCTGGATTATCTTGTATTATATTGTTTTCTTTGTCTGCTTAGGTAATTTTTGTATTATTTTTGTGAAATGAACATTACGTAGAATTTCTGTGAACGTTTGTGCTGTATGTAATTATTTCGTTATAAGTGTGTAGCTAGCATGCTAGCTAGCTACATGGAGCTCTGTGTTGTGACACGGACCCCTGCGAACCATAATCGTGATGCATTTTCATAAAACAGTATGCTAGTTTGCATTAAATAATTATGTTTCCTAATTGTATGAGATTCATCGGTTGTGACGTTACGATTGAATTTGTGCTTTTATTTCTATTTGCGTTGCATTATTCCGCATTTTTTCGCTGCATACTGCCCGTTTTTCGTTGGCGGACAAAATGATCTCGTTGACACGGATCTTGCATGGAACTGCACATAGCACACGGGGTCCGCTTTCCAGCCAGCTGGGCTTGCTGAAATCACCAATTTTTTATTTTTATTTTTTTAAAGATGGTATAACGTGTTCTATCGTCTTCTTTGTCTAGTTAGCATTTTGTTTTACCTAGTTGGACACAGCTAAGCATTTTTGTAGTCATTTGTGCAGTATGAACGAATTTGACTTATTTTACAAGGAGAGTTAGCTAGCTAGCTAGCTGCCCGGGAAAAACTACGCCATGCCTCGGGGACCAGCGCAGTTCACCGCTCTTCGCATCAAAATGGAGGCCGCTGCGGCTCGTAGGCCTATTTGCTTGATGCCTGAGGAGCCTGGATTGTCATGTATTATATTGTTTTCTATGTCTGCTTAGGTTGTCTTTGTATTATTTTTGCGAAATGAACATTACGTAAAATTTCTGTGAACGTTTGTGCTGTATGTATGATCATGTCTGTGCGTGTGTGTGTGTGTGTGTGTGTGTGTCTGTCTGTCTGTCACTCACTCTGTCTCTCAGCCCTGTCTGTCAGCCCGTGGCTGGGGCCAGGTCTGCTATCTCTGATTGCCTTGTTATAATATATTTTTCCTTTTTTTTCCTGTGCTTTGTTTCTAAGATGGTTTTGAATTTTTTGATATATCATTTCTCCACAACTTGAAAATGTGACTGATCATTTTTCAACGGTGGTCTTCCATTAGCTTGACTGGAAAGCGGCATCAGAATTCATATGCATTCAGTGGCGCATCTGACTTTGGCATGCCTTCAAATCCATAATCTGGAAAAATGACTGGCCGCCAAACTTTGGGAGTGTATATGTGTATTACAAACTTGGGAGGATGGAGGGGGGAGCAATTGCAGGATCAATCGTGGGCCACTTGGGTGGGTTTATAATGAGGAGAAATGGAAGACGGTTTGCAGAACCAGCTGTAGCCAATAATTTGCTCTTTAATAATTTAGCTCACTGGAAGAGGCACCAGGGAGAACTAGAACTGCGTTTCATCAGGACGAACCTCGAGAGTGTGCTTGCTAAAATGTCTGTCTGTCTCTCTCTCTCTCTCTCACAAACACACACACACACACACACACACACAGTCTATATACTGGTTGTGGTGTTGAGGCTGCCCTCTAGCGTTCCACCATGCATTTTTAATGGGCAGAAAAAGGGATGAAAAACAGGGATTGTGAAAGAATGAAAAGGGGCTTTGCAACCGTTTGTACAAGGCCCGGAGACACAGTCGCGCCGGACGTTTCGGCGCTTGAACCGCATCTCTATCGCAAACTCTCGGGCAGTTGATACAGGGAAAATACATTTGTGGAAATGGAAAAATAATAATAAAGAAACCGACTGAAGAAAAACATGTTGCCTTCAGCCTCTGCTAACTGCAAGCACATCGTAACTAGAATTTAGAGTAAGAGGTTTCAGTTACCCCAACTATTGCAAGATGATCCAGCCCCGATGAGACAAAACTAATAACCTGTTATCACGGGATAATCAGAGGCTACAGCTGATCTCACTGAGGGAATCAGTGATTCCCTCAGTGAGATAAGTAATATCTGATAATAAGCCAATCAATCACTTAACAGGAACAAGCCATAAGACTGCTGGAACTGGGAACCATTTTTAAGAGGACAGATGGGTTGTGATGTCCGTGTGGTTATCCCAGGCAGGAGGGTGTCCCGTTTGTGCGCAGGTGCAGTGGGTTTAGGGAGGAGGTCGGGATGGATGGTGAGAAAAGAAAGATGCAGACGTTCACACTGGGGGCTGGTGTTTGTGTCTGGATTTCTACAGCGAGTTTAACATTTGCAACTGCTGGTCAAGAACGTCTCTTGAAAACCACAATCACCTTTCCCTAACCCTGAACCCTGAATCAACCCATTCAAACCACAATCCCCTTTCCCTAACACTGAACCCTAAATTAACCTATTTGAACCACAGTCACCTTTCTTTAACCCTGAACCCGAACATTGACCTTTAGGAAGTAGCCGTTATCTTTTCCTGAGTGATTGTTTCTGAAGGTGTTACATCGCCTTTCCTTTTAACGACACTCAGTAAACGTTTGGGAACTGAGGGGACCAATTTTTGAAGCTTCTCAGGTGGAGCTCTTTCCCATTCTTGCTTGATGTACAGCTTAATTTCTTCAACAGTCCGGGGTCTCCATTGTCGTATTTTACGCTTCATAATGTGCCACACATTTTCAATGGGAGACAGGTCTGAACTACAGGCAGACCAGTCTAGTACCCGCACTCTTTTACTACGGAGCCATGCTGTTGTAACACGTGCAGAATGTGGCTTGGCATTGTCTTGCTGAAAAAAGCAGGGGCGTCCGTGAAAAATACGTTGCTTGGATGGCAACATATGTTGCTCCAAAACCTGTATGTACCTTTCAGCATTAATGGTGCCTTCACATATGTGTAAGTTGCCCACGCCTTGGGCACTAATACACCCCCATACCATCACAGATGCTGGCTTTTGAACTGCGCCTATAACAGTCCGGATGGTTCTTTTCCTCTTTGGTCCGGTGGACACGACATCCACAGTTTCCAAAAACAATTTGAAATGTGGACTCGTCAGACCACAGAACACTTTTCCACTTTGCATCAGTCCATCTTAGATGAGCTTGGACCCAGCGAAGCCGGCGGCGTTTCTGGGTGCTGTTGATAAATGGCTTTCGCTTTGCATTGTAGAGTTTTAACTTGCACTTGCAGATGTAGCGACGAACCGTAGTTGCTGACAGTGGTTTTCTGAAGTGTGCCCATGTGGTGATGTGCTTGACACACTGATGTCGGTTTTTGATGCAGTACTGCCTGAGGGATCGAAGGTCACGGGCATTCAATGTTGGTTTTCGGCCTTGTCGCTTACGTGCAGTGATTTCTCCAGATTCTCTGAACCTTTTGACGATATTTCGGACCGTAGATGATGAAATCCCTAAATTTCTTGCAATAGCTCATTGAGGAATGTTGTTTTTAAACTGTTCGACAATCAGCTCACGCATTTGTTCACTAAGTGGTGACCCTGGCCCCATCCTTGTTTGTGAATGACTGAGCATTTCAGGGAAGCTGCTTTTATACCCAATCATGGCACCCACCTGTTCCCAATTAGCCCGTTCACCTGTGGGATGTTCCAAATAAGTGTTTGATGAGCATTCCTCAACTCTCTGTCTTTTTTGCCACTTGTGCCAGCTTTTTTGAAACATGTTGCAGGCATCAAATTCCAAATTAACTAATATTTGCAAAAAATTACAAAGTTTACCAGTTCGAACATTAAGTAATTTGTCTTTGTAGTGTATTCAATTGAATATAGGTTGGAAAGGATTTGCAAATCATTGTATTCTGTTTTTATCTACGATTTACACAACGTGCCAACTTCACTGGTTTTGGGTTTTGTACAAACAAACAAACAAAACTGTGACGTAGCAACAATGTCAGATCTCAGGATAGTTTTCAGCAGGGCACTCCCTCTGGCAGGATGTACTGTCCACCTGACTGGACTGTGGTTCGGAATTGAGGCCAGGATATGGGAAACCTGCCGTAGACGGTGGGTGAAGAGTGAGATTTACGCCTGTTGGCGAGTTTGGATGGAACTGGACTGCACTCAGCTCTGATCTGAGCTTAAACAGCAGGGAGATCAGGGGATCACCCCGAAAACAGCCCCAGGGTCAGGCCCAACTGTCCTACATTACTGTCCTACCCGTGAGAATGGAGGCTAATCCCTGCAGTAATGTTCAAACATCTACAAACTAGTAGGAGGTCTTCTGATGGGACGGGAAGCTGTGTTTGCATATCACTGCCCTCGATTTGAGAATAGAATATTGAATGATTTGGGAATAGGACTTTGAATGATTTGGGAGTAGGACATTGAATGATTTGGGAGTAGGACATTGAATGATTTGGGAGTAGGACATTGAATGATTTTGAAATAGGTTTTTGAATGATTTGGGAACAGGATATTGAATGGGCGGCTGCTGATGTGTTTTCCGTCCCTGTGCCGGAGCAATTGATCAGCTGCTTGTCGGGCGGTCATTTCTCTGACTCTATGAGGAGCAAAACAAAAAAAATTTACATTTTACTAACCTGGTCATAATGTTTTCATGCTCACGACACAGCAGCTATGCATTATGGGAAAACTGAAGCATGTGGGTCAGTGAGGTCGTGGGACTGTATCTCAGAGCTGGGGGAGGGTGTCGTGGTTTTTGGAGGCTTTGAGTGCTTTCTTGGTTGCTGTCGTCCGGGACGATATTGGTTTGCCTACTATCGGATTCCTGGGCCGGCTGGCATTACTTGGGGGTGGCGCCTGGACTCTATTTAAGCCCCAGTTCCGCCCCTCTGCTCTTGCTACAGTGTCAGTGTTTTGTTCGCACTTTAGCTGGTAAGGTCTCTAGTGCGAAAGTTGTTGAGGTATTATCTGCAAAAGAGGAAAAGTGCGAGTTAACAAGGGAATCTGTAACGAAAAACACGGGTGGAACACACTAGGGGAACATGAACGTGGAAACATGAGCTAGAACGGAAGGGAGACACAAGAGGGGAGTGAGACGCCATTAGCGGGAATCCAAAATAAATTTTATTAACATAAACACAGAAATAAACCAGGGGGAAAAAGGGGCACTCAGGCCAACAAAAACACCGTGCCTAGCACTGACGCAGGAGAACTCAAGAATCCAAAACACAACATACCAGGGGAACAGACTCCGAACAAGACATGGAACGAGACTAGAGACAAACAGAACTCTGGAAGCTAGGCATACTCACAAGACAAGACAGTTGGCACAGCTGGCAGATGGCTAACTCGGGTGGCACAGCTGGCCAGGAGAAGGGTCAGGGAGAACATCAGGAGGGGGACAGACAGGACACAGGGCTCAGGGCAGGTAGGAACGCTGGGGCTATGGCTTGGGACTGTGGCTATGGCTTGGCTTGGGCTTGGGACTGTGGCTATGGCTTGGCTTGGCTTGGCTGGTGCGCAGGACAGGCAGGGCTTGGCTGGTGCGCAGGACAGGCAGGGCTTGGCTGGTGCGCAGGACAGGCAGGGCTTGGCTGGTGCTCAGGACAACTCGAGACAGGAGGAAGACTGGCACAAGGACACAGAAGACGCTGGAGGAGACAGGGGGCACCAGGGGCTTGAATGCAGAAGGGCAGGCTGGACAGGGAAGGAGGCTGAACTTGAGACACAGAAAAACCTGAGGGGACCAGAGGAGAAGTGCACGAGGCAGAGGGAGGGGGAGGGGGAGGGGGAATGCGTGCGAGCGTGATACGTGGGTGGGTGATGCGAAGTCAGATCTGCTGACGTGCAGATACTGCTCAAACATATAGGGCAGGGGCACACACAGACACAGGTGTTGAAACTTAATCCAATTAACAAGGGGTGGAACATGAGGGAAACCAATTACTTGAAACCAGATAAACATTAACACTCAGACAAGGATCACAAGACAATCCCAAAGATGGGATAAATAAACTGGATAAAAAGACTCCTAAGTGTACAGAAAAAGAGCCAGAACAGATTATAAGAATGCAGAGATCCTGCGGGAAAACTTTAGCAAAGCCAGTGAACAGTAAAGCGAGGGGCGGAGCTAGAACAGAGCGACTGCTGAGAGATAATTAGTCAATTAGTAAGTGCAGCTATACAATCCCGGGTGCTCATTAGTAGATTAGTATTATATACAAGGTTAGTTTGGTTAGTAATTTTAGAAAACAATAAACTGTTAGTAATGTTAGTATGTATAGAAAAGCAAGGGGAAACTAGCAAACGAGAACAGAAGGAAGGATGAAACCCAGAATCCATTAAATCACCCGAAATAGTGTCACAATCAATTAACACAGAAACTGATACAAACAATGACGTGACCGGGGAGAAAGCAAAGACAGTACATGGGTAAAACGTGGACTGGACTACACAGGAGAGGAATGAAATGTGAACACTGAGACATGGACTAAAAAACTGACATACCAAAATGATAGAAACCTAAAATTGACTAACCAGACACACAGACCACGGAACACAACAGAATCTTTCTGTTTTTCCTCTTTCTGGGCACCGTCTGGTGTTAATTCTTTTTATCTCCGTTTCTGAGATTTTTTCCCTTTCAATTCGTTCTGTCGAGCTCGCCTTGCTTCCTTACACTTGGACGATATCTAGGTCCGTTGGAAGTGCAAGTCTCTCTCTCTTATTTTATTTGTTTGTCTCTCTCTCAATCTTCAAGACTTCTTTTTACTCTGGTCGCTGCATTTGGCGTCTCAATGCACCAGCCATCACAGAGGGGATCGCAGTGACGAGCTTCGAGTGCCCCTCGCGCTGGCACGAGAACGGCCTTTTCACCGTTAAAGAATTTACGCGGAGGAATTTAGTATTTATGACGGTGTGGCAGCTGCCAGGAGCTGCCGAGGCTGGGACTGATCAGTCTCTGGTGCAGCTGCATCAGTCGCTGTGTGTGACTCGGTTCGTCTACCACTCAGTGTCCCCTCGTGATGACTGTCCTGTGTGACACTCACTAACCCACTAATGCTGCTCGGTTTTGCCTGGTTCTGCCCGGTTCAGGACAAATGGTCCGGTGACACAGCCTGTAATGTAGGAGTGGATGAATAATGTACTGATCCCATATGGGCCCACTGCTCAAAACTGGACCACTAATATTGGCTCAGGCATCATGAGATGCCCGAGGCTGCCCCGTGGCATGATGGGAGTTATTGAGAGCAGGCTGGTGATCTAGAACAGAGCACAGTGTCTACAGGGCATTCTCTTTCTCCCTCTCTCTCTCCTTCTCTGTCCCTCTCTCCCTCCCTCTCTCCTCTGCGAAATGCCAAATGTTTCTGTGTCAGTTTGCGTGTGCTCATGCGTGAGTGTGTGTGGGCGCATTCATGTGTTTATGTTTGAGTGGGTGTGTGCATGTGCGTATCTGTATATATGTGTGTGTGTGTGTGTGTGTGTGTGTGTGTGTGGGAACAGTAAGGTCCATAAGCATTTGTACAGCATCAGAATGTCAGAGTAATTCCTGTGCGTTTTATTTGATATTGATGTGAATATCCTCTCACTTCACAGTCTGGCACAATCCAAGTGCTTGCGAGCGGCGCGATCTGTACTGTCACATCCATAAGCCTGTGGGCAGTTTGTATTCTGAATTTACATCATTTTGATTGGAAATTGTTATGTTCGTGTTTGGTTGCAAACCCGAACTGAGACTTCGGGAGGTACAGAACTCATACACTTCAGCAGGTGCTGGGTTCCGTCCCTGCTGCGGCGCTGCCAGGCCTTCGCTGCAGCTGGCTTCAACTCCGGCATCTTCTCTGCCTTCAGTGGCTTTAGACTGGGGGTGGGCGACATGGCAAAAATATCATATCCCGATTTTTTAATGGTAAGATCATGATCTCGATTTTATCATGATTCTTTCATTTGTCATATTGGTAAGGACTGTTTTACAAGTCACGGCAAATGAAATAGAGGTGGAGGACTTAGTGGCTTTTTACAGGACAAAGCAAATATGAGCATATTAGGCCTAAATCAGTTAAAGAGGAATAAGGATTAAATAAAAACATAAAAATGAATCCCCATCATGTAAAAACTAGCTATCAAGAGCAATTTGAACGTGCCGTAGTTAATAATTAATAACAGAGATGCGTCAGTAATCTGGTACTTCGAGAGAATATAATGGTACAACACCTCTGTGTAGCAGGACAGTGTCACAAACACCTACTCTGTCGAATCCGTTACTTTACTCCGAAAATTTTATGTGCATCTCCAGTCAATCTATGGCCATCTTACCCCTGTCATCAGTTTATCACCGAGTTTCAGATCAAGTTATTGTTCTCAACCGACCGCCATATCCATTCTGCTCATCAACGTTAGCCGACAATATAAAGGTGAATTTGATTATGATGAGAAATTAGCCCATGCATTCCCCGAACTGAGAGTTGTATGTGAGGCCATCGCGTCAAAAATGAAGCGTGGCAACACATTTTATGAATAATATTCCGTCAAAGGCACAAACCGCTGGGGTGATCATCCGAAAATATAGTGGTGCTCTGACATCACAGAGGCTCTCGGTGAAAACTGACTAAAGTTTGATTAACAGCGACTACTGAAGCTCGCTGTAATTAACGCCAAGCTATCGTTTAAATTCAGTTGATGCATTATGCCTCGGTAACCACTCTTTAGAACAGATTACTTCACTGTCACTTGCCTATATTTGGTCGCTAATGAAATTACGCTCTAAAGCCTAAATCTAATTTTCAAAAGGCCGATGTTATTTGCAGTTATACCTGTGGCTTTTTTTTCTTGGCCACACCTAAACAGTATCTCACAAAAGTGAGTACACCCCTCACACTTCGATGATTAACTTAGTATATCTTTTCAAGGGTCAACATTAGAGAAATGAAACCTGAATATTTTCTAGAGTAGTCATTGTACAATATGTGTTGCAGTGCAGATTTACTGCACTGTCCAAATACCTGACCACACAGTCACTTTTTCCAAAATGGGTGGAAACAAAAGTGAGTGCACCTCACCTATTGGTAATGGTCAACCAAGCAATGAAACGTGTCTTATTCATCATTTTCATGCTTTTGTCTGTTTGACTGGGCCGGATGAGGTTGTGTAACATGAGCTGAAGGTTTAAATTGTGGTGCTTCGGGTGCGAAGCTCTCATTCTGGGCCCTGGATGGTCTACATGGCACCTCATCGGAAAGAACTCTCTGAGGATCTGAAAAAGAGAATTGTTACCTCGTAGCTGGTCTTAGCTACAAGAAGATCTGTGAAACCATGAAACTGAGTTACATCACAGTGGCCAAGGTTATCCAGCGGTTACATTTTGAGAAGTGGGTTACGCGCTCCGTCTCAACTGCACCCCAGCGAATGAGCCCAGAGCTGCAACAGATTGAATGTGCACTGACACGTGATGCAAACGGTCACCATGTAATGACGGATCGTGGACACATTCTAATCTTTCACAGTCCAATATCGTCATGTCGCACACCCCGTCTTACGACGCACAGAAGATTTAGCAGGACCAGAAATGCTGCAAACCCGAGAGGGCAGAAGCATTCCAGTTTTCAGTGGTGGCCACAGAACCTGCCCTCAGTTTTGCGCTCAGAAAGTGACATGCATGCTGTGCTGGACTGAGCCCAGGAGATTTGGCTGTTGTGGAGCAGGCCAGCGCTTCGCAAACTCAGTCACAGGGCGCTAACACATTAGGTACAATTGTTCTATACCGTACTACAGTACGATTGTCCCCCCTCCCCTCTCCCTCGGCTGGTCAGCTTTCACATGAGCAATGTCGCTCAGTACCCGAGTAAACTTGCGTATGTCAAAATTCCGATACAGTAGGCAGCAGTCTGCACAAAGTGGTTTTGAATATTGAAATACACACAACGGAGAAGAAGCAAACCTTTCCTCATCAGTGATGTTGAGCTCACTGGTGGTTTTCTGCCCAATTATGCTGTCCACTGCCTCATACCATGGAAATGGTATAACTGAAGCTGCCAGACTTTCGCACTGCGTCCCGCACTTTGAAATATCACAGCCGCATTTTCTTGAGTTTGTCACAGCACTGTTCACTATTGGTCTGTGATAACCACGGAAATGTGATTACTCACAAATTATTCTGTGAATCTTCTCATTTTTGTGTGCAGTAACAGTTCACTTCCGTGTGAGAGTGCGGCTGTTTGCGGACTCTCAAACTGTGCTCAAGCTCAGTAGAGGTGTGTTCACACTAAGCGAAGGAACTGGACTTTGGGGTCAGGTGTGCTTGTATCCGTGAATGAGGCCCTAGTGTGAAAGCACCCGGAAACTTCTGCTCACACCGTCTGTACTGTCAGTCTGATATGCAGTTACCATTTTCTCAGTTTTAATGTCAATACCTTCAAAGTGAACTGAAAGTCTTCACACTGGGCTCAGCCTGCGCCGCTCAGGTAATAATTTGTTTTCATCTCGAATATCTGGCGGCAGACTGATGAAACAACACTCATTTTGCCAAGGTTCAAATATGTGTGGACCTGACAATATGTGTCCAGAATACTCAGCACACAGGACACACAGACACACAACTGCATATGTGAATTTTAAATGCATTGCACACACACAATGCTCAACCACACACACACACACACATATGCATGTATACTCACTAACACACATGCGCATGCATGAACGCACGCACAAGCACGCACACACATATCACACACATGCGCATGCACGCACGCACACACACACATACACACACATACGCATACAAATACTCCATTGTGCAATCTGCTGTATACTGTATACTGGCTGTTATACAGGTATTATTGTAATGCAAGTGCTGCAGTACCATAGTCATCCTGCAGGAGCGCTGTGTCAGGCTATTTCCAGTACACTGCTGCTATTTTAGATCCAATCTTCTCGAAGACTCAATTGTGTGACCGTAACATGTGATTATTCAAGCCTTTGGGGTCTATTTTTTGCTGATGGTCTTTGTTCTTTGCAGTGATTGAGGAAAAAAAAACATCTCCCTGCAAATGCCCGGGTATGAGGCGCGGGCCCTGTGCGGAACATAACAAATGCCCGGGTATGAGGCGCGGGCCCTGTGCGGAACATAACAAATGCCCGGGTATGAGGCGCGGGCCCTGTGCGGGACATAACAAATGCCTGGGTATGAGGCGCGGGCCCTGTGCGGAACATAACAAATGCCCGGGTTTGAGGCGCGGGCCCTGTGCGGAACATAACAAATGCCCGGGTATGAGGCGCGGGCCCTGTCGGAACATAACAAATGCCCGGGTATGAGGCGCGGGCCCTGTGCGGAACATAACAAATGCCCGGGTTTGAGGCGCGGGCCCTGTGCGGAACATAACAAATGCCCGGGTATGAGGCGCGGGCCCTGTCGGAACATAACAAATGCCCGGGTATGAGGCGCGGGCCCTGTGCGGGACATAACAAATGCCCGGGTATGAGGCGCGGGCCCTGTGCGGAACATAATAAATGCCCGGGTATGAGGCGCGGGCCCTGTGCGGAACATAACAAATGCCCGGGTATGAGGCGTGGGCCCTGTGCGGAACATAACAAATGCCCGGGTATGAGGCGTGGGCCCTGTGCGGAACATAACAAATGCCCGGGTTTGAGGCGCGGGCCCTGTGCGGAACATAACAAATGCCCGGGTATGAGGCGCGGGCCCTGTGCGGAACATAACAAATGCCCGGGTATGAGGCGTGGGCCCTGTGCGGAACATAACAAACCTGAGGAGTCGAGAATAGGGAGAGAGAGTGAAAAAGGATACTTTTGAAGAGGAAGGAGTGGGAGTGTGAGGGAGGGAGGGAGGGATAGACAAAGGCAGAGGGAGATATCTAGGGAAAGGAATGAATAGAGAGAGAGAGTGAGAGAGAGAGAGGGGGGGGAGGAACACTTCAGCAGGAGACATAGCTGTGAAAGTGCACTGCCTGTAATTTAATATGAGTAATGTTATACAGAATTATACTGCAATCATATGAGTAATAATCACAGGTGAGACACACCATCTTGGGAAGTGGTGATATCAGAGGGTGTGACGGACACACAGACTCACAGACACACACACACACACACACACACAGCAGTGCCGGAGAGTATAGAGCACAGGGCTGATTTAGTTGAAGAATATCCCTCGCCTTTTTCATCACCATTATCTATCTGATAAAAGAGGATCTTTCTAATGTCAGGGCATAATTACTGCACAGACAGGAAGTTCTGTCATTCCCACCCTTAGTCATCTTCCTCACTGTAGCGGCCTGTGGAGGGGATCTGTTCTGTGAGCGTAAGGCAACAGCATAGTTCAATCACCTCACTCATAGCATAGCTCAATCACCTCACAGCACAGCTCAATAACCTCACTTACCGCACAGATCGATCACCTCACTTACCGCACAGCTCAATCACCTCACAGCACAGCTCAGTAACCTCACTTACCGCACAGCTCAATCACCTCACTTACCGCACAGCTCAATCACCTCACAGCACAGCTCAATCACCTCAGTTACCGCGCAGCTCAATCACCTCAGTTACTGCACAGCTCAATCACCTCACAGCACAGCTCAATCACTGCATTTACAGAACAGCTCAATCACCTCACTTACAGCACAGATCAATGACCACACTCACAGCGCAGCTCAATCACCTCACTTACCGCACAGCTCAATCACCTCACAGCACAGCTCAATCAACGCACATACAGCGCAGCTCTATAATGTCACTTTCAGCACAGCTCAATCACCTCACTTACAGCAGAGCTCATTCACCTCTGTTACAGCACAGATCAATGACCACAATCACAGCGCAGCTAAATCACCTCACTTACCGCACAGCGCAATAATCTCACTGCGCAACTCAATCCCCTCACTCACAGCACAGCTCAGTCACCTCACTTACAGCATACCTCAATCTCCTCACTTACAGAAGAACTCAATCACCTCACTTACAGCACAGCTCAATCACCTCACTTACAGCACACCTCACTCACCACACTCACAGCACAGCTCAGTCACCTCACTTACAGCATACCTCAATCTCCACACTTACAGTACAGCTCAATCTCCTCACTTACAGAAGAACTCAATCACCTCACTTACAGCACACCTCAATCACCACACTCACAGCAAAGCTCAATCACCTCACTTACAGCAGACCTCAATCACCACCCTTACAGCACAGCTCAATCACCACACTTACAGCACAGCTCAATATCCTCACTTACAGCACAGCTCAATCACCTCATTTACAGCACAGCTCAATCACCACACTTACAGCACAGCTGAATCGCCTCACAGCACAGCTCAATTGCCACACTTAAAGCAGAGCTCAATCACCACACTTACAGCACAGCTCAATCACCTCACAGCACAGCACAATCACTTCACTTACAGCACAACTCAATCACCTCACTTAAAGCACAGATCAAATACCACACTTACAGCACAGCTCAATCACCTCACTTACAGCGCAGCTCAATCTCCCCACTTAAAGCACAACTCAATCATCACACTCAAAGCACAGATCAGTCACCTCACGTACAGCACAGATCAATAACCAAACTAATAGCACATCTGTAATTAATTCATGTTCAGTCTCTCAAAAGGAGGGTCTGGTGGGTTCTACGTTATTAATGGGTCAACTGTTATTGCATTGCTCCTCTTCAACATTCAGCTGAAGTGTGCTTGTGGGTGTGAGAGACAGGGAGAGAATAGTAAAATTTCAGACTGCAATTAGATAAGATTAGAAATTCATTTCCAAGTTAATCACCTAGTGTTTCACAAGTGACTTTTAAAACACTCATACCTCATTTGTAGTTGGGTCCCGATAAAAATCTATTGTGTTTAGGCTGTGTATCAGCAGGTCCCATGTTCTGGTATCTGTTAAGGCTCTGTTCCAGTGTGTCGATGGGCCCCTTGGTCTGGTATCTGTTAAGGCTCTGTTCCAGTGTGTGGATGGGCCCCATGGTCTGGTACCTGTTAAGGCTCTGTTCCAGTGTGTGGATGGGCCCCATGGTCTGGTATCTGTTAAGATTCTGTTCCAGTGTATAGATGGGCCCCATGGTCTGGTATCTGTTAAGGCTCTGTTCCAGTGCGTGGAAAGGCCCCATGATCCGGTATCTGTTAAGACTCTGTTCCAGTGTGTGGATGGGTCCCATGGTCTGGTATCTGTTAAGGCTCTGTTCCTGTGTGTGGATGGGCCCCATGGTCTGGTGTCTGTTGAGGCTCTGTTCCAGTGTGTGGATGGGCCCCATGGTCTGGTATCCGTTACGGCTCTGTTCCAGTGTGTGAATGGGCCCCATGGTCTGGTATTTGTAAAGGCTCTGTTCCTGTGTGTGGATGGGCCCCATGGTCTGGTATCTGTTACGGCTCTGTTCCAGTGTGTGGATGGGCCCCATGATCTGGTATCTGTTAAGACTCTGTTCCAGTGTGTGGATGGGTCCCATGGTCTGGTATCTGTTAAGGCTCTGTTCCTGTGTGTGGATGGGCCCCATGGTCTGGTATCTGTTACGGCTCTGTTCCAGAGTGTGGATGGGCCCCATGGTCTGGTATCTCTAATGGCTGTGTTCCAGTGTGTGAATGGGCCCCATGGTCTGGCATCTGTTAAGGCTCTGTTCTAGTGAGTGGATGGGTCCCATAGCCTGGTATCTGTTAAGGCTCTGTTCTAGTGAGTGGATGGGCCCCATAGCTTGGTATCGGTTAAGGCTCTGTCCTAGTGAGTGGATGGGCCCCATGATATGGTTTTTATGAAAGCTTTGTTACAGTTTGTGGATGGGCCCCATGGTCTGGTATCTGTTCAAAATCTGTTCCAGTGTGTGGTTCGTACCCATTGTCTGGTATCTGTTATGGCTCCATTCCAGTGTGTGGATGGACCCCATCATCTGCTATCATTGAAGGCACTCTTCCAGTGTGTAGTTGGGCCCCATAGTCTGGTATCTGTTAACGCTCTGTTCAAGAATTTGGATGGGCCCCATGGTCTGTTTTTTTTGAAGGGTCTGTTCCATTATTTGGATGGGCCCCATGGTCTGGTTTTTGTGAGGGCTCTGTTCAAGTGTGTGTTTGGGCTCCATGTTCTGGTACCTGTAAAAACTCTGCTCCAATGTGTGGATAGGCTTCATGGTCTGATATTTGTTTAGTCCCTTTTCCAGTGTGTGGATGGACTCCTTGGTCTGGTACCTATAAATTCTCTGTTCCAGTGAATAGTTGGGCCCCATTGTCTGGTATCTGTTTAGACTCTGTTTCAGTGTGTGGATGGGCCCCATGATATGGTATCTATTAATTCTCTGTTCCAGTCTGTGTTTGAGCTCCATGGTCTGGTATTTGTTAAGGCTCTGCTCCAGTGTGTGGGTGGGCCCCAAGACCTGGTATTTGTTAGGGGTCTGTTCAAGTGTGTGGATGGGCCCCATGGTCTCGTATCTGTTAAGGCTCTGTTCTAGTGTGTGGATGGGCCCCGTGGTCTGGTATATGTCAAGGTTCTGTTCCAGAGTGTGGATGGGCCCCATGTTCTGGTATATGTCAAGGTTCTGTTCCAGTGTGTTGATTGGCCCCACAATCTTGTATCCGTTAAGGCTCTGTTCCAGTGTGAGGATGGGCCCCATGGTCTGGTATCAGTTAAGGCTCCGTTCCAGTGTGTGGATAGGCCCTATGGTCTGGTGTCTGGCAAAGGAGAATTCCGGTGTAAAATTGACTTGGGGTTTTTTAAATCGGGATAACGAGTACTAACCTTTGTCGAATTCCCCTCCTCCGTACGCATGCAACATTCGAAATAAATGTCTTTATAGCCGAAGCTCCCAACAGGCTTCCAATGGTAGTGAGTCTTGCATAACGTTGCCATGTAAAGAAATCATAATTTTTTTTATCAGTAACAAGGCTCAAAGTAGCTCCACACTTCGTCGCTAGAATTTCGAGGGCCCTGACATTTAAAACGAGGCACTGAGAACATTGAAAATGCGCCGGTAGTTTATTAAAAAGGACTATTTAATAGTCCTCCTCCACTCAGGAAACCTGTCTTCATCCTCCAGTAATGTTCAATTACAGCACCCCCTCCAGTCAGGAAACCTGTCTTTATCCTCCAGTAATGTTCAATTACAGCACCCCCTCCACACAGGAAACCTGACTTTATCCTCCAGTAATGTCCAATTACAGCACCCCTCCGCACAGGAGACAGGACTTTATCCTCCAGTAATGTTCAATTACAGCACCCCCTCCACACAGGAAACCTGACTTTATCCTCCAGTAATGTTCAATTACAGCACCCCCTCCACACAGGAAACCTGTCTTTATCCTCCAGTAATGTTCAATTACAGCACCCCCTCCACACAGGAAACCTGTCTTTATCCTCCAGTAATGTTCAATTACTGCACCCCCTCCACACAGGAAACCTGTCTTTATCCTTCAGTAATGTTCAATTACAGCACCCCCTCCACACAGGAAACCTGTCTTTATCCTCCAGTAATGTTTAATTACAGCACCCCCTCCACACAGGAAACCTGTCTTTATCCTCCAGTAATGTTCAATTACAGCACCCCCTCCACACAAGAAACCTGTCTTTATCCTCCAGTAATGTTCAATTACTGCACCCCCTCCACACAGGAAACCTGTCTTTATCCTTCAGTAATGTTCAATTACAGCACCCCCTCCAGTCAGGAAACCTGTCTTTATCCTCCAGTAATGTTCAATTACAGCACCCCCTCCACACAGGAAACCTGACTTTATCCTCCAGTAATGTTCAATTACAGCACCCCCTCCACACAGGAAACCTGACTTTATCCTCCAGTAATGTTCAATTACAGCACCCCCTCCACACAGGAGACAGGACTTTATCCTCCAGTAAAGTCCAATTACAGCACCCCCTCCACACAGGAGACAGGACTTTATCCTCCAGTAATGTTCAATTACAGCACCCCTCCACACAGGAAACCTGTCTTTATCCTCCAGTAATGTTCAATTACAGCACCCCTCCACACAGGAAACCTGTCTTTATCCTCCAGTAATGTTCAATTACAGCACCCCTCCACACAGGAAACCTGACTTTATCCTCCAGTAATGTTCAATTACAGCACCCCCTCCACACAGGAACCCTGTCTTTATCCTCCAGTAATGTTCAATTACAGCACCCCCTCCACTCAGGAAACCTGTCTTTATCCTCCAGTAATGTTCAATTACAGCACCCCCTCCACACAGGAAACCTGACTTTATCCTCCAGTAATGTTCAATTACAGCACCCCTCCACACAGGAAACCTGTCTTTATCCTCCAGTAATGTTCAATTACAGCACCCCCTCCACTCAGGAAACCTGTCTTTATCCTCCAGTAATGTTCAATTACAGCACCCCCTCCACTCAGGAAACCTGACTTTATCCTCCAGTAATGTTCAATTACAGCACCCCCTCCACTCAGGAAACCTGACTTTATCCTCCAGTAATGTTCAATTACAGCACCCCCTCCACACAGGAAACCTGTCTTTATCCTCCAGTAATGTTCAATTACAGCACCCCCTCCACTCAGGAAACCTGTCTTTATCCTCCAGTAATGTTCAATTACAGCACCCCCTCCACACAGGAAACCTGTCTTTATCCTCCAGTAATGTTCAATTACAGCACCCCTCCACACAGGAAACCTGTCTTTATCCTCCAGTAATGTTCAATTACAGCACCCCCTCCACTCAGGAAACCTGTCTTTATCCTCCACTAATGTTCAATTACAGCACCCCCTCCACTCTGGAAACCTGTCTTTATCCTCCAGTAATGTTCAATTACAGCACCCCCTCCAGTCAGGAAACCTGTCTTTATCCTCCAGTAATGTTCAATTACAGCACCCCTCCACACAGGAAACCTGTCTTTATCCTCCAGTAATGTTCAATTACAGCACCCCCTCCACTCAGGAAACCTGTCTTTATCCTCCAGTAATGTTCAATTACAGCACCCCCTCCACTCAGGAAACCTGTCTTTATCCTCCAGTAATGTTCAATTACAGCACCCCCTCCACTCAGGAAACCTGTCTTTATCCTCCAGTAATGTTCAATTACAGTACCCCTCCACACAGGAAACCTGTCTCTATCCTCCAGTAATGTTCAATTACTGCACCCCTCCACACAGGAAACCTGTCTTTATCCTCCAGTAAAGTCCAATTACAGCACCCCCTCCACACAGGAGACAGGACTTTATCCTCCAGTAATGTTCAATTACTGCACCCCCTCCACACAGGAAACCTGTCTCTATCCTCCAGTAATGTTCAATTACAGCACCCCCTCCACACAGGAAACCTGTCTTTATCCTCCAGTAATGTTCAATTACAGCACCCCTCCACACAGGAAACCTGTCTTTATCCTCCAGTAAAGTCCAATTACAGCACCCCCTCCACACAGGAGACAGGACTTTATCCTCCAGTAATGTTCAATTACTGCACCCCCTCCACACAGGAAACCTGTCTCTATCCTCCAGTAATGTTCAATTACAGCACCCCTCCACACAGGAAACCTGTCTTTATCCTCCAGTAATGTTCAATTACAGCACCCCTCCACACAGGAAACCTGTCTTTATCCTCCAGTAATGTTCAATTACAGTACCCCTCCACACAGGAAACCTGTCTCTATCCTCCAGTAATGTTCAATTACAGCACCCCCTCCACTCAGGAAACCTGTCTTTATCCTCCAGTAATGTTCAATTACAGCACCCCCTCCACACAGGAAACCTGTCTCTATCCTCCAGTAATGTTCAATTACAGCACCCCCTCCACTCAGGAAACCTGTCTTTATCCTCCAGTAATGTTCAATTACAGCACCCCCTCCACTTTGGAATTACTTTGGAATTAAATTTCGGAATTTGTGGACGCTGGCATCCATATCAGCGCAGAGTGGTTAAAAAGGTAGCATTTTGTTATGTCCAGTAATGTGCTCATGTGTCTGAAACACTTGCCTTGCCACATCAGGTGCATGATTATTTATCTTCTTTTATTTTTATCTCGAGTTCGTCAGCAATCTGGTTGGTTTAATCAGGTTAACGGATCAGGGTGCGTTTTCCAAAATCACGGACGCTAACTTTCATAACTGGACCCATTGACAGTGAATTGACGACCTATGTTGGTTGCTTATGTAGTTGGCAACTACACTTTCGGGAAACACGGCCCAGAATTGCTTTAATGATGGCAGACCTGCAGCAATCTCCAGGTGAAACACGAGGGAGGAACGCGGAGCCTGGAGAATAATGAATGGATGCAGCCTGAGTAACACAGTTTCGTCCGGTTTGTTGTACCGCTGACCGTCCGCAGGCCTATTAAGCTCGAACAGAGAGCGTTCTGGTATTGATAATTACTGTTAGCTCTTACTCAGCAATACGCAGCAAATGCTCTGGAGGAATGGTTGTGGTTGCTAGGATACTAAAGGTCATTGTTGTTTGTGAGAACTATATTTGCATTGGAGGCAGGCCATGTCTGAGAATTGTTTTGTGCTTTGAATGCGTTTTTATGCAGTTGTGTTTCTGCAAAGCATCAATGGTGTAATAACCTTAAAGAAGTACAAACTGATCTATTCTTCAGAACCAGACCCCTGAAAAGTAATTGCACTACATTACCCAGCGTTACTCTCTCATCTCTTCTTATGTTGTAGCAGTGCTGATCACCCCGTTTTCTTCAGAGTTAGCGCTGATCCTCTGTTCCTCTTTTCCAGCTGACTCCGCCGAAGCCCTGTCCCGCTCACAGCGCCCCCTGTCGGCCCGCGCAGCCCGCAATGCGCCGGCCATGCGGGGCTACCACGTGACCCGGAGCCAGTCCCAGCAAGCTCCGGGGCCGTGCCACTGTGGGCCGGAGGACTTTGACGCCCTCCGCGATTACATACCACCTGCTCAGGACCATGCTGGTCATGGCGTCCACGTCTACCACCCGCCCGTGGCTGCCCACGACCTCGCCCTCCGTCGCGTGCCGTCCTATGGTGGTGGGACTTTTCCTCGCTCGCACCCGGGCACCCCCGGGCCTGGCCACTTTGGCAACGCCCCCAAAAAATCTGGGCGGGGCCAGACAGAGCAGGAGCGGCAGTTAGAGGGTTTCCACACACTGCAGTACCCTCGTGCGGCCTCCGGAGGGCAGCAGAGGCAGCAGCGGCCAGAGAGCCCGGGCCGGATCCGTAACCTGGTGCACTCCGTCCAGCGGCTGTTCGCTAAGTCCCAGTCGCTGGAGGCCCCACCTCAAAAGCGTGAGCAAAGCCAGGCGCCCCCCCGTAACCCCACCCACCACCGACGCGGGCCCCGGAACCCCGCCCACCGACGGAGCAAGAGCCACGACCGCTGCAGAAGCCGCGATTCCCGCCACCGCGGGCGAAACGGTGGCTGGTGGAGCTCCGATGATAACCTGGACAGTGACAGCGGATACCTCCAGAGCAGCAGGGGGCGCCGTGTCGCACCACCAGGACATGCACATCTGGAGGGGCCCTTCCAGGACCTGACTCTGCGGGGCATGAGGGCCCCGGGGCCTCAGGGAGATTGTATGAGCTGTGTGGGTGACCCGGCGCACGCCATGAAGATGAACGCTTGGATCGCCATGGCAAACAGCCAGCCACACGACGGCTACCCAGGCCCCGCCCACAGCAAAGCACTCGTACCGCTAGAGCAGAACAGCAAAGACCTGCAGTACTTAAAGGTACCTGAAGGGGGGGCGCACTCACACTATACACACTACACAAGCAACATACCTACTGCACACACTACATAAATTACACACACACCATCTAAATGTATTTGTGAGGGACACATAAACACTACATAGACTACACAAATACAGACACATTACATACACCATATACGCTACGCATGTACACTCACACCCACTCACACTTCACACACCACATACACTACAAAGGTACGCTCACACACATGCATTCAACACCCTACATATACTAAATAGGAACCCTCACAAAAACAAACACACAAACACACACACACACTGACTTGCGCACGCAGCACGTGCTGAAACACACACAATACCCAAAAAGTTTCACAAACACACACACACACAGTTTTTTATCTACCAGGCCTGTAAAGGATTAATAATTGATCTCCGGCTTTTATTTATGCAGATGTATGTGTGCATGTCGGTGAGTGACACGGTGACAGCCGAACGGAGGGCTCTGCACACACTGGATAATGTGTATCGCAGGAATAGGACACGTTCTCACCACATCGTGTTTGACCTTTGATCTCCCCTGTGATTGGACAGGTGCCCTCCGAGGACTGTGGGGGCGTGGTCTTCCAGGGAGTCAGTGGGGTTCCTGGGGGAGGGGCGGAGATTCCGTGCCGTCGCATGAGGAGTAGCAGCTACATTCGTGCCATGGGCGATGTCGAAAGCGTCGAATCGGATGACGGACCCAACGCCGCGCACAGAAACTCTGCAGCATCCAGAAAAGGCGCCCTGATGGCCCAGAGAGAGGCGCTGCGCCGGTCCGTGAGCATGGACCAGAGGCCCCCTACGTAAGACTACTTCACCCTAAATCCACACCTTCTTGTCCCCACTACACCCTAAATCTACAGTGATTAGAACAGCAGTGTGGAACAGTGACCAGAGCTGCAGTGTGGAACAGTGATCAGAGCTGCAGTGTGGAACAGTGATAAGAGCAACAGTGTGGATTAGTGATCAGAGCAGCAGTGTGGAGCAGTGTTTAGACCAGCAGTGTGGAACAGTGATCAGAGCAACAGTGTGGATTAGTGATCAGAGCAGCAATGTGGAACAGTGACCGGAGCAGCAGTGTGGAAAAGTGACCAGAGCAGCTGTGTGGAACAGCGGTCAGAGCAGCAGTGTGGAGCAGTGGTCAGACCAGCAGTGTGGAGCAGCGATCACAGCAGCAGTGTGGAGCAGTGATCAGAGCTGTAGTGTGGAGCAGTGATCAGAGCAGCAGTGTGGAACAGTGACCAGAGCAGCAGTGTGGAACAGCGGTCAGAGCAGCAGTGTGGAGCAGTGTTTAGACCAGCAGTGTGGAACAGTGATCAGAGCAACAGTGTGGAGCAGTGATCAGAGCTGTAGTGTGGAGCAGTGATCAGAGCTGTAGTGTGGAGCAGTGATCAGAGCAGCAGTGTGGAACAGTGACCAGAGCAGCAGTGTGGAACAGCGGTCAGAGCAGCAGTGTGGAGCAGTGATCAGAACAGCAGTGTGGAGCAGTGATCAGAGCAGCAGTGTGGAGCAGTGATCAGAACAGCAGTGTGGAGCAGTGATCAGAGCAGCAGTGTGGAGCAGTGATCAGAGCAGCAGTGTGGAGCAGTGATCAGAGCAGCAGTGTGGAACAGTGATCAGAGCAGCAGTGTGGAGCAGTGACCAGAGCAGCAGTGTGGAACAGTGACCAGAGCAGCAGTGTGGAACAGCGGTCAGAGCAGCAGTGTGGAGCAGTGATCAGAACAGCAGTGTGGAACAGTGATAAGAGCAGCAGTGTGGAGCAGTGATCAGAGCAGCAGTGTGGAGCAGTGATCAGAGCAGCAGTGTGGATCAGTGATAAGAGCAGCAGTGTGGATCAGTGATCAGAACAGCAGTGTGGAGCAGTGATCAGAACAGCAGTGTGGAGCAGTGATCAGAACAGCAGTGTGGAGCAGTGGTCAGACCAGCAGTGTGGAACAGTGATAAGAGCAGCAGTGTGGATCAGTGATCAGAACAGCAGTGTGGAGCAGTGATCAGAGCAGCAGTGTGGAGCGGTGATCAGAGCAGCAGTGTGGATCAGTGATCAGAACAGCAGTGTGGAGCGGTGATCAGAGCTGTAGTGCGGAATAGTGACCGGAGCTGTAGTGTGTAACAGTGATAAGAGCAGCAGTGTGTAACAGTGATCAGAGCTGCAGTGTGGAGCAGTGATCATAACTGCAGTGTGGAACAGTGACCAGGGTGTGTTGCAGTAGTTAGAGCAGTGCTCTAGGATTGATCGAGTGCTGTGTTGAATGTTTTTTCTTGTTGTTGTGTTTCTGTGAATCTGACAGCAGACCGTCCTGTAAGCAGTGCGCTAGCGCCTACGCTAACAGCCGCACCCTTCCCCGGAATCACAGCTGTATGCACATGCAGGTGAGTTTCAGGGGCCCTCTGTGAAGATGGCTGCCATTTTTACTCAATTTCACTATTCTGCTTTCCACAAATCACATGCGCCCCTACCGTTTTTGGATTTTTCCTTTGAAAAACATCACTTTTTTCAACACCCCTGTAAATGTAGCCCTACTTGTAGAGAGCGAAGTTTAAGCAGGAATGGTGGGTGATGCAGATTTGACAGTGGTTGAGGTGTTGAAAGCCTGAGATTGAAGATAGATATTGAAACATATTGATATTGATAATAATATTGAGAGCACAGCTAGCTCATCATATGCGCCTCATCATCATATCATAGCTCCTAATGTTTAGCTCCGCTGACTCATATTTTAATATTTCGGTGAAATAAAGACTTGGCGATCGTTTTGGGTTCCAAGGCAGGATAATTTTTCCGAATGCCGGCCAGCACGGGGTGACGAAAATTTGTCCCATCATGCATTGGGAAAACTACAGAGAGTCTGCCTGGCATGATTGAGTGCAGAATTTTTGAATGGGAGAATTATGCTGCACAGCTTTATCCCAGTGATTAACTTAAGCCAATAGAACTGTACTCGCCCACCTGGCTCAAAGACATAATGTTGAGTTTGGTTCTGTTCATCTCTTAGAATGCAGTTCTGAGATGGCCCTGGATCATCAAGATTTCTTTAAGACCGAAGAAGTGGACTTCAGTCATTTCAGACCACTAAATCAAATTAATTCTTTGCAGCAAGGCTGACAAGATGATCCAGACTGACGGTTTTGGAGATAAAGTTCGGTCGGGTGTCTCTGTTGTTTTCCAGCGTGGGGAGTCCATGTCGGAGTCAGTTTTTGGGGATTTTGCGGAATCTCAGGCAGTGGACGCCCTGGACTTGCCCGGGAGTTTTCGCGCGCGGAGCCAAAGCTACATCCGCGCCATCCAAGCTGGCGTCTCGCAGGAGGATGAATGCCTACCCGTCTTCTCCCTGTCCGGCCCCCAGGGCGGAGCTAAGGGAGCTGGTGGTGAGTCACATGACTTCTCTCCGCCGTGAGGCAGCAAATACAAAAACCATGAGGTGGCTATCAAGTGTACTCAATGGCCATTTTGAGCATAAGTTATAAGTTAATGCATAAGTGCATTTCCTGAAAAACGATATGTTTGCTGAATGTCCCATCTTTAAGGGAGGGTACAGCTCATTAAGTGTCTTGTCTTTAGAGGAGGACTGTGTTCACTTGGTGTCCCATATTTAAGGTAGTGTTTATTGATTGGCCCATATTTAAGGGAGGGCAGTCTTCCCTACCTGTCCGATCTGTAATGAGAAGCAGTGTTCAATAAGTGTCCTTGGTTAAAGGGAGAACAGTGCTTACTTAGTGCCCCATCTTTAAAGGAGAGAAGTGTTCACTTAGTGTCTCATCTTTGAGGGAGAGCAGTGTTCACGAAGTGTCCTTTCTTTTAGGAAGATTAGTGTTCATTAAGTGTCCCATCTTTTAGGGAGAGCAGTGTTCACTTAGTGTCCCATCTTTTAGGGAGAGCAGTGTTCACTAAGTGTCCCATCTTTTAGGGCGAGCAGTGTTCACTAAGTGTCCCATCTTTTAGGGAGAGCAGTGTTCACTAAGTATCCCATCTTTTAGGAAGAGTAGTGTTCATTAGTGTCCCATCTTTTAGGGAGAGCAGTGTTCACTGAGTGTCCCATCTTTTAGGGAGACTAGTGTTCACTAAGTGTCCCATCTTTTAGGGAGAGCAGTGTTCACTGAGTGTCCCATCTTTTAGGGAGACTAGTGTTCACTAAGTGTCCCATCTTTTAGGGCGAGCAGTGTTCACTAAGTGTCCCATCTTTTAGGAAGAGTAGTGTTCATTAGTGCCCCATCTTTTAGGGAGAGCAGTGTTCACTAAATGTTCCATCTTTTAGGGAAAGCAGTGTTCACTGAGTGTCACATCTTTTAGGGAGACCAGTGTTCACTAAGTGTCCCATCTTTTAGGGAGAGCAGTGTTCAATAGATGTCCCATCTTTTAGGGAGAGCAGTGTTCACTAAATCTCCCATCTTTTAGGGAGAGCAGTGTTCACTAAGTATCCCATCTTTTAGGAAGAGTAGTGTTCATTAGTGCCCCATCTTTTAGGGAGAGCAGTGTTCACTAAATGTTCCATCTTTTAGGGAAAGCAGTGTTCACTGAGTGTCACATCTTTTAGGGAGACCAGTGTTCACTAAGTGTCCCATCTTTTAGGGAGAGCAGTGTTCAATAGATGTCCCATCTTTTAGGGAGAGCAGTGTTCACTAAATCTCCCATCTTTTAGGGAGAGCAGTGTTCACTAAGTCTCCCATCTTTTAGGGAGAGCAGTGTTCACTAAGTGTCCCATCTTTTTGGGAGAGCAGTGTTCACTAAGTATCCCATCTTTTAGGAAGAGTAGTGTTCATTCGTGTCCCATCTTTTAGGGAGAGCAGTGTTCACTGAGTGTCCCATCTTTTAGGGAGAGCAGTGTTCACTTAGTATCCCATCTTTTAGGGAGAGCAGTGTTCACGAATTGACCCATCTTTGAAGGAGGGAAGTGTTCACTGAGTGTCCCATCTTTTAGGGAGAGCAGTGTTTACTAAGTCTCCCATCTTTTAGGGAGAGCAGTGTTCACTTAGTATCCCATCTTTTAGGGAGAGCAGTGTTCACTAATTGACCCATCTTTAAGGAGGGCAGTGTTCAGTAGGTGTCCCATCTTTAAGGAGGGCAGTGTTCATTAGGTGTCCCGTCTTTTAGCGAAGAATGTGTTCTCTCAGTGTTTCAGCTTTACTCTAGGGTTGAGCATTCTCTCTGTGCTTATTTCAAGCCCCAGGTATATGTGAGGAGTGTGTGTAGATTCACTGGTTCGCCGGGTGTGTGAGGAGTGTGTGTAAATTCCCTGGTTCCCCAGGTGTGTGAGGAGGGTTTGGAGATTCACTGGTTCCCCAGGTGTGTGTGAGGAGTGTGTGTAGATTCACTGGTTTCCTGGGTGTGTAAGGAGTGTGCGGAGATTCACTGGTTCCCCAGATGTGTGAGGAGTGTGTGGAGATTCACTGGTTCCCCAGATGTGTGTGAGGAGTGTTTGGAGATTCACTGGTTCCCCAGGTGTGTGTGAGGAGTGTTTGGACACTCACTGGTTCCCCAGATGTGTGAGGAGTGTGTGGAGATTCAGTGGTTCCCCAGGTGTGTGAGGAGTGTGTGGAGATTCACTGGTTACCCAGGTGTGTGAGGAGTGTGTGGAGATTCACTGGTTCCCCAGTTGTGTGTGAGGAGTGTTTGTAGATTCTCTGGTTCCCCAGGAGTGTGTGAGGAGTGTTTGTAGATTCTCTGGTTCCCCAGGTGTGAGGAGTGTTTGGAGACGCACTGGTTCCCCAGGTGTGTGAGGAGTGTGTGAAGATTCACTGGTTCCCCAGATTTGTGAGGAGTGTGTGGAGATTCACTGGTTCCCCAGATGTGTGAGGAGTGTGTGGAGTTTCACTGGTTCCCCAGATGTGTGAGGAGTGTGTGGAGATTCACTGGTTCCCCAGGTGTGTGAGGAGTGTTTGGAGACGCACTGGTTCCCCAGGTGTGAGGAGTGTGTGGAGATTCACTGGTTCCCCAGATGTGTGAGGAGGGTGTGGAGATTCACTGGTTCCCCAGATGTGTGAGGAGTGTGTGGAGATTCACTGGTTCCCCAGATGTGTGAGGAGTGTTTGGAGATTCACTGGTTCCCCAGGTGTGTGAGGAGTGTTTGGAGATTCACTGGTTCCCCAGGTGTGTGAGGAGTGTTTGGAGACGCACTGGTTCCCCAGGTGTGAGGAGTGTGTGGAGATTCACTGGTTCCCCAGATGTGTGAGGAGTGTCTGGAGATTCACTGGTTCCCCAGATGTGTGAGGAGTGTTTGGAGATTCACTGGTTCCCCAGGTGTGTGAGGAGTGTTTGGAGATTCATTGGTTCCCCAGGTGTGTGAGGAGTGTTTGGAGACGCACTGGTTCCCCAGGTGTGAGGAGTGTTTGGAGATTCACTGGTTCCCCAGGTGTGTGAGGACTCTTTGGAGACACACTGGTTCCCCAGGTGTGTGAGGAGTGTTTGGAGACACACTGGTTCCCCAGGTGTGAGGAGTGTGTGGAGATTCACTGGTTTCCCAGATGTGTTAGGAGTGTTTGGAGATTCACTGGTTCCCCAGATGTGTGAGGAGTGTTTGGAGACGCACTGGTTCCCCAGGTGTGAGGAGTGTTTGGAGATTCACTGCTTCCCCAGATGTGTGAGGAGTGTTTGGAGAATCACTGGTTCCCCAGATGTGTGAGGAGTGTTTGGAGATTCACTGGTTCCCCAGATGTGTGAGGAGTGTTTGGAGATTCACTGCTTCCCCAGATGTGTGAGGAGTGTTTGGAGACTCACTGGTTCCCCTGGCGTGAGGAGTGTGTGGAGATTCACTGATTTCTCTGTGTTGATAATGAGCCCCTGGTCCTTCCCTCCCAGAGGTCCTCGTCCTGTGCTTCCTTCCTCTGTTATGGCCCCAATTTGTTTTTACAATTTACAACACAACAGCGACAGCAAGGGATGACAGACACAATTTAAAACTTAAACATATTTAATTAAACAAACAATAACAACTAACTAATCTACTATCTACAACTATGACCACAAGAAAAAACCTAAATATTTACAGTCCCTTGTTTTGGTGGGTTGCCTGGTGATGTCCTGGGTGAGGAAAATGCTCAAACACAGGCAAAAATCCACAAAAGAAACTTCACAGGTCTTGAACAGAAATGACAGGTCTGGTCACATGTATCCTTCTCCTTGCAATTTCTCCTACTACTTTTACTGCCTCAATTCTACTCCTTATATACTCTTTTGCAGACCCCACCCACATTTAGACCTCTTTTTTTTATTTTCGGGGACTCGCCCCAGACATGTCCAGGACATGTCTAAACCTAGCTCCAGTCTGGGCTTAATAAAAGAAAGGTAAATACTGGCTTCTAGTGGCCTCTATTCACATCACACCTCCATTCCAAGAGGGAAAAATTTTGACTCATAAAAGCAAAATTTTTCTTTTCAATACCTAATGGTTAAGTAGACACTTGTCTATATATACATATCATACAATATTCAAATAAACATGTGATATATATATGCATATTCAAACACGGGATAAGCAATCAGCAATTACATTGTCCGTACCCTTTACATGCTTAATTTCCAAGTCAAACTCATGTAAAATCAAACTCCAATCTCCGATTTTTGTTTTTCATCTTACTCAAAAACATTAACGGATTGTGGTCAGTGTACACAATCATTGGCGTTTGCCCTATACAAACATAAACATCAAAGTGTTGTAAAGATAGAACCAAAGCCAACAGCTCCTTCTCTATTGTGGAATAGTTCCTTTGGTGGCGATTGAACTTCCTGGAGAAGTATGCCACGGGATGCTCAATGTCATCAGAGTCACTTCTCTGTAGGAGCACAGATCCACAAGCTTGGTCGCTAGCATCGACCGCGATGGAGAACGGTTTGTTGAAGTCAGGAGATTTGAGCTCGGGGAAGTGACACAGCAGAGACTTCAGGCGATCGAAGGCTCTCTGGCATGCATCATCCCAGGTGAACTTTACGCCTTTCTTCAGTTGGTTAGTTAGACTGAGAGCAATCTCAGCAAAGTTCTTGCAGAATTTGCAGTAGTACTCGATCATTCCAAGGAAGCGGCGCAAAGCTTTTTTGTTGTCAGGAACTGGAAAGTCCATGATGGCTTGGACTTTAGCATTTATGGGTGCCACCTTACCCTGGCCTATGACGTAGCCAAGATAGGTGACAGTAGCACAACCAAAGTCACTCTTGTTCATGTTAACAGTCAGGTTAGCCTGGGTCAGGCGCTGGAACAATGTCTCTACATCTTTAAGATGTTCTTCCCAGGAGTCACTCCATGTGATCAGGTCATCGATGTATGCACCCGTGTGTGGCGATCCGGCAATTGTAGACTGAATCATCCTTTGGAACGTGGCTGGGGCATTTTTCATTCCAAAGGGTAGGACTTCATACTGGTACAACCCAGATGGTGTGGCAAAAGCAGAGATGCTCTTGGCCCTCTCAGTTAAAGGCACACACTAATAACCCTTCAATAAATCAATCTTGGTCAGAAACTTTGCTTGCCCTACTCTATCAATACAATCATCAATCCTAGGTATTGGAAACACATCAGTTCTAGTTACAGCATTGACGTTGCGATAATCTGTACAGAATCTAGTACTTCCATCAGGTTTTGGAACTAGCACACAGGGTGAACTACAATCTGAGTTGGAGGGTCTGATAATATCATGTTCTAACATGTATTCAACCTCTTCCTCAGCAATCTTTCTCTTTTCAGGATTCATCCGGTACGGATGCTGTTTTATTGGTTTGGCATCACCAACATCTACATCATGAGAGGCTATAGAAACTCTTTTTGGAACATCAGGAAACAGATCCTCAAATTTCTTGATCAACCTCTCAAACTGATCTCTTTGTGAGGGTTCTAAGTGCTGGAGTTTTACATCAAGATTTTGCAACACTTCAGAATTTGACAATTTACATGAAATAACTTCAGCTTTAATTCTAGGTTCATCATCTTGAAACTCCCCCTCATCTTCACAAATCTCGGCCATTGGAGAATCTGAAGTGACAGCTGCAACCCTAGCATTTCTGTCATGATAAGGCTTCAGCATGTTAATGTGACACAATTGTTTTGGTTTTCTCCTATCTGGAGTCTTCACAATGTAATTGAGATCATTGAGTTTTGTCAGAATTTCATAAGGACCATGAAATCTAGCCTGCAATGGATTGGACTGCAAGGGAAACAACACAAGGACCTTGTCTCCTGGTTTAAACTCACGGCTTCTAGCCTTATGATCATACCAAGTTTTCATTTTTCCCTGACTTGCTTTCAAGTTCTCTTTGGCTAGGTCACAAGCTGCACGCAATCTTTCCTTGAACTTGCGAACATAGTCTAACAGACTGATGGGCGGCTCTTCCTCTTGCCATTGTTCACTCAATAATAGCAAAGGTCCTCTCACTTCATGACTAAACACTAGCTCAAATGGACTCAATCCAGTAGACTCCTGCACTGCTTCTCTAGCTGCAAACAACAACAAATGAACACCTTCATCCCAGTCTTTCTCATGGTCATAACAATAAGTCCTCATCATTGTCTTGAGAGTGAAATGAAACCGCTCTAAGGCACCCTGACTTTCTGGATGACAGGCACTAGAAAGAATCTGCTTCGCACCTAGTTCATACACAACCTGCTGAAACAATCCTGAAGTGAAATTGCTACCTTGGTCTGACTGAATTTCCCTGGGAAGGCCAAACAACGTGAAGAACTTTATCGAAGCCTTTGAGATTGCTGTTGCCTTGATGTTACGTAGAGGTATGGCTTCGGGGAATCTGGTAGATGCACACATGATTGTCAACAAGTACTGATTTCCAGATCTAGTCTTGGGTAATGGACCAACACAATCAACAATGACCTTAGAGAATGGCTCCCCAAATGCTGGGATAGGCTGCAATGGAGCTACAGGTGGGTCTTACTGGTGTTTTCCAACTACTTGACAAGTGTGACAGGTTTTGCAAAAGTTGGAAACGTCTTTCCGAAGCCCAGGCCAAAAGAAGTGTTTCATGATCTTATCAACAGTCTTGTTTACACCAAGATGACCTCCTAAAGGTAAACTATGAGCCATTGTTAAGATCTCATTCCTGTAGACCTTCGGAACAACGATTTGCCTGACCACTGCCCAATCTGCTTTGGCAGGGATATCAGGAGTGCGCCACTTCCGCATCAACACACCATCCTTGTGATAATACCCAACTGGAACTGCATCTATTTCTTTATCAGGAAGGGCTCTCCTCCTTAGTGCACAAATTTCAGGATCATTAGTTTGCTCCTCAATCAACCGCTTTCTGGACAGAGACAAGTCTCCAGACACATCAGAAACACCAAACCCATCTGGCTGCCTGAACAATGAACTGATAAAAGTGTCTGATAAGTTCTCAAACGGAGAAACCATAGCAGGCCAATCAGAGTCATGAGGCGAACCACCTGAGTCCTGACTATTCATTGTACTGGACGGCACCACATCATCTTCTTCTCTAACCTTCTTGGCCATAGCACGAGTCACTGCGCAAGAAGGATACAGAGATGGGTCCTCATCCCCATCTTCAGTGCTCGGCTGTGAAGTAAGATGTACAGGGGGAACTACTTTGCCCCCAGCAAGGTCATTGCCTAGCAACAGAGAAACACCCTTTGTAGGTAGACTTGACATAAGTCCCACCTTTACCTGTCCTGTAACTAAATCTGACTTCAAGAATATAGAGCGCAGGGGTACAGATACAGTCCTCCCTTCAATACCTTGTACAAGTATGAAATCCCCTGAAGCGGTCTCATCACGTAACTCCAAGGAGTCCATCAACAAAAGTGACTGAGAAGCTCCGGTATCCCTTAGGATATATATGGGGACAGGAGTAGTATGCTCATTTAGAGCCACAAATCCCTCTGACACAAATGGAAGAAATTCCTCCCTCACAAAGTCAGCAGTATCAGGCTTTTTAGCCCCACCAGAAGCAGGCAATTTAGCAGATTTTGTCATCTACTGCAGGGGTTTCTAACTTTACTTTCACAAAGGCATTTGGTTTGGTGTCCTTTTCTTTTTCTTTTTTAGCTTTAAGGAACCAACAGTTAGTTGTAACATGACCAGATTTCTTGCAATAACTGCAAACTAGACCACTTTTGTCACTGTCAGCTTTCACACTTTGATCAGACCTGTTCCTGGATTTCTGAGTACCATCACCAGATTTGTCTTTGGGTGAGGAATCTTGGGTATCATTGTAACCCTTTTTCTGAAATTGGGACCATCTATTATTACTGCTAGACTGAAATTTGGACTTATGTGTGAGAACATATTCAACTGCAAATTTGGCAGCTGATTGCAAATTCAGTGCTTGCTTCTCATTAAGGTAGGTCTTAACATCATCCTTAACACAGTTCTCGAATTCTTCAACTAACACCATCTCTTTTAGTGAGTTGAAATCATCCTTGACCTCCATAGAAGTACACCAGCGCTCAAAGCAAACCTTCTTCTCATTAGCAAATTCAACATAAGTCTGATTTTCAGATTTCTTCAGACCTCTGAATTTCTGTCGGTAAGCCTCTGGAACCAACTCATAAGCTCTCAAAATAACCTTTTTGACAACCTCATAATCAGAGGAATCATCTGCAGACAAAGCCGAATAGGCTTGTTGAGCTTTACCCTTGAGGACAGTTTGCAACATCAGAGGCCAGTGTTCCTTTGGCCACTGGCAACTCTTTGCTACCTTTTCAAAACACTGGAAATAGTTGTCAACATCCTTTTCCGAAAATGGAGGCACCAGTTTTACCTCCTGGCTGGCACAAAATTTATTTTCATTTTCAATTTTAATTTTTAGTTGCTCCATTTGGAGTCTTTCTTCTCTATCGAATTTCTCTAATTCAAAATCTCTCTGTTTTGCAAATTTTTCTAACTCAAACTGTCTTTGTTTTTCTTTTTCCTAGCTTTCTTTTTTCTCTTCTCTTGCTAATTTTTCTAACTCAAACTGCCTTTGTTTTTCTTTTTCTTCCCTCTCAAATTCTCTTTGTTTTTCTTTTTCCTCCCTTTCAATCTCTAGCATTTTTAATTTAAGTTCCATTTCTATATTTGGATTTTCCACTGGAAACTGTTCCAGATCTCCTGGTGCAAACACATTTTCATCAATGTAATATTCAACTATCTCTCTAGTCAGTCTTGCTTTTCGCATGGCTGGTTTTACCTCTGTCAGCTCTAAATGTCTGCAGATTTCTAGCAGTTCTGTCTTTTTAAAAGACTTCAAAACCTCAACGGCTGGTGATGCCAAGAAATCATCCATTGCTGTTGATCTGTCAATATATTTACAGTATATAGGAAAATTCAAAAAACAATTTTACAATTTGAAATGTTAGATTTTCAATAAATTACTCACACAATGGTCTATCCCAGGCGAGCCCCCAATTTGTTATGGCCCCAATTTGTTATTACAATTTACAACACAACAGCAACAGCAAGGGATGACAGACACAATTTAAAACTTAAACAAATTTAATTAAACAGACAATAACAACTAACTAATCTACAATCTACAACTAAGACCAAGATTGATTTACAAGAAAAAACCAAAATATTTACAGTCTTTTGTTTTGGTGGGGTGGCTTGGTGATGCCCTGGGTGAGGAAAATGCTCAAAAACAGGCAAAAATCCACAAAAGAAACTTCACAGGTCAACTTGAACAGAAATGACAGGTCTGGTCACATGTATCCTTCTCCTTGCAATTTCTCCTACTACTTTACTGTCTCAATTCTACTCCTTATATACTCTTTTGCAGACCCCACCCACATTTAGACCTCTTTTTTTTTATTTTCGGGGACTTGCCCCAGACATGTCCAGGACATGTCTAAACCTTGCTCCAGTCTGGGCTTAATTAAAGAAAGGTGAATACTGCCATCTACTGGCCTCTATTCACATCACACTTCCTTTTTTTAAACTTGTCATAATGCTGTACAAGGGCTCCCAGCTCCAATCAGATATCCCTCCCTCCTCGGCTCTGTCCTCACCCTCCAAATCCCTGCACTGAATGTTCCTCTTGCGCGGCGGATTTCGCCCCAGCTCTGAGAAATGTTAATGAAGGCACAGACTGTGATTCTGCCCCCAGCGAACCCAAGTGTGGAAAATGAAAGATTGTCAAAATATGTCCCGGGACTTTTCTGCTGTCAGAAATCTTTGGTCAACTTTCTACTGGGCTTTTCTATCAGATATTTCCCAGAGATCTCTGACAGATATTGAGTGTGGAGGAGCTGTTTACCCTAATTTAGCCCTGTTGTGCATTTAAGAGCTCCTAAGATCGATATATCCTGCTGAGCCACACTACATTTCAACCTCAAACTAATTTTTCCTTGAAGTTTTCCCATAAGTTGGTTCAAAGTCAGCGAGAGCATTTGCTCTTGCCGAAGTTGACAAGTATATCAGGCGGTTGTGTTAGACGTCTATTTTCCTGTCAGTTTGTTAGTTACAGACCCTTTTGCCATTCATCCTGCACCAGTCTGAACAAAATTAGGAAACATGTTAGCAGAGGTTACTCGCCTTGGACCTGTACTTTTTTTTAAACTTTATATGTCAAAGCTCAAGGTCAAAGTCACACAAAAAGTTTGTAAACACGTTTTGATCCAAAACTTAGTTTTCAATGAAGCTAGAGACTAGAAACTAAAGCCATTCTTTTTGTCAGCGCAATGCAGTTCTAGTGGTCACGGGTCGCGATGATGTCACTCTGACATTAGTTAGTACGTGAAAATAATTTTTTTCAAAATGAATTTTTTCTTATTCTGCTCTTTACACAATATATCTTCTCATCTACTTAAATTTAGATTTTGACAAGTTGTTGTTCGAAGAACGACCTTTCATTTTTTCATTTTACAGGACAATGCGACACACACATTCTGTATCTGCTGGTCACAGCACTGCACTGAAGCTACATCACACATTTTGAATGAAACATTCAAACTGAGGAAACCACGTCTTTACGCCCACGGCATTACATCAAGTTGAAAATAGATCTTGTACATCACTTTACACAAATTTCCCAGTAATTCAGCTGGGCATATTTGGGATCATTGGAAACCTTGGGATCTCCTCTTGAGTTCAAAATAGGCCTGAAGTTCCACAGGTTTGAACGCAGCAGCTGCATTTGACAGAGCCGTATATGCATTTGTAGGTATTACGAGGTGAATCTGCCTCGTTCTAATTTCTCAAGAATTATATTTATTATATATGTTTGTGTTCTTAGGACAGAGTAAATGTCAGACTATATAAGGGATAGGTCAGGCATATGTGAGCCCTCAGCATAGCATAGAGAGGTTAAATGAGGAGACAGGCACACGCTCTCTGCTGTAAAATCAGGGGCTGTTTCTGATGGCATCTTCCCAGCAGAGGAAGGCAGTGCTGCGGGTGACTGTTGGGTCTCAGTATCGGCTCTGGGCTGTGTGTGGGTCCCCTTCAGAGGAAGGCAGTGCTGCGGGTGACTGTAGGGTCTCAGTATTGGCTCTGGGCTGTGTGTGGGTCCCCATCAGAGGAAGGCAGTGCTGCGGGTGACTGTTGGGTCTCAGTATCGGCTCTGGGCTGTGTGTGGGTCCCCATCAGAGGAAGGCAGTGCTGCAGGTGACTGCAGGGTCTCAGTATCGGCTCTGGGCTGTGTGTGGGTCCCCATCAGCGGAAGGCAGTGCTGCGGGTGACTGTTGGGTCTCAGTATCGGCTCTGGGCTGTGTGTGGGTCCCCATCAGAGGACGGCAGTGCTGCGGGTGACTGTTGGGTCTCAGTATCGGCCCTGGGCTGTGTGTGGGTCCCCATCAGAGGAAGGCAGTGCTGCGGGTGACTGTTGGGTCTCAGTATCGGCTCTGGGCTGTGTGTGGGTCCCCATCAGCGGAAGGCAGTGCTGCGGGTGACTGTAGGGTCTCAGTATCGGCTCTGGGCTGTGTGTGGGTCCCCATCAGAGGAAGGCAGTGCTGCGGGTGACTGTTGGGTCTCAGTATCGGCCCTGGGCTGTGTGTGGGTCCCCATCAGAAGAAGGCAGTGCTGCGGGTGACTGTTGGGTCTCAGTATCGGCCCTGGGCTGTGTGTGGGTCCCCATCAGAGGAAGGCAGTGCTGCGGGTGACTGCAGGGTCTCAGTATCGGCTCTGGGCTGTGTGTGGGTCCCCATCAGAGGAAGGCAGTGCTGCGGGTGACTGTTGGGTCTCAGTATCGGCTCTGGGCTGTGTGTGGGTCCCCATCAGAAGAAGGCAGTGCTGCGGGTGACTGCAGGGTCTCAGTATCGGCTCTGGGCTGCGTGTGGGTCCCCATCAGAGGAAGGCAGTGCTGCGGGTGACTGCAGGGTCTCAGTATTGGCTCTGGGCTGTGTGTGGGTCCCCATCAGAGGAAAGCAGTGCTGCGGGTGACTGCAGGGTCTCAGTATCGGCCCTGGGCTGTGTGTGGGTCCCCATCAGAGGAAGGCAGTGCTGCGGGTGACTGCAGGGTCTCAGTATCGGCTCTGGGCTGTGTGTGGGTCCCCATCAGAGGAAGGCAGTGCTGCGGGTGACTGTTGGGTCTCAGTATCGGCTCTGGGCTGTGTGTGGGTCCCCATCAGAGGAAGGCAGTGCTGCGGGTGACTGCAGGGTCTCAGTATCGGCTCTGGGCTGTGTGTGGGTCCCCATCAGAGGAAGGCAGTGCTGCGGGTGACTGCAGGGTCTCAGTATCGGCTCTGGGCTGTGTGTGGGTCCCCATCAGAGGAAGGCAGTGCTGCGGGTGACTGCAGGGTCTCAGTATCGGCTCTGGGCTGTGTGTGGGTCCCCATCAGAAGAAGGCAGTGCTGTGGGTGACTGTTGGGTCTCAGTATCGGCTCTGGGCTGTGTGTGGGTCCCCATCAGAAGAAGGCAGTGCTGCGGGTGACTGCAGGGTCTCTGTATCGGCTCTGGGCTGTGTGTGGGTCCCCATCAGAGGAAGGCAGTGCTGCAGGTGACTGCAGGGTCTCAGTATCGGCTCTGGGCTGTGTGTGGGTCCCCATCAGAGGAAGGCAGTGCTGCGGGTGACTGTTGGGTCTCAGTATCGGCCCTGGGCTGTGTGTGGGTCCCCATCAGCGGAAGGCAGTGCTGCGGGTGACTGTTGGGTCTCAGTATCGGCTCTGGGCTGTGTGTGGGTCCCCATCAGAGGAAGGCAGTGCTGCGGGTGACTGTTGGGTCTCAGTATCGGCCCTGGGCTGTGTGTGGGTCCCCATCAGAGGACGGCAGTGCTGCGGGTGACTGCAGGGTCTCAGTATCGGCTCTGGGCTGTGTGTGGGTCCCCATCAGAGGACGGCAGTGCTGCGGGTGACTGCAGGGTCCCAGCATTGGCTCTGGGCTGTGTGTGGGTCCCCATCAGAGGACGGCAGTGCTGCGGGTGACTGCAGGGTCTCAGCATTGGCTCTGGGCTGTGTGTGGGTCCCCATCAGAGGACGGCAGTGCTGCGGGTGACTGCAGGGTCCCAGCATTGGCTCTGGGCTGTGTGTGGGTCCCCATCCACATTCCCCCCCTCCCTCCAGCTGAAACTGCTATCCTGCCCTCGGCAGCAGAAATCTCTTGGCACCAAGGAGAATAATGTAAAAACTATCAGGAAAACTTCCCTCCTTGTCTGACCTTTCGTAGTCTCTTTTTCTCCCAGTCTACTTCGCTCTCTCACTTTCTCTCTCTCTCATTCTCTCTCCTGGTCTTTCTCTCTCTCTGTCTTTTTTGTGGTTTGTAATTGGCATTGCGTTGGCTTTTCCATCTTGTTCTTATTTTTACTGCATACTTTTCTGCATTTTTATGGCTTTATCAGTCACTCTGTCTCCCTCTCTCACACTCTCTCTCTCTCTCTCTCTTGTAAAACCCCACAAAACAATACCAAGGACGGACATTGCAGAGGGCTGAAGGTTTCACGTGTTCTTTTTGGCTGGCATTAATTCGAGCAACTTCCTGGCTGGTGTGAATCACAATATAATGGATATTTTTCTCCGTCCAAAGACAGGGCATAAAAACACAACGGTTACCATCAATCTGACTCCATTATACATTTAGAATACCAAATTTAGTTACATCCTCGTTAAGTATCTGACTTTAAATTAGAATTAGAATTGATAGTTTGGGGACAGTATTTCTTGAATCTCAGGGCAGTGAAAACCAGTTACTCAGACTCTAGGGAAAAACATGAAGTTGATTATACCATGAATTCCTAACAGACACTACGGCTGCTACATTAATGTTCCTGGGTTTTAACACCATGTCCGAATCCTAGGTTTGTTGGTTAGATTAGAGGTTGGAAGTCAACCATCACTGCAATAGCCTCTGTTGGCATATATCTACAGCGAACCCAGATTATATGTTAGCACATGGGCTCCTTTAGAGTATTTCAACGGATAACCGACTTTACTGAGTCTATGGGTTTCCTATATGTTAAAATCTCAGAACCAGCATACATAAATCCCTCAGTAGGTAGGTCATGGTCGTCTAAACCAACTTTACCAACCAATTCCCACACCAGGCTGCTGACCAGTTGTTCATCAGTGGGGATAATACCCCTAGGTATCCGCCGAGACGGGGCTAGGAAGAATAAAAAGATGAAGAGACACGCAGACCACACAAGCGGAATGGAATAACAATAATTTAATCACCAGGTAGGCATAAACTTGGATCAAACAAATAAACGTTAGGCCAATTATCAGTTACACACAATTTAGAAAGAGAGAACTAATTCATACCTGGAAAAGATTGAGGTCACGTGGAACAAGGCCGCACCACGTGCCCAGGAAGCACTCAGATGCCATCCCTCTCTGCCTACCTACAGTCGTATGAAAAAGTTTGGGCACCCCTGATCATTTTAAAGATTTTCCTTTATAAATCATTGGTTGTTCGGATCAGCTATTCCAGTTAAATATATCATATAGCAGACAAACACAGTGATATTTGAGAAGATAAATGAAATTTATAAAATTACAGAAAGTGTGCAATAATTACTTAAACAAAAGTAGGCAGGTGCATAAATTTGGGCACCCTTGTTGTGTTATTGATTTGAATACCTTTAGCACTAATTATTGGAACACAAATTTTGTTTGGTAAACTCATTGACCCTTGACCTACATATACAGGTGAAGCCAATCATGAGAAAGGGTATTTAAGGTGGCCAGTGGCAAGTTGTTCTCCTCTTTGCATCGTCTCTGGAGAGTGGAAACATGGGAGCCTCAAAACAACTGTCAAATGACCTGAAAACAAAGATTGTTCAGCATCATGGTTTAGGGGAAGGATGCAAAAAACTCGCTCAGAGATTTCAGCTGTCAGTTTCCACTGTGAGGAACATAGTGAGGAAATGGAAGACCACAGGCACAGTTCTAGTTAAGGCCCGGAGTGGCAGGCCAAGAAAAATCTCAGATAAGCAGAGGCGAAGGATGGTGAGAACAGTCAAACTCAACCCACAGACCAGCTCCAAAGACTCAACCCACAGAGCAGCTCCAAAGACTCAACCCACAGACCAGCTCCAAAGACTCAACCCACAGACCAGCCCCAAAGACTCAACCCACAGACCAGCCCCAAAGACTCAACCCACAGACCAGCCCCAAAGACTCAACCCACAGACCAGCCCCAAAGACTCAACCCACAGACCAGACCCAAAGACTCAACCCACAGACCAGCCCCAAAGACTCAACCCACAGACCAGCCCCAAAGACTCAACCCACAGAGCAGCTCCAAAGACTCAACCCACAGAGCAGCTCCAAAGACTCAACCCACAGAGCAGCTCCAAAGACTCAACCCACAGAGCAGCTCCAAAGACTCAACCCACAGAGCAGCTCCAAAGACTCAACCCACATAGCAGCTCCAAAGACTCAACCCACATAGCAGCTCCAAAGACTCAACCCACAGAGCAGCTCCAAAGACTCAACCCACAGACCAGCTCCAAAGACTCAACCCACATAGCAGCTCCAAAGACTCAACCCACAGACCAGCTCCAAAGACTCAACCCGCATAGCAGCTCCAAAGACTCAACCCACAGAGCAGCTCCAAAGACTCAACCCACATAGCAGCTCCAAAGACTCAACCCACAGAGCAGCTCCAAAGACTCACCCCACATAGCAGCTCCAAAGACTCAACCCACAGAGCAGCTCCAAAGACTCAACCCACAGAGCAGCTCCAAAGACTCACCCCACATAGCAGCTCCAAAGACTCACCCCACATAGCAGCTCCAAAGACTCAACCCACAGACCAGCTCCAAAGACTCAACCCACAGACCAGCTCCAAAGACTCAACCCACAGACCAGCTCCAAAGACCTACAACATGATCTCGCTGCAGATGGTGTCACTGTGCATCGTTCAATTATTCAGCACACTTTGCAGAAGGAGATGCTGTATGGGAGAGTAATGCGGCAGAAGCCTTTTCTGCGCACAGGCCACAAACAGAGTCGCTTCAGGTATGCTAAAGCACATTTGGACAAACCAGCTTCATTTTGGAATAAGGTGCTGTGGACTGATGACACTAAAAGTGAGTTATTTGGACATAACAAGGGGCGGTATGCATGGCAGAAGAAGAACACAGAATTCCAAGACAAACACTTGCTACTCACAGTAAACTTCGGTGGTGGTTCCATCATGCTGTGGGGCTGAGTGGCCAGTGCAGGTACTGGCAATCTTGTTAAAGTTGAAGGTCGCATGGATTCCAGTCAGTATCAACAGATTCTTGCGAACAATGTTCAAGAATCAGTGACAAAGTTGAAGTTGCGCCGGGGCTGGATACTTCAACAAGACAACGACCCTAAACACTGCTCAATTTCTACTAAGGCATTCATGCGCAGGAACAAGTACAGCGTTCTGGAATGGCCATCTCAGTCCCCAGACCTGAATATTATTGAAAATCTGCGGTGTGATGTAAAGCGGGCTGTCCAGGCCCGACTGAATCAATATCAAACCTGACTGAACTGGAGATGGTTTGTAATGACAAATGGTCAAAAATACCTTCAGCCAGAATCCAGAGCCTCATTGGAAGCTGCAGGAAGGGTTTAGAGGCTGTTATTTCTGCAAAAGGAGGATCTACTAAATATTGATGTAATTTTTCTGTTGGGGTGCCCAAATTTATGCACATGCATGTTTAAGTAATTATTGCACACTTTCTGTAAATCCTATAAACTTCATTTCACTTCTCAAATATCACTGTGTTTGTCTGCTATATGATATATTTAACTGGAATTGCTGGTCCGAACAACCAATGATTTATAAAGGAAAATCTTTAAAATGATCAGGGGTGCCCAAACTTTTTCATACGACTGTAGATCCGTTACTTACGCACAGACCCAGGCGAGCGGAGCGAGGCGGCGTGTGATTCTTCCCGACCCACCTTTCGCACGCAAGATCTTGAAAAAGAAGAGACCTTCGGGTCAGAATCTCGAAACCGCGCCTCCGATCAAAGCGGAGGAAGGGAGGGCTGATCTGGGTTTTCCTCACTGAGGTGCTCGCATAGAGAGGAGAGCGGAATCTGACCAATTTAAGAGTTTTCCAAACAGGATGATCCATAATTTCAAGGGAAATGAAACCTATCCCATTCAACTCCTTGGATTCCCCCGAGAAAAACAAGACCAAACATGATAGGAATATGTGCTAATATGATGCAGCTGTCATGAAAAGGCCTGGAGTATTATATAGTTTGAGCTATAAGTATATAAGTGATTTCTTCACAGGATATTGAACATAAACATATTATAAATTTCCCATAGATTTAGATTGTTTTAACCAGATTAATGTAACTGGACTTTAACCTCAGTGGGGACAGTGATATGACTTTCAGAGGAGACTTGGGATCCCCCACTGAGCAAAGCCAGAGATGCTACCCCCACAGGCAGGCTGTAGGACCATAAAAGTTTTACTGCTGGCTCTGGTTTGAGTTAGATAAACCAAACATTCAGATTCTACACGCGTAATGGGCATTTGATAGTTAATAGTTGGGTTTGACGGTTGACTGCCACCAAGTATTCTGGTGGTTCTGGCCCCAGTGTGACAATAATAAGATCTGAGCAACTGATGGGCCCCTGAGCAAGACCCTAAACCCCACATTGGCTCCTGCTCAGTCCAATCAACTGAAAGTCACTTTGGTTGAACGCGTGTGTTAAATCAAAGGATTATTATTGGTATTATTATTGATAAGAGGAAGTAAAGGTGAGAGAAATCGATGATTGGTCCATTTAAAGTCCATATCCCCCACCTGGCTCCACAGTTTTCCCAAATAGGAGGAAGCTGGCCCCGCCCCTGCCCCCGCGGATGTCGCGGCCCCAGCGATCTCTCTCGGTCCAAAGCAGCACAGAGGAGTCATCCCAGATGCGAGATGTCTTCTTCCACAGCAGCGGCCAACAAGTCCTCCGTCGGCCCAGAATGCACAGCAGCTCACTGGACGGTGGAGACGAGATGGCAGGGGGGCGGTCCTCCAGGGCAGGACACTATCCGGGGGCGGGGGCTGGAACAGGAAGGGGGCGCGGTTGTTACCAGCACAGCAACTCAGTGGAGAGCTTTGATTGGCCACGGGGGAGGGACCAGGCAGTGCCAATGAGGTCGAGGCACAGCAGCTCGGCGGACAACCTCCTGGAGAGCGGAGGGGACAAAGGTCGGATGGCGTCTCTGGGGAAGTCTGTGTCCCTTCCACACAATGGGAGGAGCATGAGGGTGCAAGAGGAGCGTGTGCAGGACAACCGCAAGTGGAGGCCTTCGGCCACAGCAAGGGTGGGTCCTGTCCGCCAATAAAACTCTGCATTCTGCATGAAGGACCTGCGGTCTTACTGATAATTGTTTCTGCTGATTATCTGATGCGTGAGGGATATCATTCTCATTCTGTTACTTCCTGGTCAGGCCGAGGACACCACTCTGACTGAAACCATAATCTTTAGCCATTTTTTCCAGGATGTATTTGGCTATGGCTGTCGAGTGATGGAGCAGAGTAAATAAATGTGTAATTTTTAGTTCACCTCTGCAGGAAAATAATCTCTCTATTTAACCTCTGTATGTGTGTGATCTCCTCAATTTACATGTGAAGATATACAGTATAATCTCTTTGATTTACCTGCAAGTGTGCATAATAGTTTACCTCTGGTTTACCTGTGTGGATGTGCATATACAGTAATACAGGTATCTGAGGTTTTATCGGAAGTGGAGCGTAATCTCTGGTTTATTATCGCAGTTTATCTGTATGCTTAATCTGGATGATCAGTTCAAGTGTTTAATCTATACTTTACTTGTTCAGGTGGGTAATCTCTCAGATTTACTAGTACAGGGGTATGATCGCTGCTTTATTTGTGTAGGTGAATAATCTCTGGTAGTGCTTCCCGAAGTCGGTACTGGGGACCCACTGTGTACGCTGGTTTCTGTTCTGACCACAATTACCATCCCAGAATTTTAACAAGCTGCTAATTCTTTAATGAGTTGCTTTTCAGGCTAGAGGGATGTCTTACCCCCTTAGACTGCATTATGACAGAAATAGTTATGCATTCTATGATGTTTCAAAGCCCAATATTCTTATCATTTGTTTTGATGTTTTTCAAGTAAGCAGGCCAAGCCAAGATGGAAATATGTTTTACGTGATCAAATGCAAGAATACGATCTGTCAATTAGCTGCTAATTAGGTTTCTGAATGCTCGTGTTCAAATCCTGAGACCAAACAACTAACATTTAACAGGTTCGATTCATGATGAGCTGCTTTGTTTTCGTAGTAGCCTATTAATGGTTTTTGTGAGAATATTCCCTTAATTTTATTAGATGTCAATTCAAAGCTTCATGTCATAAATTGCAAATTTCCATTTTTTATGTTCAAAAGTGAATTTCCAGTATTGCCCACTTTGAAACTTTTTTCATTGCGGCCATTTTTGGCATGTGGTCTAAAAGGGTAAATAATCAGTATGAACAAGAATAGTGCAATTAGGAGCAATTAAAGGAGAATTCCAGTGTGAAGTTGACTAAGGGTGTATTGAAACATGATAATGAGTACTAACTTTGTCGAATACCCACCTCTGTACGCACGCAGCATTTTGAAATACATTTTTAGCCGAAGCTCCCAACAGGCTAACAATGGTAGTCAATTGGGCATAGCGTTGCCATGCAAAGAAATCACTATTTTATTTCATCATTAACACGGCTCAAAGTAGCACCACACTTCATTGGTAGAATTCTGAGGGCCCTGACATTTAAAACGAGGCACTGAGGACTTTGAAAATGCTCAGGTAGTTTATTAAAAAGGATTGTTTATGCAAACAGTACCTTGAGGTAGTTTCCAGTCGCCTCCACCTTGAAAGCCACGATAAGTCGATCGACGAGCACAAACAAATAGGAAGGATAGGGGAGCAGATTGCAATCTATTCGTTAGTGCTCGTCAATAGACTTATCGTGACTTTGAAGATGGAGGCGACTGGAAACTACCTCAAGGTATTGTCTGCAAAATAGTCTTTTTTAATTAACTTCCTGCGCATTTTCAAAGTTCTCAGTGCCTCGTTTAGTCAGGGCCCTCTGCATTCTACCAATGAAGCATGGAGCTACTTTGAGCCTTGTTAATGATGAAAAAATAGTGATTTCTTTGCATGGGAACGCTATGCCCAATTCACTACCACTGTAAGCCTGTTAGGAGCTTCGGCTGAAAAGCCATGTATTTCGAAATGTTAGGTGCGTACGGAGGTGGGGTATTCGACAAAAGTCAGTACTCGTTATCTTGTTTCAATACTTCCCAAGGCAATTTCACACCAGAATTCTCCTTTAACAACTCATTAACATTTAGAGATTGTATGTGAGCTTGGATCAAAAACCATCTAACATAGTGGGTCCTCAGGACTGAGGATGGGAGCCCCTGCTCTAGTTTACTTGTTCAGGAGGATAATTTCTGATTAACCTGTACAGGTGGGTAATATCTCTGGGTTTCCTGTACAGGAGGGGATTATTCTCTCTTGTTTACCTGAACAGGTGGGTAATCTCTGTGGTTTACCTGTACAGGTGGGTAATCTTTGTGGTTTTCATGTACAGGTGGGTAATCTCTGTGATTTTCCTGTACTGGGTTTCCTGTAATCTCTCTGGTTTACCTGAGCAGGTGGGTAATCTCTCTGGTTTTCCTGTAGAGGTGGGTAATCTCACTGGTTTTACTGTACAGATGGGTAATCTCTCTGGTTTTACTGTACAGATGGGTAATCTCTCTGGTTTCCCTGTACAGGTGGGTAATCTCATTGGTTTTACCTGTACAGGTGGGTAATCTCACTGGTTTTCCTGTACAGGTGGGTAATCTCTCTGGTTTACCTGTACAGATGGGTAATCTTTGTGGTTTTCATGTACAGGTGGGTAATCTCTGTGGTTTACCTGTACAGGTGGGTAATCTCTGTGATTTTCCTGTACTGGGTTTCCTGTAATCTCACTGGTTTTCCTGTACAGGTGGGTAATCTCTCTGGTTTTTCTGTACAGATGGGTAATCTCTCTGGTTTTCCTGTACAGGTGGGTATTCTCACTGTTTTTCCTGTACAGGTGGGTAATCTCACTGGTTTTCCTGTACAGGTGGGTAATCTCACTGGTTTTCCTGTACAGGTGGGTAATCTCTCTGGTTTACCTGAGCAGGTGGGTAATCTCACTGGTTTTCCTGTACAGGTGGGTAATCTCTCTGGTTTTCCTGTACAGGTGGGTAATCTCACTGGTTTTCCTGTACAGGTGGGTAATCTCTCTGGTTTTCCTGTACAGGTGGGTAATCTCACTGGTTTTCCTGTACAGGTGGGTAATCTCACTGGTTTTCCTGTACAGGAGGGTAATCTCTCTGGTTTTCCTGTACAGGTGGGTAATCTCTTTGGTTTTCCTGTACAGGTGGGTAATCTCTCTGGTTTACCTGTACAGGTGGGTAATCTTTGTGGTTTTCATGTACAGGTGGGTAATCTCTGTGGTTTACCTGTATAGGTGGGTAATCTCTGTGATTTTCCTGTACTGGCTTCCTGTAATCTCTCTGGTTTACCTGAGCAGGTGAGTAATCTCACTGGTTTTCCTATACAGGTGGGTAATCTCTCTGGTTTTACTGTACAGATGGGTAATCTCTCTGGTTTTCCTGTACAGGTGGGTAATCTCACTGGTTTTCCTGTACAGGTGGGTAATCTCACTGGTTTTCCTGTAGAGGTGGGTAATCTCTCTGGTTTACCTGAGCAGGTGGGTAATCTCACTGGTTTTCCTGTACAGGTGGGTAATCTCTCTGGTTTTCCTGTACAGGTGAGTAATCTCACTGGTTTTCCTGTACAGGTGGGTAATCTCACTGGTTTTCCTGTACAGGTGGGTAATCTCACTGGTTTTCCTGTACAGGTGGGTAGCCTCACTGGTTTTCCTGTACAGGTGGGTAATCTCTCTGGTTTTCCTGTACGGGTGGGTAATCTCACTGGTTTTCCTGTACAGGTGGGTAATCTCACTGGTTTTCCTGTACAGGTGGGTAATCTCTCTGGTTTACCTGAGCAGGTGGGTAATCTCTCTGGTTTTCCTGTACAGGTGGGTAATCTCACTGGTTTTCCTGTACAGGTGGGTAATCTCTCTAGTTTTCCTGTACAGGTGGGTAATCTCACTGGTTTTCCTGCACAGGTGGGTAATCTCTCTGGTTTTCCTGTACAGGTGGATGGCTCGCACTCAGATTCAGACCCTGAGAGTAAGGCTCGACGGGCGAAGCAGTCCATAGAGATGGAGGTAGAGGACAAGAGGTACCCGAAAACTCTCCTCCTACCTCCTCCCAACCCTCTCTCTTTTCTCTTATATTGAATATTTATTGGACTGTAATGGGTGTGTCCTTATCAAGCATCCTCTCCTCCCTCCATCTGTCCCCATTCCCCTCTTTCTCAAATTCCCCATCCTTCGTTCTCTCTCTCTCTCTCTGCATCTCTCCTTCTCCCTTTTTCTTTCTCCCACACTCCCTTTCCCTCTCTCTCTCTCTCTCTCTCTCGGCAGGCGTGCACGGTTCAGGCGCTCCTACAGTGTGATGTCAGGGATGATGCCGGACTCAGAAAGGGAGGAGCTTCAGGTACGGGCTTTGGCCTCCAATTTCTCCACCTCCACCTTCCAGCGCCACGCCTCGGAGCCGGATGAGACCCGCACTGTCCACACGCAGGGCCAGTGGGTTTGCCGGGACAACTACCGCCATTCCAACGAGCCTCGCCACGACCCCCGCCACACCCATGGCCGAGCCACACCCTTCGACCACGCCCACGGCCGAGCCACACCCTCGGACCATGTTCCTGGTCGAGCCACACCCTCTGGTCATGCACAAGGTCGAGCCACACCCTCAGACCATGCCCACGGACGAGTCACGCCCTCCAGTCACACCCAGGGCAGAGCCACACCGGCTGACCACACCCACGGTCGAGCCACACCCTCCAGCCATGCCCATGAGCAGAGTTGGGGGGAGGGACGGCGCAGTAGGCCAGCCTCTGCTCGAGCTACGCCTACTAGCCACACCCCCTCAAGCCGCGCCTCCCCCTCTCTTCGTGATGGTGAGCTGTACATGAGAATGCTGCAGACGGAGGTGGAGAGGATGGAGGGGTGGTGTCAGCACTTTCAGAGAGAGGCGGAGGAGAACGACCTGCCAGACGAGGGTAAGCGGGGGTAAGGGGTGATGAGAGAAAAAATCCAGGAGTGGACTTTGACTTTAAGAAATGAGACTCCCCCGGGTAGGAGAGGGCGGAGTGTTAGACCGATGGGTTTAGTTGTGTACAAGCATGTGTATAATTGCATAGAAAGTTTGGTGTGAGGCAGTAGCTGTGTGGATTTGGGGTCGCAGTAGTGGGGTTTTTGGGGTGTAGCAATGTGTTTTTGTGGTGTAGCAGTGTGGTGTTTTCTGCAGCTCTGGTGAGGATTGCAACAGCGGTTGGCTGCACGCAGGCGCTCCTGTCCCAGAAGGCTCAGCACTTCTTCCGGGTCTGCCAGCAAAGTGTGGTGAGTGCGCCCGGCCACCGCAGAGGTCACACATGCTGCGCAGGCCCGACTCCTCAGGAGCGGCGGATAACATTCATTAGCACCGGCACAGCAGAGATAGAGAGGCGTGATCACATGTGCTCTGTTCTTATGGTGTATGAGGTTTTAGTGGCACAAGTAGGTCGTGTCTAAATATCTTTTTTTTTAGCTGGGTAAATATTGTCATACCTGATGACTCACCACACATGCACTGACTGGTAACTTTTCCCAGATCAGGAAGATGAGGTCTGGGAAGAGGGGAATAGCACAGTAGTAATACATAAAAAATGTTGGTTTTAATTATATTTATTGCTTTTGGAGTTAACTTCGTGCCCTTTACTAAGATCCCAGTTTAATTTCTCTCATTTTTTTCAGTCAATCATAGGCTCACTGCTTTCCACAGGGGTGGTATTATTACCCATAATCCAGGCCATTCGCAATAAATGGACCATTTGCTGACATCCATTATTTTGTGCATTTTGGCTGATCCTAGCAGCTGATTGTTTCATGCATACTATACGTCATATATTGTATCTACATGAACAACATCGTTTGTAAATATTCGGTATGTTTTATCTCCTAGCTCTGTTGCATTGTTATTTCCATTGATGTCATATTCCTGCATCTTTTGACGATGTCATCATCCTGCGCCCCTGCAGGACCCTACAGCACACCCGCAGCCTGGGCCCCAGGACCTGGCCGAGCTGTGGGACCTCCTGCAGCTGGCTGTGGAGGAGGTTCGGCTCAAATTCCAGGAGCTGCAGCGACTCAAAGACTCCGGCTGGCGGCTGCATCTACAGGTGACCCACACTGAGAGCCGAAATGGCGGCCAGTGACTTTGCTCCGTCATCATGCCACAGCTGGGAATGGAACCAGTGATGCCACTGACTTCACACTGAGCCGGAATGACTGCTGCACAGAGTCACTCAGACACTCTGATACTGACAAGATCACAGGAACAGAGCAGCTCGCGACCGGAGAATAAACTAACACTCTCTCCCTCTCTCCCTCTCTCTGTGTCTCACCCACACTCACACATCCTCTCATCACCTCATTCTTATTTATTTGTTCCTGCTCTCTCATTTTCCACTTCTTCTCTGATTTCCATCCATTACCGGCACGTCCTTCTTGTCGTCACATGACCCTCCCATTCCACCCCTCCCCAGGAGGAAAAGAGCCTACCTCCCCCGTTACCAAAGAAACCTAGTGGGGGGGTGAGCGGGGGGCGTGTCCAGAGAGGGGGCGTGTCCCACGAGCCCCCGCCCCTCCCAGAGAAGACCGTGACTCTGTTGGATCATCAGCAGGTCCAGGATGTACATGGGCGACTCCTTCCTGCCAAACACTCTGCCCACCTCACTTACCGCCAAAACTCCGCCACGGAGAGTGCCGATGGCATGGAGATATACATCCCCGAAGCACAGACCCGATTCTGACCTAAACTTCCCTGAAGCACAGACCCGATTCTGACCTAAACATCCTTGCACACATGCAAACACACACACACTCTCAGACACACACATGCACACACACACACACACACACACACACACACACACACACTCTTACACACACATACACACACACAAATGCACGCACGCACATCCATGTGCGCTCTCAGAAAAATACACACGTACACACACTCTCACACACACTCACACACACTCTCACATGCGCACATACACACACGCACACTCTCTCATACACTCTGTCTCACACACATATCAGCATATGCGCACAACACACACACACACACACACATCATCAAACACACGGATCGTCAAAGCGCAAACTCACTTTTTTTGCTGAAAAGCACTCACACGCAGTCTCGCACTCACACTCATAATCTCTCGCACACACCCTTTGACACAGACACACACTCTCAGTCTCATACACACATGTGCTTGCACACACACATACACAAGAACACACATCCCCAAAGCACAAACTCGCTCATGACCTTAACTTTCCAACAAGCAGGCCCACTCACACACACACACACACACACACACACACACTCACACTCTCTCTCTAAGATGAGTTAGAGTCTCACTGTGACACGGTGAACTCTCTGTTTGTGACATCACAGAGCCCTCCGGAAGCCGAATTTTGCCAGCACACTTAAGAGGACAGTCTTTTTAAATGTACTTTATAAAATCATAATATTTCTGTCCAAATGCAGGGCTGTGTATGTCCAATTTCATCATAATTTGGAAAGCGCAATTCAACCCTCCTGCTTCAGGGAGAACCCCACGAGCTGTCAATGACTCAGGCGCCTGTTTGTGCTCGTACTGCTGCAAAACTCACCCAAAATCAAAGGGACCCATTAATGTCACTGTACGCGGAGCACCCTCCCCCCAGCTCAATTTTGTTTGGGCTCTCTTTGTGACATCATCACCCCCTCTGCTGCCATTCCTGATGAGACCAAGGGGGGGCGACATGCTCACCATGATTTTAATGTAGCAGATGCTAGACTCCCTCACAGAAGTGCAGGCGGAGCAGGCTGACGGCTGTTCATTCCCCACTTTCTTCTGCATCTGATCAGGAGATCAATGAAGCTCCACCATTGTAAAGGAGATTTAGGTCTGTTAAATGTAACTTCTAGGAGCAAGGAAACAGGAGTTATTCGATGTATCTTGAATTCCTCGGGTCCTTTTTCTTAGCACCTTGACTTGCCTCCCAATATAGCGGAGCAGTGAGCAAGGGAAGGAAACGAGGAAGGATGGTTGTGGAAGTAACGCACCAGGGTGGGCCCCTGGTTTTTAAACTCGTAACTTATGGAGTGCAAAGTCAAACAGACCTCTCTCAGTTTCACCGATTCTTTCATACTCTTTCATGCGTCCCTCTTTATATGACAAAAACGCAGGGGAAAGACGCCAGTCGTCTCTTTTTCATGTCCTGTCTGGAGGAGCCTCGCTATTTCCCTCAGACCCTCTCTCCTGCACTCTTCTGCCAATGTATTTCTCTACAAAAGCCAGTGATGTTTTTCCACAGCTGTGATGTGCGAGAGGAGGTCATTCAGAACCCAAACATTTCTCTGGGAATGAGCCCATATGAACACAACATGAGCACTGTATGTACATATTCTCTGTATCGCCATGGATACGGGACGAGCACTGCATGTACATATTCATTGTATCGCCATGGATACGGGACGAGCACTGTATGTACATATTCATTGTATCACCATGGATACGGGACGAGCACTGAAAGTACATATTCACTGTATCGCCATGTTCCTGTCGCACTGACACAAGCCATGACAGGGACAGATCATGTCTCCCAGCATGCACCTGCAGCGCCACTGTGAAAGAGCTGGTCTGGACTCTCTCCCCTTGGTTTGCAGCGGAAAATCCAAATCCTGAAAGTTAGAATCCAGCCCAGGTTTTGTGCCAAACACCAGGATTTGCCATTTTGCGCAATTCTTTGCCAATCAGGTTGAACTAATTTGTAAAATCAGTTGGTGGAGTTCGGGGAAGTAAGGAACAGGTGGTGTGACCCCAGGATTGTAATGAGCCTTACACTGTATATTTAAGACCACCCAGAAGACGTATTTCAGTCAATATTATATGTACATATATATTTATTTGTATAGTTTACATGACCGTCTGTATTTTTAGGATAGCGCAGAATGTGTAATCATATGTAAGCAGATGATGTACGTGATGGAGGGAGATCTGTGGCTTTCTGATTGGTGCTTTCTAGCATCCAGAGGCAGAGTTGAATTGTCCGATACTGCTACCCCCCTCTCTCTCTCTATCCCTCTCTCTCTCTCCCTCCTTCTACCGTACCAGAGCTGAGTGACTGTGTTCCTACATGGTGGGGTGTGGTATTACTGTCTTACGAGGAAGAGGGGTGGGTTCCCTTGGAAAAAGTAGAAAATATCTTGTGAGACATTTGCTGTGACCTCGGCCTTATTAAAACATAACCTCACCTTCAAAATGCGGAATAAAAGAAATGCTCTTTAATGAGTGTGATCGTATGCAGACGGGGCGTGAATGTTTGATTGCGTTTTTTGGTCAACCACTAAAGGGCGCTGTTTCACCTTCTGCAGTATGTAACCTGCTGACTCTAGGAAACTGAAATGGAGTAATTGTACATGCCGAATGATGCAGAAGACGAAGGTGTTGATTTACCCTTGTCTGGACGGGATGGGGGGAGTGTTAGGGCACGAGGAACACGACTGCTCTTTCAGAGTTTTTGGTCAGTGGGAGTGTTATGATTGTGCAAGATTTGGGTGGAATTACGCAGTACAAAGGTTCCCAAAACATACTCTGAACTCACTACTTTACTTAGTTACAACCACCTCAGCCTCATCATGTAAATATCAAGGTGTTGTGAAAAAGCAGAACATTATTCTCTTCATTATAAGTGGAACTCTAACCATCACTCTCATTAGTAGTTGTGGTAGTAGTAGTGATAGCAATAGTAGTCGTAGCATTATAATTATTGATAGTTTTTTTCACCGATTGTTGTTGTTGAAATTATTCCAGAATAAGTGATGAGTCTAGACTGTGGACATTTCTGTCAAAACCCAGTACTGCCCATGTGCAGAGAGGACAGACCACACCCACATGCCACGCCCAGCTTCCACAACTATGTTTGGCCCCAGCGCAGGAAAACATCTCCTCACAGCCAATGACGAAAGGAGGATATCCCCATTTACCCAATGAGGACAGGGGAACATCTCTCATCCAATGAGAACAGGAGGATATCTCTTCTCAGCCAATGAGGAGCCATGAATGCACTGTGTCGTTTGTCACTGAGGACAATTTCTTTCAGGATTTTTCCACTAAAACGATTCAGTGGAGGTTTTGTGCTCCCAGTATCTTCTCTCTGATTCCCTCTCTCCCTCACTCCGTCTATCCCTCCCTCACTCCCTCCCTCTCTCTCCCTCACTCCGCCTATCCCTCCCTCTCTCTCTCTGCCTCTCTCTCTCTCCCTCACTCTGCCTATCCCTCCCTCTCTCTCTCTGCCTCTCTCTCTCTCCCTCTCTCTGCCTATCCCTCCCTCTCTCTCTCCCTGTCTCTTCTTGGCTGATCTCCATGTGAACTTCCTACGTTAGATTTTTTTTTTTTCTGAGGCCCAGCCAATCACACACATCCTGCTGCATCATGAATCCTGTCCGTTGGGGCTTTACGTCTCCCACCTGCTGAGAGGTGTGCTGGAGTCACAGACAGACCCGCCCCACAGCCGCGCCGGTGCTGGTGCCGTTGGGCCTGTGCAGAGCCAGTCCAGTGGTCCCCATATTTACCCTCATCCATCTTCAGTGTTTCGGGAGTTCAAAGGTCAAAGACAGTGTCAGCTGTGTAAGATACTTCACTGTGAGCCAGTTTATTCAGCTCTGAATGTAAGACTGTTGATGTTGTATATGTTTTCTATTTATTATTATTATTATTATTATTATTATTATAAAGAGATTTTTAGCGAAGAACGCAAATGCAGTTTACTTTTTTGAGTTAGTGTACAGGTGTATTAAGTGTGTGTGTGTGTGTGTGTGTGTGTGTGTACTGTTCTGGGAAAAACTGTTCAGCACACAACATTTTTTTAATATAAATTTGGTCTTGGATGTTCTCTTTTGGTGTTTCCGCACAGCAGAGCATATTTGAGATTTCTGAACATTCATTTAAGAAATACAGGGAGGAGGCTGTGTTTGGTGAAAGTGGCAGATGGCGTAGCCCCCACACAGCCCTGATCCAGCATCAGCGAGGCCGTCCGCTGTTACCGGGAGACACAGAGGCGAATCAGACCATCAAACAGCGGAGCTCAGGCGGGTTCTTTAATAAGCTTGGATTAACCCTCCGGCCAATTTCCTTGCAAAAACTACACAACAAAAACAATGTACCTAAATGATTTTCATTTTCTGTATTTATCAGTTCATGGGTCTTTAGAGTATGCTGTTCGCCGTTTCATTTTTAAAGCTTCCTCGAGTTATGGAATTCGCCCAAGACTTTTCCACAGCACTGAATGTGTGGGTAGGTGTTTATGTGTGTGTGTGTGTGTGTGTGCGCTGATCTGTAGCATGTGCGCACATAAAAACAGCATTTCCCGGCTTTACCTTATACAATCATCCAGCTGAATCCGTAACCCCGCTTTTTGAGGCAGTTAACTGATCTCTGCTCAGTTGCCCCAGTGCATGTCTCAGCCATTTGCTTTATTCTCAAGAGAGAGAGGCTGATCCCAAGCGTGAACTCTCTGACGCTGAGGCTTTGTCCTTAGGTCCAGCCTGTCACTGTTTTTTTTTTTTTTTCTTTCCCTTACAGACAGAAGAATACGCCACTATAATACAATAAATTGGGAATTACAAGACACATAAAATGCACTGATACATCTATTTTCTATGATATGATGTCTATTTGCCCAACTTTGTCTCTAAATCTAAGGGATGAGTGCACTGCAGGCTTTATCGCTCAGCGACAGAAAGAGTCTGGCTTACTCTCCCCGTCAGAACACCAACAAAATCAGATTAAAATTGTTTCAAAAAGGATCCACCTGGCTCAGCTGAGGAACCCAAAGTAGTTCAAAGGTTCTTTGCCCGCTGGCTTTCATGGCCCTCCTATGAAGAAGGCATAAGCAGGGTTCCACAGGCGAGGATCCTCTCTCTCAGAGCACAAACACACACCTTGGAAGCACTTAAACTGCTGTAAATTTCGAAATACTGGACCATTGACAAGTCAAAGCTGAACTTCTGTTCAAAGCCAGCGAAGATCCAGCAGATCTATTCAAATAAGCAGGTAAAGAATGTGTTCAGTTTTGCATTGCAATATATAAAAAGAATAAAACACAATCCTCTGGAAAATGTCCCTTCATAATCTAAAAATAAAAAAATTGCTTTGAGAATTCCTGTGGGAAAAAATGTGAATAATCACAATTTTTTTTATTGCAGTTAGCTGTTAATGTTGATGTTAGCTGCGTATGTTGATGTTAGTTGTGTATGTTGTCGTTAGGTGTGTATGTTGATGTTAGGGTGTGTATGTTGTTGTTAGGGTGTATGTAGTTTTTAGGTGTGTATGTTGTTGTTAGGTGTGTATGCTGTTGTTAGGTGAGTATAGTGATGTTAGGTGTGTATGCTGTTGTTAGGTGTGTATAGTGATGTTAGGTGTGTATGTTGCTGAAAAGTAGAATTTTACTCCCCATCTGCTATAAAGGGGCACAGTCACGGCCAAGGATGCCTGCTGATTCGCCCGTTATCGGAGATCGTTCAGCTGTCCGCAATATCGGTAAAAGTCCGAACAAAATTCACCTCAATACTCAATTTACTTACGATACGTCAAATCACTTTTAAAATGGCACAGGCGCACAGGTTCTCAAGGCGATAATAATGCACGGCAAGTTTGGGAAAAAAATCCCCCACGCGCCTTCAGAAAAAAGCTCTGGGAAAAAAGATGTGTCCACGGACGGACGGACTGACCGTTTACATGGCATTCAGGACTGCCGATATCGTCCTTCACACCATGCGGCATTTATTCCCAGATATACACCGGTAAAGAGGTTTGCACATCTTATAACATCTTATAAAGCACATGCACATGATGTAGAATGAAACTTTATTTTAAACTTTTAATCAAGTACTAAATTAAAATAAGCCACACACCTGCCACATGATGGTACTGGAAACAAGCCTGTTGGCAGCAGCTTCTTCTAATCCCACCTGGGGGAGATTTTTATTTCAGTGTTATGACTTGAGGAAAGACAGGTGGTGATGACATGGGAAGGGGGGCTGTTTTCGTTTGCCATCATCCAGTCGTATCAGACCTGAACTCAAGAGTTCCCTTCACAGTACACTGTGTCCAAAGTCACATCTCTGCAGCCAACAGCACCAGATGATATAAAAAGTACAGAAATGCTTTGCAAATTCTGGCTTTTTTTTTTTTTTTTTTTTGTTCATGCCCTTATGATTTGTGGTGTTGTTGGAAAAGTTCATTCAGTGATGTCAGGTTTTAAAACTTCAGATGTAATTATTTAGAACAGTGACACAGCACCAGGATATACATTTAGATAAAACAACAGACCAGAAAGAAATAGCGACACAAAAAACAATTTTGTCGTTACGAATTACACTGCAGATACTGTATTACCGCGAAGAGAAAGGGTAATTGCGTGAAAAAGGAGACATTTCACACAAAAAACTGAGGAAAAAAAAAACATTAAAACAAGATCCAGGATAAATAATTCCCATCTTCCCTCTGTAGTCAGTGTTATTTCCTGTCTGCGTCTGCATTTGTTCGCATAAACAGACGATCCATCCCAGGAAAGAGCCACAAAACACTCTTTACTCTCTGTAAATTAAATAAGAATTTTTTTTTTTCCCACATTGCATGTAGCCTAGCTTCATATGCAAGACGCAAAATGCCCGGCCTGGTCATGTGATCAGTGATCAGTGTGGTCATTGGCCTTATTTATCAGCTGCTGAACCCCGTGGGATTCTGGGATTGCCAGCGCCACAGGTCTTCACCTGTAGGGGGGTAAAAATAAGTGTTACTTTTATACAGAGAAAGCAGAGCATTTTAAGAAGAGAAAGAGAGTAGACCAAACACACACGCACACTCTCCCACACCAACACTGACTTTACATGGACATGTATGCACACACACTCTCCCACACCAACACTGACTTTACATGGACATGTATGCACACACACTCTCCCACACCAACACTGACTTTACATGGACATGTATGCACACACACTCTCCCACACCAACACTGACTTTACATGGACATGTATGCACACACACTCAGTCCCTCACACATACACACACACACATTCAAACTGTCACTCATGAATGTGCATACACTCATTCATGCGCTCATTGCAAATTCTGGCAGACACACACACAAAAACACAGGCACACACACGCAGTACAGACATCTAATCCATGCTTTCTTGGAAACAAACACAGTGCCAAGGTCACATGACTCTGGCTGGACACATGATGGACTCACACATCCTCTCCAGGCCGTATTTGGCTCTCCATCCCAGCTCTTGTTCTGCCCTGCGGGGGTCAGCATAGCAGGAGGCGATGTCTCCTGCCCTCCTTGGGGCAACCCTGTACGGGACCTGCACGATACAAACCACCCCCCACCCCCCAGGGCAACAGCATCAGGACACAGTCTGGGGAAACGAACAGAGCCCCAACGGTACACCAGCCCCACCTCCAACGCAAAATCTGAAGAGTTTCATGTAGCAAAACCTACCGTAGCATTAGCGTACATTAGCATAGCAAAACATAGCATTGCATACTAACAGCAGAGAGTAGTAGAGTATTGTTGAATGTTCAAGGAATCCTAATCAACAAAAAATGCAGTTGAACTTTTTACATAGAACTTACCCTAGGAAACGGTGTACAATGAAGATTACCTCTTCTCCACTATGCGACCTACGCACTGAAGGACATATAGGAACGTTCTTGCATATGTATTGGTATTGTGAGTGTGACCCGCTTTTGGGAGATGGTGACAACTATATTATCAGCTGTGCTAGGAAGAGTTTTACCGTGTACTACTAAAACTATACTTTTAAATTACTTTATTTTTCCAGAGGGAGAGAAAAAATTGCATTATCAGGACTGACTGCAGCCAAAAAGATTTTAGCCCAACGCTGGCAACCACCACATACACTCACGCGCTCACATTGGTTGAACACTTTTTTAGAAATAATTGTTAATGAAATTTCTGTTGCCAGAATGCACCGGGCTGATGACGCTACGGTAGCAATGTGGTCTGAAGTAAATTCAAAACTGAAGAGTTTTATCTGATGTTATCCATCTCGTTAAAGGGGCCATGATATGCTCCTTTTCAGCAATTTTGAATGTGTTTCATAGGCCCCGAGGTCATGTCCGTTGAAGCTCCACTCATTTTTTTGTATCCTGTATTTGGCTTTGACTGCTGATTGGTTCTAGAATGTGTGATGTCACCTATTGTGAACAGTGGTTGATGTTGTTTATTTGTTTTTGAATTGTCATGTACTGTTACTTCACAGTATACGATATCCTGATCAGCCTGCTTTGAGCCACAGACGTTTCCAACAGCAGCTATTTTTGCTCATTTGTTCTTGTATTTGTCAGGTACTGTTACATCACAGTAACAGCCTGAGCCACGGACGTTTTTAACACTGGCTATTTTTGTTTATCTTGTTTTTGAATTTGTCGTGCACTGTCACATCACAGTATACGATATCCTGATCAGCCTGCTTTGAGCCACAGACATTTCTAACAGTGACCATTTTTGTATATTTGTTTTTGAATTGTCATGTACCGTTACATTACGGTTTATGATATCCTGTCCAGCTTGTTTTGAGCCACAGCCGTTTCTATCCAGCCAGCTCTTGAAGGGGTGATGGAGTTTCAAGGGGTGAATTTTTCCATTATATGGCCCCTTTAAATTAAGTCAGAGATCTACCAATTTATTTGCACTTATTTATTTTATTATTTTCATTTATTTATTCTTTTCTTCTCTGTTTTAGAAATTATTCATTTGCAATTTGAATATTTGCAGGACTGGAGGGAACTGGGGTGTGTGTGTGGGGGGGGTCTCCACCAAGATGTTAATGTTCTTGTTTACGTCTGTCTTTTGGAAAAACTGATAGACAATAAACATAGTTGATCAAAAAAAGCAGAGAGTAGTGTGATACGAACATAAATGTCATAATGCTGAACACGTCATGATATATTAAGTGCCGAGACCTGACGTATCTCTGCACTCAAATGTCATAATGCTGAAAGCAGTAATAACCTGCAGATCTAAAACAAGCTTCACTCAAACACCTGGCCCTCAGGTTCTTCTGCGAAGGTTCCTTGTGACCAGAGACCACAGATTACTCAAGGGTCAAAGGTCATCCCCAGGCAGGATTCCAGCACTGCGCCCAAAGCAAAGTCATTTTTTTTTCTTTCTTTTTTCCCCCAATTTTATTGTAAATCAGCAAACCATATACAATCATGCTTGCATCCGACGCTGCCCCTGCAGGACGGTGAGACGGTTCATGATTTTCCTTTGAAATTCGCGCCTTTGTTGCTTTATGCTCGTAGATTCGGAGCGTGCTGCCACAGATCACGGGTGGAGGATGCCCCAACATATTCTCGCACCCGAAAAGCACCCGAATGGCCAGCAGGAGGCACCTGAGAAAGAAACTATAACCAACCCAAACAGACACTGTCCCTCCCATAACCCCGAGCAGCGCAAAATGAATTATACATGGCTCTCACAAGGCTGCCAGGCTGTCCACACTGACAACAGGAGATGCAATCAGTCGCCGTGGTGATCACTCTGTGCGGAATAACAGCGCCTTTACTGAGTGAGCCAACCCAGCGGCGTCGTGGGAGAAGTATTTAAACCAAACATAACCTTAACCTCTGCAGTCCTCCACACAGCCAGGGGGCGCTGTTATCTCACCTCCTTTCCAGAGGCTTTCTCCATGGCCTTCACCATCTGTAGCACAGAGTAGCCAGTGCCTGTGCCCAGGTTATACACCTGAACGAAGAGAGAGAGAGAGAGAGAGAGAGAGCTGAAGGTTTTTTAAAATGTCAAATAATATTGATCAATCAATCATATTTAAAAAAAAAAAAAAAAAAGCTTTGTTGTGTTCATTGATAAAATGAAATTTTGCCGGATTCAAAATGGCAGCGTATGCATCATGATTTTATTTTACGGCTTTATGCAAACTAAAAGGACTGAAGATTATGGACAACAGCACCCCCTAGTGGCGATCAGTCATCATCGCAGAGAAACAGGATAGGATTTGAGGAAGACCTGGGAGAGAGAGATTGAGAGAGGGATGGAGAGAGGGGATGAGAACAGAGCAGAATGCACAGGGAAACATAAGGATGTAAAAGCCAAAAGAAAAATGCTTAGGCACAGAAAAGAAAGGGATGGAGGATAAGAGAGAATGGATAGAGGAATGAGAGAGGAGGAGTCCTCAGTACCTTACAGCCACTGCCGTCCTTCAGCTTCCTGAGAGCAGCGATGTGTCCCTGAGCCAGATCTACCACATGGATATAATCTCTCACTCCTGAGAGAGAGAGAGAGAGAGAGAGAGGGGGGGATGATGGGCAGGATCAGGAGAGACAGATGAGATGGAGGGATGAACAGAGGGAGAGAGGGGGAACTCTCAAAAGGAGAGGACCTTCACTCAGAACAGAGGTGGGCAGCGAGGGCCGTATCTGTCCCTGGTTTTCACACCAACGTCTGGTGTTTAATTAGTTGATTGTCTCAATTAGCCAAACCATTTATGAAATCTGATGTTTCACGCGCATTTCTTTAAATTATCATGAAACTACAAAGACTAGTCTTGTCTCCCTTCATAAAACATTTTCCTTTGATCATATCATTGCGAAAATCTATATTTGTGCATGCAATCAATTAACTCAATTAGTCAGGGTAATTGATAGGAATAAAAACCTGCATACACACCGGCCCTCCAGGACCGTGATTGCCCACCCCTGACTTCGGAGCATTACAGTGTTTGAAGTCCGTCAGCATATTTACTAAGGAGACCATGTCATCTCAATTAAAAAATTGTGATATTGAGTAAATTAACACACACACACACACACACACACACACACACACACACACACACACACACACACACACACACACACACACACACACACACACACACACACACACACACACACACACACACACACACACACACACACACACACACACACCTGTGCCATCAGGAGTGCTGTAATCATTCCCAAACACGTTGAGCTGTTCTCTGCGCCCGATAGCAACCTGAGCAAGAAAAAGCCGTTAAACAATCTTTAGCAAAAATCAGAGCATCACTGCATTTTTAAACTCCAGAACATCACCTCATCTTACTGTTGGAAAGCAGTCTCTGTCTGCTTGTATGCCTCTCCTTCGATTTCCTCTTCAGCCATTCCTGCGATTCGCTTCAAACTCGGAGCGTGTCTGGCTGAAGACCCAAGGAAGGGCCGTGTCGGGTGGGATCTCATTTGGCTGAGCGGTTCTCGCATCAGTGAGCAGCGATGCCAAAGGCCAAGCATGATCAGAAAGGGCGCTGCGCTAGTTTATAAAATTCCAGATCTCTTCATTTTCAAATGTGCAGAACAGCAGTTTATCCAATAATAAAGCAAGGAATCTCTGAGTGAGTGTGTGTGTGTGTGTGTGTGTGTGTGTGCGCGCGCGCGCGCATTTTCCTCACATATCTCAAGAACTGTGTATCTGATCGACTTCAAACTTGGGGAGTCTATTGCAGAGAAACCATGGAACTGCAGTGTGCATTTTGTAGTCATTTGGACCCGCGGTTCGAGAAATTGAGAAAGTTGCAGGTACCAATACTGCCCAAGCAGCAAATGAACAGGCACTCTTCTAGTTATCAAATTTCTTACACATAATTCCACCTTTAAACATCCAGAGCGCAATTTCCAGCAAAACGTGCGAGGTCAATGATGTAGTCATTTTCACAATAATACTTTTCACACTTAACAGAGCTGGTCTGGTGGTCTGGATCTGGTGACATGCTGTCAAATGAAAAACATTCTTCTTGGTTCACCTCCTCCAGACAAAATCAAGTGAACACAGAAATGTATTTGTACCCAAAACCATCAACTGTCCCCCGCACTCAGAGGAAACCATAGAAGAAGAGCAGATACCTGGGCCACGTAGGGCATGAGGTTGTTGGGGATGCCCTGGGGGTCCTCCCCTATCTGCCCCGAGGAGTGAGCACCGATGGGATTAAAGTACCGCAGGAGCACAGCCCTCCAATCCTGTTATAACACACACACACACACACACACACAAGGATAGTCAAGAAACAGAACAGTAAATCTGAGGTTGCCCCAGTAATAACGAGGGCAGTTATGGTTCTCTTGTGCTAATGGAGCGGCTTTGGGCCAAAGCAGAGCCGAGGTCCATTCTGCACACAGCAGAACTGAGGCCTTTTAGATTCAAAGACTTCTCTGTGCTCTACTGATCTTGCCTGGAACATCTGAGCTAGCATGGAGAAGGTGTGGGTTTTAGCTTCTGGGATCAATTAATCTCCCTGAACAAACCAGAAGAGATTAGTCAAATGTAGAGAAGTATATGAGTCCATAAGAAACGATGAAAGAGTCCAGGTGCGGCATCAATCGTGGTGGGAGCTGTGTTCACCTTGTTCGCCCGACACTGGTCCTGGATCATCTCCTCGATGAAGAACTTAGTTTTTCCGTATGGGTTGGTGCATCCTCCTACTGGGTGATCCTCGTCGATTGGCAACCGCTGTGGGTCGCCGTAAACAGTCGCCGAACTGCTGAACACGATACTACGCACACCATGAGCCTCCATCACCTGGGAGGGAGAGAGGGAGAGAGAGAAAAAAAAAAGATGTGTTTTTTGATTCTGACAGATTCACAGATTGTGGATGTGAAATTCATTTTGGGATCTTTTTTGTTTCAAGCAAAGGAAGTGAGATCAAATTTCAGCCAATCATTGAATTGCAGGCATTTCTGTGAAAGGTGCATTTCAGCACTCGTACAGACCTGAAGTTGAGCAGACCCCTAAACCTGCTGCGGGAGTGAACACACCTGTGTAAACTGCCAACAGAGGCACCTCAGATTTTACAAACATGAGGAGAGAAAAGTCCATCTACAGTGACTGCTAGTTGGATGCAGATGCGTGATTTACATCAGCCCAACATGCACCTAATAAACTCCGACAAACTACATCATTACTTCAGTCTGTATTCTTGCATTCAGTTTCCAGAAGTGACTGAATAGCTGGGAGGTGCTCCTCCTTACAGGATGTTGACACTCAAATTATAGCTGATGCTCTACAGCAGTGGTTCCCAAAGTGGGGGGCGCGCCCCCTAGGGGGGGCGCAGAGCAATTGCAGGGGGGGCGCGGGGTGCGGGAGTTCCGGACACCAACAGAAAATCATTTGCATACAGTCCATTAGCTGCCCAGAATTCTGCGATTACATCGTAAATGCCTGCCTTACTCTCAACATAACTGTTCGCCAAATCATTCATCTAGCCTGCCATTTTCATAAATAATTTATGAATGTAGTTGTTCAAATATTTGAAGCCGGTAATGTAGTCTCGCGATACCCAACTCGCCGCTTTTTATCCTGCACTGATCTGGTATATTGATAATAAAATGGTAAGTGACACCGAACAAAATCCGATGAATACAAAGCAGAAATAACCGAGATTGCGTCATCTTATTCTCGATAATATGAATGCTCTGTATGCCGACAGATTATTTTTATCTAGCCCACCAACTGAACGTTACAAACATATCGGCAGGTTCGGCAAGTGGTGTTCATGAATTTTTTTTCGTACTTCGCTGTCTTTCTGCATCATAGAAACATAATTTTAAGTAGACGGCTATACTCAGGCAGAGGAGTGTGATACAGCCTAATGATTTTATACTTTAAAAGAGATTTTGCATTATTACATTTTCGTGTCCTTAATTGGAAAATAACTGTGGCCGTTTCCAAACGTGCCAATCATTTTTAATGTTCCCAGCTAGGCTGGACAAAAATCATCTGTGCAGAGCATTCCTATTTTCTAGAATAAGCTGACGCGATCTCAGATAATGTATTTTAACTTAAAAGTGCGAGGCCAGTGAAGAGAGGAAAATGTAACTGTCTCGAGACACTCCTTCAGCGGTCCGCACAAGGTCGCTGATTGGCTGTATGAAAGTAAGTTTCTGTTGGTGTCCGGAAAATGCATAAATAGCAATGTTTTTGTATATTAAAAAAAAGTAAACCTGTTACACTGAACATAATTACACAGTTAAGGTGCTTGAAAACAGTTACACTTAAAATAATTACACCGTGGTTGTTTGTTATTTTGCTATTTCCAATTCTAAAAGTAGCCTAGTTTTAGTTTATGACAATCTACAGTTTATGACCATTTACTTACATTTTTTCCAAAAAGGTTGAGGTTTATATAAATTACAATGAGTGAAATAAACTGCAATGGTCTCTGAAAACAAAATGTGCGTATGTATTACCTATTTTTTTGGGGGGGGCGCAAAAATTTTTTTATGTACCAAAGGGGGGCCCAGCAGAAAAAGTTTGGGAACCACTGCTCTACAGTATTAGCCTTCATTATGGCAGCACTGACATCCATGTTCACTGAATCCAGTAGGACTCATGGCCCTTTAAAATGTCTGCCGCTGTCCAAATACTTGTGGTCAGGGCTGTTTCCTCTCTCTCACCTCCAACAGGTTCAGCGTGGCGGTCAGGTTGACCCGGTAATACCGCAGTGGCTGCTCGACCGACTCGCCTACGGCTTTCAGACCCGCAAAGTGCATGACTGCAGAGAACTTGTGCTGCAAAGACAGACAGACAGACAGAGAGACAGACAGAAAGAATTAATTTACTTTGACTTCAGAGGTGAAATCCAACAGAAAACTACAAAGGAAAATGTTTGAAAAAAAGTTTTGTAATTCTGCTGAGCAAAGCAGACAGTCTGATGTTGACCTCTGACCTTTTGGAAGAGTTTTTCCAGCGCCGGTTTATCCAGTAGGTCCAGCTCCTGGAACTCGATGCTGGTGTCCATAAATTTCTGTATCCTCCTCAGACTCTCTGGAATGTTCCCTTCTCCTTACAAGAAGGCAACTAGAAACTAACCATCACTGTACCCCCCACTCAGTCCCCCAAACTTCACATGACGCATACGCGCACACACTGGTGCACAAACACATTTACGCAACACAAATATAAATCGAAATAATTTACGCAGGCATACACAGAGCTCATTAGCAGCACTGATGGATGGTCCTCACCTCGCACAGCATTGCTGAAGTTGTCCACGACGATGGGACAGTACCCCGCCTCGATCAGCTCCACTACGCAGTGACTGCCGATGTACCCGCCACCGCCTGTTACCAGAACCTTCTCTGCCATCACACACACACACCTGCAGTACAGCAACGCAACGCGTTAACAAACGACACACTCAAGAGCACACTCAACTGAAACCTGGACATCCTCCTCCTTGTTGTCTTTTTTATACATTTTAAATTGTACAGTGTGCATAATTCAGTCTTTGTATTGATAGTCAAATGACTAAAGTCAAACTCAGAACTCAGAGGGCATCAGAAATGAGCAGGTCTGACTCTCCATCCTCCATCTAATCCACTCAGTCCAGCTCAGTGTCACTGGGCTGGAATCTACGCCAGTAGTGGTCTGAGCCAAGAATTTACCAGGGACATCTCACCAATGTACTGCAGGGAATACACACACCCATCTCACACACTCGTGCCAGTGAAGACCTTAGAGTCACCAGTTTGTCTGTATGTCTTTGAACCGCGGGACAAAATCAAATACACTAACTGTACACAGAAAAGCCCAGGAGGCGAACTCACAACTGTCCACATTGACCTATCCACTGTGCCGGCCCCCAGCTGCTCTACAGGAGCACACAAGCACATTCACCCATCTGAACTCAAGGCACATAAAAATTTCAATCCACACTATGGTTCACTCTGCGTGAAAACAGAAAGCAAACATGTAAAGGGAGAGGAAGAAAGATAGAGAGAGATGGTCTCAATGAAATGCCATATCATTCAACTCCGCAAATTACACAGCACTGTGTGCTTGCGCCATTCACACGGAGGCGGAACAGCGGGGACGCGAAACAGACGCTCTCTTCATTCAAACACAAGCTGCAGGAAATTTGATATCCATGCGCAAAGTTCACCGCGTACCAAAAGCTCCCCTCATGTCAACACCGGCACAGGCAGAGTATTAACCCTCTGCTTCAAAATACAAACAGAACGCGCAGTTGGAGCAGCCCTGTGGGTTTTATGGGTCTCCAGGAATCCATCAGGGACACGTTCGCCAGAGTATATCGCTCTTCGCCGCATGAAAGTCCTGTCACTCATCCGGCTCTCGGGCAGCTCTGACGATTGTAGACCGCGCCCACATTAATTATCTCAAGGTTACATGAAAAAGGCAGAGTCGACGGGTGGTGGTTGGGCAAGTGTAAGAAAATAATGATTGCTTGTTTACGTCACCATCCAGCCGAGCCCAACCACTCCTCCGCAAACCCATCTCGTAATTACGGAGCCAGAGTCCAAGTTCAAGTGACAGAGCTCGTTTCTGCCGACGCGCAATGCTCAGCCGCCAGTGACGATGCCGGCAAGACGCGGCTGTCACAGGGGGCGACAAAGGGCCGCCGAAACCCAGGGCTCGTAGCCCTTTGCCATAAGTTTTATAATCTGCTGAACCAACTGGTCTCGAAAGATGGAGAGACCGAACCATTAGCTTCTTGATAAAAAGCAATGGCTGAAGCATGTAGCCACCATGCAATTCCAATAACCTGGAAAGCGTGTCCTATCTGATGCATTACTTAAAGACGGCATTGCTGCTCCACGTAATTTAAAGGCGCTGCATTTACCAAATTTCCATCTTAAATGTAAGATTAAATGCATTACACAGAAATACAATTTCTGAATAATACAACGCACCGCAGTGACAGTAATATACTTAAAATACTGAACATTCACAACGAACACCTAATTAGCGGCTGTTCTTTCAGTGCAGACTACACGCTTTGAAATCTTAAGTCCATTTCATGAGTAAACACAATGTATAAATCAAGGAATGAAAACATAACCTCAGTCACTTCGCAGTTAAAATTAAGCAAATGAAGTATCTAGTGAGAGCAAATATATCTGGTTAAATAGCTAGATTTGTTTGAATTTTCAGAAGTCTATAACGATACTGCGTCGGCAATGCAATTGAACTGTTCCAATGCGCCGCAAAGGTATACAGTCCGAAAGTTACACTCTAAAGTTACACTGGTCTCATTCATTCTCCGGCGAACAGAAGCAGCGAATGTCAGACAGCAGTTTATCGTTCAGTCAGAGTGCAATGAGAGAATATGATTTTTTTATTTTTTCTTACCAATGCTGCCGAGTTATCGATGTCTCTCCTCAGTAAAACGGTCTATGTTGCGTGTTATCCGAGAGAAAATTAACTAAAATACTTACGGTAATTATGAAGACTGACAACAGTCCCTTCAGCAGCAGTACCCGGCTTCCTGGTCGGATGAAACGTGGAGGGGGGCGTGAATTTCTATAGTTTACCAGGAAGTAGCATGGTGATTGGACACTTTCAGTCATGACGTCAAAAAATCACGGGATATTCCCATTGAAACCGCGCAGTGGGCAGTTCATTGGCCTTCCTCTTAACTGCCGTTTAAAACGTAGGCCTGCTGGCGGATTTGGGTCATAAAACAGAGTCGTTTCGGTAGTTCTTTTTTGATGGAATGCCTATGGGTACATAGAAAAACCTTTCCAAGTCCCTGACCCGAACGCCTCCTCCGAGGTTTCTGAAAGAGTCAATTTCTGGAGGGACAATATGTAACTTCCACCATGGAAAAATAGTTTTTTTAAATATCAATGCGCCAACGACGGCCCAGCTTCACGTTGATTGTCGTCAGACAGCGAAGGAAGTGTGGAGGAATATTGCATAATTTCGGTGAGCAGTCGAGGGTGCGGGGGCGCGGAAAAGTACTACTTTATGACACGTGACACAACTCATGGGCACCAACCAACCCTTATGACAGGTTCCACTTTACCAAAGAACTAAATAAATAACATTGATAAATATTGCCTAATTTCTGGAAATACGGCTTGGACATACCTTTCCTAGCATATAAAATCATTTTTAGGAGAATCTGATCTTCACTTCACACTTTATTAGCTTTTTAAAAAAAGCTATGTATTTAACATGTTCAATGTTTTTGAAAGTATGGGCATACTTTCCTACTTTCTTTCAAGATTGCAAGGAGACCAGTTTTCTCCTTAAGAAAAAAAAAAACTATCCTCTGAAGTCTTAACTTTAATAGGAAGCAAAAAATCAATATCCAAGATGGACCCCAACTTTTCAGAAGTGCCACCGGGCTGCTTACATTCAGCACTAGCGTGCTGTATGTATGCAGAAACCTTTAAGCAAATACATTAAAGTTCAGGAGTTACTCATTTTTGGAATATTTAATTTTGAAGTTGGAGGTTTGGTTTTGAATTTAGAGGTGTTTTACATTTGCCCAACTATACATTTGAGGCTTTTCAGGGCTGTCGCCTTCACATCCCAATCTAGTTTATGCATGATAGGATTCCATAAGCAAGCCCGGTGCTATGCCACTTGAAAGTAACGTGAAGGCATGAGAGTATACACAGGCACCACTCAAGTCGGGCAAAATGTAAAATTCAGAGTTCAAAAGGGTTGCACATCTCAAAGAATAGAAGAGACATTTCATAAATGTGATGGATATCGCATTGTCTGCAATTTCAAGTGATCCAATATTTCATCACAGAACTTTTCTGTGACATACTGACTGATTCAGGGCTACATTGGTCTTCTAAGGCGAAAAACACACCTGGACAACCGACCATGGATTGAGAAATTTTTTTAATAAATAAACACATCTTGAGACACATATGCGCACACACACAGAGCAAAACTAGATTTAGTCCGTAAGCATGGCTTACAGGATACCCCCCCGCAACAACAAGTAGTCGGGCAGCACCACAGTCAATAGACCTTCCAGCAAGAAGAAAATTTTTCAAAATCGGATGAATAGGTTATGAGATCTAGGTCCGGACGCACAGACGCACGCACACATACACAGAAATGGACAAAGCAAATCCAGTATACCCCCCTAAACTTCGTTGCGGGGGGTATAATGAGAACAAAATTAATTAACTGAAACTAAAAGTAAAATTTTAACCACCAACCTTCAGTGTAACTCCTTACCCTTGAAGTGAGCAAGGCATGCCAAAATGAACAAGTAGCAGAGTTCTTGACCTCCTTACCAAGGACTGGTCTTTGATAATTGAAGATATTTTCAATTGAACATCATTACGCATAGAAATGTATGTTTTAAAACTTTGAACTTAATCTCACAATAGATCGTGCCATCTCAAAAAAAATCTGGTTATTTTTTTTATGGTCCCTGTCCAGCGGTCCCAAGCCCACAGAATGCTGACCAACATAGATCAGTGAAGACCAGCATGAACGTTAAGTAGCGCTGTGCCGAGCTGTAGGCACAGAATACAGCTAAAGTCGCTCTTAATTTGAGAATATGGGACAGAGTGAGCATTAACAAACGATTACAAGTCTTGAGTGATAGTTTCATCTTGTATAACAGGCAAAGAGATTTAAAGGATCTACATCATAAATATGTTTTTCCCCAAATCTGCTGTGATTGCATAGAAAAGGGTGATTTAAAGACCCTCCCAATTTAGCCATTACACCCCCCCTTTTCCACTGTAACATTTGAAACGTGCGTTTGAAAATCTTGACGTTTTCTACATCACAGACAGTCCCGCTATGCATAATTCACACCTCTGGGCTCAGCAAACCCTGCACCCTCCCACAGCCTTGCTCAACAAACACACCTGTCTCCCTTATATGGCTAATGTCACATCTTAAGATCTGCTTGCTGGCCAATCAGAGCAGAGCTCATTTTCATAGCGGAGACGCCCACTCTAAACAGCTTGTTCTTCAGAGGGGAGAAGACAAAAGGCAGCAAATGGCCAACAAATGATTAATTTCAACGGGTTGTTTGGCAAAACATATAATAAATAAAAAATGAGACACTGAAACAGTACTAAAGTTATTGAATAATACGGGTCCTTTGAAGAAATGGTATTAGATGCATTCAGGATAATCACAAGGGAAGCACTGCAAACCTCAAAAGATGAGATAATGAATCTTTTTCATTATTATTTTAATGACCTAACCTCTAGAGGTCAGAGTGCAAAGCCAATCTAACGCCGGGGGAAACTAAGGCACTGATGGGGATAATCGCACTCGGCTTTCTGGGGCAACAAACACGTCATTCTTCATCCCGGGAGAAGTTCTGTTGTTTTAACGTTGAGCATTACAGGGAAAGCGCTCACAGCAGACTATTAACCTGCAGTCACACAATCTTACATTGATTCACAAAATCAGTATGCTTCATGCGAAAGAATGGCTCATTCGGAATTACACAAGACACCCGCCTTAAATACGTGAGTGAGACAGTCCAGGACAGTATTGCAGAATACAATTCCTCTGTCCTTTTGTCCCTTCCTAGCGTCTCTTTCTTGACACCTCAAAGTGGCAGACTGGGGAAAGGGTGCAGGGAGAATGAAGGCGGAGGTTCACGGAAGTGCCTGGAATGGGCTCGATATCTCCAGCAGTGTAATTCAGGACCCGTCTCCACCTGCAACGCTGAGCATAAAATATTCCCTGCTGGCCGAAAGGAAAGCGCTCAGAGTTTGCAGGAAGCCTGGGCCACCTTTGAGCTGGTCCTGCGGTTCAGCGCCTGACAAATAAACGCCCCAGCATCCATCAGTTTCTGCAGGTCCACCCCCTGAGAGAGAGAGAGAGAGAGAGAGGTCATAAAAGAAAGAGGACCGAGAGAGAGACTCGAGGGACAGAAAGATGGAGTGGGGAAGGCTTAAGGCTGATAAATACTCCACAAGAACAGAGAAATTTGAACTTAATCTCGAAGGCTGCAAGAACAAAATGACGTCATTTTGTTCTCGCAGCCCTGGTTTCGGAGGTCTTGCAGCTTGTTCTCGACATCATCTGGACAGAACTTCTTTCTTGAGTGGTGTCCAAGAACTATCGTGTGATTGGTCAGAAAGATGGAGTGGGCACAGCCCAATGAGGACTTCCCAGGAATTCGGCACTGGAGTGTCTCGTGAAGTATGAAATGTCCTGGTCAAGACGAACTTTGTTCTTGTTGTTCTTGTTCTTCTTTGCAGCCTCGAGAACAAGAACAAATTTCTCTGTTCTTGTGAGGTGGGTATCAAGCTTTAGTCAATTTGTGTAGCATGCAGCGTATGGTGTGTTGCTGGGTAGCATATAGCGTGTAGCACGAAGAATGTGATGTGTAACTGAAGCGTATAGTGTGTGGTGTGTAGCTGTGTAGCATGTAGCATGTGGAATGTAGCAGCGTAGCATGTACCGCGTAGAGTGTGGTGTGTAGTATGTAGCCGTGTAGCGTGCATCATGTGGTGTGCGGCATGTGCTTTGTAAAGAGTCGTGTGTAGCATGTGCTTTGTAATGAGTGGTGTGTAGCATGTAGCTGTGTAACGTGTAGCATGTAGTGTGCGGCATGTGCTTTGTAATGGGTGGTGTGTAGCATGTAGCTGTGTAGCGTGTAGCATGTAGTGTGCGGCATGTGCTTTGTAATGGGTGGTGTGTACCATGTAGCTGTGTAGCGTGTAGCATGTAGTGTGCGGCATGTGCTTTGTAATCTGTGGTGTGTAGCATGTAGCTGTGTAGCGTGTAGTATATAGTGTGCAGCATGTGCTTTGTGATGAGTGGTGTGTAGTATGTAGCTGTGTAGGGTGTAGCATGTAGTGTGCGGCATATGCTTTGTAATGTGTGGTGTGTAGCATGTAGCTGTGTAGCGTGTAGCATGTAGTGTGCGGCATGTGCTTTGTAATGGGTGGTGTGTACCATGTAGCTGTGTAGCGTGTAGTATATAGTGTGCAGCATGTGCTTTGTGATGAGTGGTGTGTAGCATGTAGCTGTGTAACGTGTAGCATGTAGTGTGCGGCATGTGCTTTGTAATGGGTGGTGTGTAGCATGTAGCTGTGTAGCGTGTAGCATGTAGTGTGCGGCATGTGCTTTGTAATGGGTGGTGTGTACCATGTAGCTGTGTAGCGTGTAGCATGTAGTGTGCGGCATGTGCTTTGTAATCTGTGGTGTGTAGCATGTAGCTGTGTAGCGTGTAGTATATAGTGTGCAGCATGTGCTTTGTGATGAGTGGTGTGTAGTATGTAGCTGTGTAGGGTGTAGCATGTAGTGTGCGGCATATGCTTTGTAATGTGTGGTGTGTAGCATGTAGCTGTGTAGCGTGTAGCATGTAGTGTGCGGCATGTGCTTTGTAACGTGTGGTGTGTAGCATGTAGCTGTGTAGCGTGTAGCATGTGGTGAGCGGCATGTGCTTTGTAATGGGTGGTGTGTAGCATGTAGCTGTGTAGCGTGTAGCATGTAGTATGCGGAATGTGCTTTGTAATGAGTGGTGTGTAGCATGTAGCTGTGTAGCATGTAGCATGTAGTGTGCGGCAAGTGCTTTGTAATGAGTGGTGTGTAGCATGCAGTGTGCGGCATGTGCTTTGTAATGAGTGGTGTGTAGCATGTAGCTGTGTAGCATGGCTCACGGTGTGGATCCCCAGGCCGTGCAGCATGTACACCACATCCTCCGTCGCCACGTTTCCCGATGCACCCTGAGCATACGGACAACCGCCCAACCCTGACACTGAGGAGTCCACCACAGACACTCCCATCTGCAACAGAGCACAGCATTACCACACACACACACACACACACACACACACACACACACACACACACACACACACACACACACACACACACACACCCACACACACACACACACAACCACACTACCATCTGCATTAAAGCACAGCTTTACTACACACAAACACACACACACACGTGCGCACACGAACACACACAGACACAGACACACACACACACACACACACACAACCACACTCCCATCTGCATTAAAGCACAGCATTACTACACACACACACGTGCGCACACGAACACACACAGACAGAGACACACACACAACCACACTCCCATCTGCATTAAAGCACAGCATTACTACACACACACACACACGAACACGAACACACACACACACGCACACACCCATCGGCAATAGAGCACAGCATTAACACCCCACCCCAACACACACACATATCCTTCTGCAATCCTGTAGGCACAATTGCTTCAAGCAGTGGTATGGAGGCGGTTGCCTTGGTTACCTGCAGGGCCACGAGGATGTTGGCGAGCGCCTGGCCGTAGGTGTCATGGCAGTGCACCGCTAGAGCATCGACCGGAACCTCCTGCCGTACTGCCTCCAGCATCTGGAACATGCTCCCTGGCGTCCCCACGCCGATGGTGTCCCCGAGGGAGATCTCATAACAGCCCATGCTGTACAGCCGTTTGGCCACCTGAGGGCAGCAGCGGGCCGCATTTCAAACCAGGGCCGGAAATTTACTGAGCAATGTGCAAACGTGCCCTAATAATTCTCTTAATGTTACCGAAATCACACCACGGGGGGAAAACGATGCCATTTCAGAAAGGTTTAACGTCCTTCCCGGTAGAGCAGCCCACAAGTGTGTAAATTATACCGGAGTTTTAAACCACGGTGTACGACACTGCAGCTCGCACCGGGGTGACCGAACTTGGGTCCGGTGGCCCGAAGTCTCTGCTGGATTTCAGATCTCAGCTCAGTTTGTTCATGCAGGTGTCAGGGAACACAGTGTGTGCACACTCTGCAGCCAATCAGGGCCATGAAAGAAGCAGTGACACACAGAAACCCCAACAAAATAAATGACCCCCAGAGTTTCAATTCAATCTCCCTGATTTAGCCCACAGGGACACTGAGACACTGTGTTAAAAAGCTGCCACTCCTTCAGAGTTCACCCAGTAAGGATGTAAATGCTCCTTCTGAAGATGACATTAAACTGAAACTTTGGCTTTAAAAGACAGAGGCAAACAGAAGTATTATTGGCACCCCTGACTGCCAATGCACAAAATATACAAAAAAAATAAAAATAATTAAAAATAAACAATTATAGAGAAACGGAATATATAATAAAGTATTTCACAGTTTTCTAAAGTTTTGATGGAAACAACCAAAATCAAACATTTTATAAAAAAATAAATTTCCACAAAATCATCGGTTTATAATAATTGGCACCCTTCATTTAGTACTTAGTGCAACCACCTTTGGTAAGGATAACAGCATGGAGTCTTTTCCTGTCATTTTTGATGAGGCGCCATTTGGGGGATTTCGGACCATTCCTCTGTGCAGATCCATTCAAGATCCTTCACATTACCATTTATGTCGTACATGCTCAGTACTAGCATTTACGCAGTACATACGCAGTATTAGCAATGATGCAGTACATATGCAATATAACCATTTAAGCAGTACATACTCAGTACTAGCATTTATGCAGTACATACACAGTGCTAGCATTTATGCAGTACGCACTCAGTACTAGCATTTATGCAGTACGCACTCAGTACTAGCATTTATGCAGTACATACGCAGTATTACCATTTCTGCAGTACATACACAGTACTAGCATTTATGCAATACAGATGCAGTATTACCATTTATGCAGTACATATGCAGTGTTAGCATTTATGCAGTAAATACGCAGTACTACCATTTATGCAATACATGCGCAGTGTAAGCATTTATGCAGTACATACGCAGTACTAGCATTTATGCAGTGCATGCGCAGCATTACCATTTATGCAGTACATACGCAGTGTTAGCATTTATGCAGTACATACTCAGTACTACCATTTATGCAGTGCATACAAAGTATTACCATTTATGCAGTACATACGAAGTGTTATCATTTATGCAGTACATACGCAGTTGCATTTATGCAGTACATACTCAGTACTAGCATTTATGCAATACAGGCGCAATGTTAACATTTATGCAGTACATACGCAGTACTAGCATTTATGCAATACATGCGCAGTGTAAGCATTTATGCAGTACATGCGCAGTACTAGCATTTATGCAGTGCATGCGCAGTGTTACCATTCATGCAGTACATGCGCAGTGTTACCATTCATGCAGTACATACGCAATACTAGCATTTATGCAGTACATATGCAGTATTAGCATTCATGCAGTACATTCACAGTATGACCATTAATGCAGTGTTAGCATTTATGCAGTAAATACGCAGTGTGAGCATTTATGCAGTACATAAGCTATATTACCATTCATTGAGTATATGCGCAGTATTAGCATTTATGCAGTATATACGCAGTGTGAGCATTTATGCAGTACATACGCAGATTACCATTTTGCAGTATATGCGCAGCATTAGCATTTATGCAATACATATGCAGTGTTAGCATTTATGCAGTAAATACGCAGTATTAGCATTTATGCAGTACCTACGCAGTAAGAGCATTTATGCAGTACATACAAAGTACTAGCATTTAAGCAGTACATGCGCAGTACTCGCATTTATGCAGTACATGCGCAGTATTAGCATTTATGCAGTAAATACGCAGTGTTAGCATTTATGCAGTACATACGCAGTGTTAGCATTTATGCCGTACATGCGCAATGTTAGCATTTATGCAGTATATACGCAGTACTAGCATTTATGCAGTAAATACGCAGTGTTAGCATTTATGCAGTACATGCGCAATGTTAGCATTTATGCAGTATATACGCAGTATTAGCATTTATGCAGTAAATACGCAGTGTTAGCATTTATGCAGTACATGCGCAATGTTAGCATTTATGCAGTACATGCGCAATGTTAGCATTTATGCAGTATATACGCAGTACTAGCATTTATGCAGTACATGCGCAGTACTAGGATTTATGCAGTACATGCGCAGTGTTAGTATTTATGCAGTACATACGCAGTACTAGCATTTATGCAGTACATACGCAGTGCTAGCATTTATGCAGTACATACGCAGTGCTAGCATTTATGCAGTACATGCAGTGTTAGCATTAATGCATTACATGCACAGTGTTAGCATTTATGCATTACATACGCAGTACTCACATTTATGCAATATATGCGCAGTGTTAGCATTTATGCAGTACATACGCAGTACTAGCATTCATGCAGTACATGCGCACTGTTAGCATTTATGCAATACATGCGCAGTGTTAGCATTTATGCAGTACATGCACAGTGTTAGCATTTATGCAGTACATACGTAGTACAAGGATTTATGCAGTACATACGCATTATTAGCATTTGTGCAGTAAATATGCAGTATTAGCATTTATGCAATACATGTGCAGTGTTAGCATTTATGCATTACATGCACAGTGTTAGCATTTACGCAGTACATACGCAGTACTAGGATTTATGCAGTACATGCGCAGTGTTAGCATTTATGCAGTACATACGCAGTACTATCATTTATGCAATACATGTGCAGTGTTAGCATTTATGCAGTACATGCGTAGTGTTAGCATTTATGCAGTACATACGCAGTACTAGGATTTATGCAGTACATGCGCAGTGTTAGCATTTATGCAGTACATACGCAGTACTAGCATTTATGCAATACATGCGCAGTGTTAGCGTTTATGCAGTACAAGCGCAGTACTAGCATTTATGCAGTACATGCGCAGTGTTAGCATTTATGCAGTACATGCGCAGTACTAGGATTTATGCAGTACATATGCAGTACTAGCATTTATGCAGTACATAAGCAATGTTAACATTTACGCAGTACATACGCAGTACTAGCATTTATGCAGTAAATGCGCAGTATTACCATTTATGCAGTACATATGCAGTATTAGCATTCATGCAGTACATACGCAGTATGACCATTTATGCAGTACATGCACAGTTTTAGCATTTATGCAGTAAATACGCAGTACGAGCATTTATGCAGTACATTCGAAGTACTAGCATTTATGGAGTACATGTGCAGCATTAGTGTTCATGCAGTAAATACGCAGTATTAGCATTTATGCAGTACAGACTCAGTGTTAGCATTTATGCTGTACATGCACAGTTAGCATTTATGCAGTACATACGCAGTATTAGCATTTATATGCAATATTTCCATTTATGCAGTACATACGCAGTATGACCATTTATGCAGTACATAAGCTATATTACCATTCATTGAGTATATGCGCAGTATTAGCATTTATGCAGTATATACGCAGTGTGAGCATTTATGCAGTACATACGCAGATTACCATTTTGCAGTATATGCGCAGCATTAGCATTTATGCAATACATATGCAGTGTTAGCATTTATGCAGTACATGCACAGTATTTACATTTATGCAGTACATACGCAGTATTAGGATTTACAGCGAAACCCACCTGTGCCACTTTTTCCGGGGCCACCTGTCCTTCATAGGGACAGCCCAGCACACAGGACACATACCTGCAAAGACCAAACACCCAAACAGGAAGCAAATTTAAATATGCCACACTATGGATGCTACAGAACATACTTATGCCAAATGTTTATCAGACACATATCAGGTTCTAGCATTAGCCATAGCACTCACAGAAGTAAATGGCGGCAACAGTTAGCAAATATTCCACTCATTGAACATGGCCGCTCGGTGGATTATGGGTAATTGTGCAAAGTAGTGCTCCAGCCAAAACAAAACAGAAAAAAATGAGTGGAGGTCTTTCAGAAAGGGCGCTGGTTTAACCTCAATTATTATTAGATCGCATATTACCATTTTTTGTTTGTTTGATCCATGTGAAACAAATATCTGTCCAGCAAAATAAATTGTTGACACAAATCACTTTAGGCACAGAATCAATCAAGCGACAGTGACATGCGTCATCTCTGTGTTTTATCTATCTTATGCCGGTGATAATGAAGTTTGTTTTCACCGTAACCCATCGTAACTCATCCTACTGACGCACCTCTAACCGACATGCTACGTCTACAACAAACAAGTCAAAACAATAAAGATTCCAAGTCAAATCTGGCTCTCAATTCAAAATCTGGTCCCAGAAATCGGTGCACTGCGCAAATACGAACACAAAATAAACACGGGAATGGATCAACCTCCAGAGGAAAATACTGGAAGGTCTGAGGTGCTCCTGCTACCCCAGAGGTGCTCCTATGAAGTTATCCTGTCACCCGTGCATCTGAACAAAGGCAGACTGTTCCTGTTCCCAGTGCATCTGAATAAAGGCAGACTATTCCTGTTCCCCGTGCATCTGAATAAAGGCAGACTGTTCCTGTTACCCATGCATCTGAATAAAGGCAGACTGTTCCCCATGCACCTGAATAAAGGCAGACACTTCCTGTTCCCCGAGTGTCTGAATAAAGGCAGACTGTTCCTGTTCCCCATGAGTCTGAATAAAGGCAGACTGTTCCTGTTCCTCATGAATCTGAATAAAGGCAGACTGTTCCAGTTACCCGTGTATCTGAATAAAGGCAGACTGTTCCAGTTACCCGTGTATCTGAATAAAGGCAGACTGTTCTTGTTCCCCGTGTATCTGAATAAAGGCAGACTGTTCTTGTTCCCCGTGTATCTGAATAAAGGCAGACTGTTCCAGTTACCCGTGTATCTGAATAAAGGCAGACTGTTCTTGTTCCCCGTGTGTCTGAATGAAGGCAGACTGTTCCTGTTCCCCATGCACCTGAATAAAGGCAGACTGTTCCTGTTCCTCATGAATCTGAATAAAGGCAGACTGTTCCAGTTACCCGTGTATCTGAATAAAGGCAGACTGTTCTTGTTCCCCGTGTATCTGAATAAAGGCAGACTGTTCCAGTTACCCGTGTATCTGAATAAAGGCAGACTGTTCTTGTTCCCCGTGTGTCTGAATGAAGGCAGACTGTTCCTGTTCCCCATGCGCCTGAATAAAGGCAGACTGTTCCTGCTCCCCGAGTTTCTGAATAAAGGCAGACTGTTCCTGCTCCCCGAGTTTCTGAATAAAGGCGGACTGTTCCTGCTCCCTGAGTTTCTGAATAAAGGCAGACTATTCCTGTTCCCCGAACATCTGAATAAAGGCAGACTGTTCCTGTTCCCCATGCGTCTGAAGAAAGGCAGACTGTTCCTGTTCCTCGTGCATTCAAATAAAGGCAGACTGTACCTGTCACCCATGCATCTGAATAAAGGCAGACTGTTCCTGTCACCTGTGCATCTGAATAAAGGCAGACTATTCCTGTTCCCCGAACATCTGAATAAAGGCAGACTGTTCCTGTTCCCCATGCGTCTGAATAAAGGCAGACTGTTCCTGTTCCTCGTGCATCTGAATGAAGGCAGACTGTTCCTGTCACCCGTGCATCTGAATAAAGGTAGACTATTCCTGTTCCCCGAGCATCTGAATAAAGGCAAACTGTTCCTGTTACCCGTGTATCTGAATAAAGGTAGACTGTTCCTGTTCTCCGTGGGCCAGAATAAAGGCAGACTGTTCCTGTTGCTCGTGCATCTGAATAAAGGCAGACTGTTCCTGTCACCTGTGCATCTGAATAAAGGCAGACTATTCCTGTTCCCCGTACATCTGAAAAGGCAGACTGTTCGTGTTACCCGTGTATCTGAATAAAGGTAGACTGTTTCTGTTCCCCGTGCGCCTGAATAAAAGTAGACTGTTCCTGTTCCCCGAGTTTCTGAATAAAGGCAGACTGTTCCTGTTCCCCATGAGTCTGAATAAAGGCAGACTGTTCCTGTTCCTCATGAATCTGAATAAAGGCAGACTGTTCCTGTCACCTGTGCATCTGAATAAAGGCAGACTATTCCTGTTCCCCGTACATCTGAATAAAGGCAGACTGTTCCTGTTACCCGTGTATCTGAATAAAGGTAGACACTTCTTGTTACCCGTGCGCCTGAATGAAGACAGACTGTTCATGTTCCCCATGCGCCTGAATAAAGGCAGACTGTTCCTGTTCCCCATGCATCTGAATAAAGGCAGACTGTTCCTGCTCCTCGTGCATCTGAATAAAGGCAGACTGTTCCTGTCACTCGTGCATCTGAATGAAGGCAGACTGTTCCTGTTCCCCATGCGCCTGAATAAAGGCAGACTGTTCCTGTTCCCCATGCGCCTGAATAAAGGCAGACTGTTCCTGTTCCCCATGCGCCTGAATAAAGGCAGACTGTTCTTGTTCCCCGTGTATCTGAATAAAGGCAGACTGTTCCAGTTACCCGTGTATCTGAATAAAGGCAGACTGTTCTTGTTCCCCGTGTGTCTGAATGAAGGCAGACTGTTCCTGTTCCCCATGCGCCTGAATAAAGGCAGACTGTTCCTGCTCCCCGAGTTTCTGAATAAAGGCAGACTGTTCCTGCTCCCCGAGTTTCTGAATAAAGGCGGACTGTTCCTGCTCCCTGAGTTTCTGAATAAAGGCAGACTATTCCTGTTCCCCGAACATCTGAATAAAGGCAGACTGTTCCTGTTCCCCATGCGTCTGAAGAAAGGCAGACTGTTCCTGTTCCTCGTGCATTCAAATAAAGGCAGACTGTACCTGTCACCCATGCATCTGAATAAAGGCAGACTGTTCCTGTCACCTGTGCATCTGAATAAAGGCAGACTATTCCTGTTCCCCGAACATCTGAATAAAGGCAGACTGTTCCTGTTCCCCATGCGTCTGAATAAAGGCAGACTGTTCCTGTTCCTCGTGCATCTGAATGAAGGCAGACTGTTCCTGTCACCCGTGCATCTGAATAAAGGTAGACTATTCCTGTTCCCCGAGCATCTGAATAAAGGCAAACTGTTCCTGTTACCCGTGTATCTGAATAAAGGTAGACTGTTCCTGTTCTCCGTGGGCCAGAATAAAGGCAGACTGTTCCTGTTGCTCGTGCATCTGAATAAAGGCAGACTGTTCCTGTCACCTGTGCATCTGAATAAAGGCAGACTATTCCTGTTCCCCGTACATCTGAAAAGGCAGACTGTTCGTGTTACCCGTGTATCTGAATAAAGGTAGACTGTTTCTGTTCCCCGTGCGCCTGAATAAAAGTAGACTGTTCCTGTTCCCCGAGTTTCTGAATAAAGGCAGACTGTTCCTGTTCCCCATGAGTCTGAATAAAGGCAGACTGTTCCTGTTCCTCATGAATCTGAATAAAGGCAGACTGTTCCTGTCACCTGTGCATCTGAATAAAGGCAGACTATTCCTGTTCCCCGTACATCTGAATAAAGGCAGACTGTTCCTGTTACCCGTGTATCTGAATAAAGGTAGACACTTCTTGTTACCCGTGCGCCTGAATGAAGACAGACTGTTCATGTTCCCCATGCGCCTGAATAAAGGCAGACTGTTCCTGTTCCCCATGCATCTGAATAAAGGCAGACTGTTCCTGCTCCTCGTGCATCTGAATAAAGGCAGACTGTTCCTGTCACTCGTGCATCTGAATGAAGGCAGACTGTTCCTGTTCCCCATGCGCCTGAATAAAGGCAGACTGTTCCTGTTCCCCATGCGCCTGAATAAAGGCAGACTGTTCCTGTTCCCCATGCGCCTGAATAAAGGCAGACTGTTCCTGTTCCTCATGAATCTGAATAAAGGCAGACTGTTCCTGTCACCTGTGCATCTGAATAAAGGCAGACTATTCCTGTTCCCCGTACATCTGAATAAAGGCAGACTGTTCCTGTTACCCGTGTATCTGAATAAAGGTAGACACTTCTTGTTACCCGTGCGCCTGAATAAAGACAGACTGTTCATGTTCCCCATGCGCCTGAATAAAGGCAGACTGTTCCTGTCCCCCATGCGTCTGAATAAAGGCAGACTGTTCCTGTTCCCCATGCGTCTGAATAAAGGCAGACTGTTCCTGTTCCTCGTGCATCTGAATGAAGGCAGACTGTTCCTGTCACCCGTGCATCTGAATAAAGGTAGACTATTCCTGTTCCCCGAGCATCTGAATAAAGGCAAACTGTTCCTGTTACCCGTGTATCTGAATAAAGGTAGACTGTTCCTGTTTCCCGTGGGCCACAATAAAGGCAGACTGTTCCTGGTCCCCATGCGCCTGAATAAAGGCAGACTGTTCCTGTCACCCGTGCATCTGAATAAAGGCAGACTATTCCTGTTCCCCGTACATCTGAATAAAGGCAGACTGTTCCTGTTACCCGTGTATCTGAATAAAGGTAGACACTTCTTGTTACCCGTGCGCCTGAATAAAGACAGACTGTTCATGTTCCCCATGCGCCTGAATAAAGGCAGACTGTTCCTGTTCCCCATGCATCTGAATAAAGGCAGACTGTTCCTGCTCCTCGTGCATCTGAATAAAGGCAGACTGTTCCTGCTCCTCGTGCATCTGAATAAATGCAGACTGTTCCTGTCACCCGTGCATTTGAATAAAGGCAGACTGTTCCTGTCACTCGTGCATCTGAATGAAGGCAGACTGTTCCGGTTACCTGTGCGCCTGAATAAAGGCAGACTGTTCCTGTTCCCCATGCGCCTGAATAAAGGCAGGCTGTTCCTGTTCCCCATGCGCCTGAATAAAGGCAGACTGTTCCTGTTCCCCATGCGCCTGAATAAAGGCAGACTGTTCCTGTTCCCCATGCGCCTGAATAAAGGCAGACTGTTCCTGTTCCCCATGCCTCTGAATAAAGGCAGACTGTTCCTGTTCCCCTTGTGTCTGAATAAAGGCAGACTGTTCCTGTTACCCGTGTATCAGAATAAAGGCAGACTGTTCATGTTCCCTGAGTTTCTGAATAAAGGCAGACTGTTCCTGTTCCCCAATGCGTCTGAATAAAGGCAGACTGTTCCTGTTCCCCATGCGTCTGAATAAAGGCAGACTGTTCCTGTTCCCCATGCGTCTGAATAAAGGCAGACTGTTCCTGTTCCCCATGCATCTGAATAAAAGCAGACTGTTCCTGTCACCCATGCATCTGAATAAAGGCAGACTGTTCCTGTTCCTCGTGCATCTGAATAAAAGCAGACTGTTCCTGTCTCCCGTGCATCTGAATAAAGGCAGACTGTTCCTGTCACCTGTGCATCTGAATAAAGGCAGACTGTTCCTGTCACCTGTGCATCTGAATAAAGGCAGACTGTTCCTGTCACCTGTGCATCTGAATAAAGGCAGACTGTTCCTGTCACCTGTGCATCTGAATAAAGGCAGACTGTTCCTGTTCCCCATGCGTCTGAATAAAGGCAGACTGTTCCTGTTACCCGTGTATCTGAATAAAGGTAGACTGTTCCTGTTCCCCGTGGGCCAGAATAAAGGCAGACTGTTCCTGGTCCCCATGCGCCTGAATAAAGGCAGACTATTCAGAAACTCGGGGAAGAGGAACAGTCTGCCTTTATACAGAAACTCGGGGAAGAGGAACAAAGGCAGAATGTTCCTGTTCCCCATGCGTCTGAATAAAGGCAGACTGTTCCTGTTACCCGTGTATCTGAATAAAGGTAGACTGTTACTGTTCCCCGTGGGCCTGAATAAAGGCAGACTGTTCCTGGTCCCCATGCGCCTGAATAAAGGCAGACTATTCAGAAACTCGGGGAAGAGGAACAGTCTGCCTTTATTCAGAAACTCGGGGAAGAGGAACAAAGGCAGACTGTTCCTGTTCCCCATGCGTCTGAATAAAGGCAGACTGTTCCTGTTCCCTGAGTTTCTGAATCAAGGCAGACTGTTCCTGTTCCCCATGCGTCTGAATAAAGGCAGACTGTTCCTGTTCCTCGTGCATCTGAATAAAGGCAGACTGTTCCTGTCACCCGTGTATCAGAATAAAAAGTTAGACTGTTCCTGTTCCCCGTGCGCCTGAATAAAGGCAGACTGTTCCTGTTCCCCGAGTTTCTGAATAAAGGCAGACTGTTCCTGTTCCCCATGCGTCTGAATAAAGGCAGACTGTTCCTGTTCCCTGAGTTTCTGAATCAAGGCAGACTGTTCCTGTTCCCCATGCGTCTGAATAAAGGCAGACTGTTCCTGTTCCTCGTGCATCTGAATAACGGCAGACTGTTCCTGTCACCCGTGCATCTGAATAAAGGCTGACTTTTCCTGTTCCCCATGCATCTGAATAAAGGCGGACTCGCTCATCTACAATACTGGACTGAATTTCCCTCTCATTCTATTCAAATAATTTTACTGCACGCATGTCAAATCAAATCAAGAAGGAGCACTACATTCGCCGTCTTTTGGTATGTTCCCGCATTTAAGGGCCCCAATCATGTCACAAGAGGTACATCCTATTGGCAATTATAAGCCATTACAAACTCTGTTCCTCTGTGATATCACAAGGGGAAGTCATCTCCCAGAAACAAAGACTGATCGACTTTGGCTGACCGGTTGCCCAGTTGATCAGTACCTTCACTATTTTGGGTATTCTCTCTCCCATGTGATGTCACAAAGGACACATTTTCAAATTACTAGTAAAGGCTGTGCACCAGGTGTTATGATAGGGGACTTTAACTGAGGCCTTGCATTACACACCTTGTCTCCAATGGCAAAGTTAACCAGCGACTGAATGGAGAGCACAAAAACCAGCAGAGACCGAGTGCAAAACTTCCAGTTTGTCTGTGTTTAATAAAACATTAGCCCCTCCCACTCCACCTAGCAGGCTGCATTAGCCCCTCCCCTCACCCTCGCACGGGTACGCCTGCCTCCGTCGCCGCCCTGGTGACCTCCTCAAAGCGCTGCAAGCTCTCCTCCACCGAGCAGTTTATATTCCTCTTACTAAAGAGCTCCGATGCAGCACCGAACACAGCCACCTCGCCCGCACCTGCCCGCAGCTGAGAGGAAGAGAGAGCGAGAGATTAAAAAAATTATTACCAAAGGTGTGTGTTGATGATCAGAGTCAGATTTTTAAATCCAGGATTTTTAGTCATGTGGCACACACACGCACACCTCACTGCGGCCTGGAAGCCCCTGAGCTTGGGGGTCAGTACGGGGTAGGTCACTCCCGGCCGTCTGTGACACACACACACACACACACACACACACACACACACACACACACACACACCTCACTGCGGCCTGGAAGCCCCTGAGCTTGGGGGTCAGTACGGGGTAGGTCACTCCCGGCCGTCTGTGAGACACACACACACACACACACAAACTCACTGCGGCCTGGAAGCCCCTGAGGTTGGGGGTCAGTACGGGGTAGGTCACTCCCGGCCGTCTGTGACACACACACACACACACACACACACACACACACACACACACACACACAAACACAACTCACTGCGGCCTGGAAGCCCCTGAGGTTGGGGGTCAGTACGGGGTAGGTCACTCCTGGCCGTCTCTGAATTCCCTTCATCACCTCCACCTGATCCGCCATCTGTCAATCAACACACAAATCCCGCCCCTGCGTAAGCACTTAGCTAACAATATTAATATGAAAATACATTCTCAGAGATGTGTTTTTGTTTTCAAGATGCCAAAGCATTATTTGTATCATGACAAAAATGAAATCCTCCACTTAACATTTTAATTTTCAAGTCCTTACGCCTGAAGTGAGAGACACAAAGCAAATGAAAACACAAAGAGGGAATGTAGCTTCATTTTCAATTAGTTCCCAACACATGCATACATGATCTTGAAAATGAAAACACAAAGAGGGAATGTAGCTTCATTTTCAATTAGTTCCCAACACATGCATACATGATCTTGAAAATGAAAACACAAAGAGGGAATGTAGCTTCATTTTCAATTAGTTCCCAACACATGCATACATGATCTTGAAAATGAAAACACAAAGGGGAGGATTGCATTTTCGTTTTCATTATGATACCAATACTGCGCTTGTATCCTGAAAACGAAAACGCATTTCTGAGGTTGTATTTTATTTTAATACGGCCAGCAATTAGCTTCCATGCGCTCCTGTAACTGCGAAACCCTTCGCTCAAAGCCGTTCCACACAGACCCCCACACTACAGCGAACACCCTGCACCCAAACAGTACTAACATGCACACCTGAGAACCATGTGAAAATGGCAGCTCCATAACGGTACTGTTATGGCCCCAATTTGTTATTACATTCATAACACAACAGCAACAGCAAGGGACGACAAACACAGTTTCAACAACTAAAACACATTTAATTTTTAACAAAGACAAAGACTAATAACAACCTACAACTAAAGACCAAGATTGATAAATAAGAAAAAACAGAAATAATTACAGTCCCTTTTTGGTGGGGTGGCTTGGTGATGTCCTGGATGAAGAAAATGCTCAAACACAGGCAAAGAAATCCACAAAAGAAACGTCACAGGTCTTGAACAGAATGGCAGGTCTGGTCATCTTCTTGCAATTTCTCCTACTACTCCACCGTCTCAGTTCTTCTCCCCATACACTCCCCTGCAGACCCCACCCACATCCAGACCCCCCCCCCCTTCAACTCTCTGAGACTTGCCCCAGACATGTCCAGGACATGTCTAAACATGACTCTTGCCGGAGCTTAACAAAAAAAAGGTAAATACTGCCATCTAGTGGCCTATATTCACATTACACCTCCATTCCAAAAGGGAAAAATTTTGACTCATAAAGGCAAAATTTTTCTTTTCAATACAAAATGGTTAAGTGAACACTTGTCTATATATACATATCATACAATATTCAAACACATGATATATATATACACATTCAAACACGGGATAAGCAATCAGCAATTACATTGTCTGTACCCTTCACATGCTTAATTTCCAAGTCAAACTCCTGTAAAATCAAACTCCAATTCAACAATCTCCGATTCTTGTTTTTCATCTTACTCAAAAACATTAACGGATTGTGGTCAGTGTACACAATCATTGGCTTTTGTCCTGTACAAACATAAACCTCAAAGTGTTGTAAAGAAAGGACCAGAGCCAACAGTTCCTTCTCTATTGTGGAATAGTTCCTTTGGTGGCGATTGAACTTCCTGGAGAAGTATGCCACGGGATGCTCAATGTCATCAGAGTCACTTCTCTGTAGGAGCACAGATCCACAAGCTTGGTCGCTAGCATCGACCGCGATGGAGAACGGTTTGTTGAAGTCAGGAGATTTGAGCACGGGGAAGTGACACAGCAGAGACTTCAGGTGATCGAAAGCTCTCTGGCATGCATCATCCCAGGTGAACTTTACGCCTTTCTTCAGTTGGTTAGTTAGACTGAGAGCAATCTCAGCAAAGTTCTTGCAGAACTTGCGGTAGTACCCGATCATTCCAAGGAAGCGGCGCAAAGCTTTTTTGTTGTCAGGAACTGGAAAGTCCATGATGGCTTGGACTTTAGCATTTATGGGTGCCACCTTACCCTGGCCTATGACGTAGCCAAGATAGGTGACAGTAGCACAACCAAAGTCACTCTTGCTCAGGTTAACAGTCAGGTTAGCCTGGGTCAGGCGCTGGAACAACGTCTCTACATCTTTTAGATGTTCTTCCCAGGAGTCACTCCATGTGATCAGGTCATCGATGTACGCACCCGTGTGTGGCAATCCGGCGATTGTAGACTGTATCATCCTTTGGAATGTGGCTGGGGCATTTTTCATGCCAAAGGGTAGGACTTCATACTGGTACAATCCAGATGGTGTGGCAAAAGCAGAGATGCTCTTGGCCCTCTCAGTTAAAGGCACACACCAATAACCCTTCAATAAATCAATCTTGGTCAGAAACTTTGCTTGCCCTACACTATCAATACAATCATCAATCCTAGGTATTGGAAACACATCAGTTCTAGTTACAGCATTGACTTTGCGATAATCTGTACAGAATCTAGTACTTCCATCAGGTTTTGGAACTAGCACACAGGGTGAACTCCAATCTGAGTTGGAGGGTCTGATAATATCATGTTTTAACATGTACTCAACCTCTTTCTCAGCAATCTTTCTCTTTTCAGGATTCATCCGGTATGGATGCTGTTTTATTGGTTTGGCATCACCAACATCTACATCATGAGAGGCTATAGTAACTCTCTTTGGAACATCAGGAAACAAATCCTCATATTTCTTGATCAACCTTTCAAACTGATCTCTCTGTGAGGGTTCTAAGTGCTGGAGTTTTACATCAAGATTTTGCAACACTTCAGAATTTGACAATTTACATGAAAGAACTTCAGCTTTAATTCTTGGTTCATCATCTTGAAACTCCCCCTCATCTTCACACGTTTCGACCATTGGAGAATCTGAAGTGACAGCTGCAACCCTAGCATTTCTGTCATGATAAGGCTTTAGCATGTTAATATGGCACAATTGTTTTGGTTTTCTCCTATCTGGAGTCTTCACAATGTAATTGAGATCATTGAGTTTTGTCAGAATTTCATAAGGACCATGAAATCTAGCCTGCAATGGATTGGACTGCAAGGGAAACAACACAAGGACCTTTTCTCCTGGTTTAAACTCACGGCTTCTAGCCTTATGATCATACCAAGTTTTCATTTTTCCCTGACTTGATTTCAAGTTCTCTTTGGCAAGGTCACAAGCTGCACGCAATCTTTCCTTGAACTTGCTAACATAGTCTAACAGACTGATATGCGGCTCTTTCTCTTGCCATTGTTCACTCAATAATAGCAAAGGTCCTCTCACTTCATGACCAAACACTAGCTCAAATGGACTGAATCCAGTAGACTCCTGCACTGCTTCTCTAGCTGCAAACAACAGCAAATGAACCCCTTCATCCCAGTCTTTCTCATGGTCATAACAATAAGTCCTCATCATTGTCTTGAGAGTGGAATGAAACCGCTCTAAGGCACCCTGACTTTCTGGATGATAGGCACTAGAAAGAATCTGTTTTGCACCTAGTTCATACACAACCTGCTGAAACAATCCTGAAGTGAAATTGCTACCTTGGTCTGACTGAATTTCCCTGGGAAGACCAAACAACGTGAAGAACTTTATCAAAGCCTTCGAGATTGCAGTTGCCTTGATGTTACGTAGAGGTATGGCTTCGGGGAATCTGGTAGATGCACACATGATTGTCAACAAGTACTGATTTCCAGATCTAGTCTTGGGTAATGGACCAACGCAATCAACAATGACCCTAGAGAATGGCTCCCCAAATGCTGGGATAGGCTGCAATGGAGCTACAGGTGGGTCTAACTGGTGTTTTCCAACCACCCGACAAGTGTGACAGGTTTTGCAAAAGTTGGAAACGTCTTTCCGAAGCCCAGGCCAAAAGAAGTGTTTCATGATCTTATCAACAGTCTTGTTAACACCAAGATGACCTCCTAAAGGTAAACTATGAGCCATTGTTAAGATCTCATTCCTATAGACCTTCGGAACAACAACCTGCCTGACCACTGCCCAATCTGCATTGGCAGGGATATCAGGAGGGCGCCACTTCCGCATCAACACACCATCCTTGAGATAATACCCAACTGGAACTGCATCTATTTCTTCATCAGGAAGGGCTCTCCTCTTCAGTACACAAATTTCAGGATCATTAGTTTGCTCCTCAATCAACCGCTCTCTGGACAGAGACAAGTCTCCAGACACATCAGAATCACCAGACCCATCCGGCTGGCTGAATAGAGAACTGATAAAAGTATCTGATAAGTCCTCAAACGGAGAAACCATAGTAGGCCAATCAGAGTCATGAGGCGAACCACCTGAGTCCTGACTATTCAATGTACTGGACGGCACCACATCATCTTCTTCTTTAGCCTTCTTGGCCATAGCACGAGTCACTGCGCAAGAAGGATACAGAGATGGGTCCTCATCCCCATTTTCAGTGCTCGGCTGTGAAGTAAGATGTACAGGGGGAACTACTTTGCCCCCAGCCAGGTCATTGCCTAGCAACAGAGAAACACCCTTTATAGGTAGACTTGACATAAGTCCCACCTTTACCTGTCCTGTAACTAAATCTGACTTCAAGAATATAGAGCGCAGGGGTACAGATACAGTCCTCCCTTCAATACCTTGTACAAGTATGAAATCCCCTGAAGCGGTCTCATCACGTAACTCCAAGGAGTCCATCAACAAAAGTGACTGAGAAGCTCCGGTATCCCTTAGGATATATATGGGGACAGGAGTAGTATGCTCATTCAGAGCCACAAATCCCTCTGACACAAATGGAAGAAATTCCTCCCTCACGAAGTCAGCTGTATTAGGCTTTTTAGCCCCACAAGAGGCAGGCAATTTAGCAGATCGGTTATCTACTACAGGGGTTTCTAACCTTGTTTTCACAAAGGCATTTGGTTTGGTATCCTTTTCTTTTTCTTTTTTAGCTTTAAGGAACCAACAGTTAGTTGTAACATGACCAGATTTCTTGCAATATCTGCAAACTAGACCACTTCTGTCACTGTCAGCTTTCACACTTTGATCAGACCTGTTACTGGATTTCTGAGCACCATCACCAGATTTGTCTTTGTCTTTGGGTGAGGAATCTTGGGTATCACCGTAACCCTTTTTCTGAAATTGGGACCATTTATTGTTACTGCTAGACTGAAATTTGGACTTATGAGTGAGAACATATTCATCTGCAAATTTGGCAGCTGATTGCAAGTTCAGTGCTTGCTTCCCATTAAGGTAGGTCTTAACATCATCTTTAACACAGTTCTTGAATTCTTCAACTAACACCATCTCTTTTAGTGAGTTGAAATCATCCTTGACCTCCATAGAAGTACACCAGCGCTCAAAGCAAACCTGCTTCTCATTAGCAAATTCAACATAAGTCTGATTTTCAGATTTCTTCAGACCTCTGAATTTCTGTCGGTAAGCCTCTGGAACCAACTCATAAGCTCTCAAAATAACCTTTTTGACAACCTCATAATCAGAGGAATCATCTGCAGACAAAGCCGAATAGGCTTGTTGAGCTTTACCCTTGAGGACAGTTTGCAACATCAGAGGCCAGTGTTCCTTTGGCCACTGGCAACTCTTTGCTACCTTTTCAAAACACTGGAAATAGTTGTCAACATCCTTTTCCGAAAATGGAGGCACCAGTTTTACCTCCTGGCTAGCCCGAAATTTATTTTCAGTTTGAATTTTTATTTTTAGTTGCTCCATTTGGAGTCTTTCTTCTCTATCGAATTTCTCTAATTCAAAATCTCTCTGTCTTGCAAATTTTTCTAACTCAAATTCTCTTTGTTTTTCTTCTCTTGCTAATTTTTCTAACTCAAACTGCCTTTGTTTTTCTTTTTCTTCCCTCTCAAATTCCCTTTCTTTTTCTCTTTCCTCCCTTTCAATCTCTAGCATTTTTAATTTAAGTTCCATTTCTATATTTGGATTTTCCACTGGAAACTGTTCCAGATCTCCTGGTGCAAACACATTTTCATCAATGTAATATTCAACTATCTCTCTAGCCAGTCTTGCTTTTCGCATGGCTGGTTTTACCTCTGTCAACTCCAACTGTCTGCAAATTTCTAGCAGTTCTGTCTTTTTAAAAGACTTCAAAACCCCTACGGTTGGTGATGCCAAGAAATCATCCATTGCTGTTGTCAATATATATCTAGGAAAATTCACAAAAACAATTTCACAATTTGGAATGTTAGATTTTCAATAAATTACTCACACAATGGTCTATCCCGGACCTTGAGCCCCCAATTTGTTATGGCCCCAATTTGTTATTACATTCATAACACAACAGCAACAGCAAGGGACGACAAACACAGTTTCAACAACTAAAACACATTTAATTTTTAACAAAGACAAAGACTAATAACAACCTACAACTAAAGACCAAGATTGATAAATAAGAAAAAACAGAAATAATTACAGTCCCTTTTTGGTGGGGTGGCTTGGTGATGTCCTGGATGAAGAAAATGCTCAAACACAGGCAAAGAAATCCACAAAAGAAACGTCACAGGTCTTGAACAGAATGGCAGGTCTGGTCATCTTCTTGCAATTTCTCCTACTACTCCACCGTCTCAGTTCTTCTCCCCATACACTCCCCTGCAGACCCCACCCACATCCAGACCCCCCCCCCCTTCAACTCTCTGAGACTTGCCCCAGACATGTCCAGGACATGTCTAAACATGACTCTTGCCGGAGCTTAACAAAAAAAAGGTAAATACTGCCATCTAGTGGCCTATATTCACATTACAGTACATAACGGTGTCGAGTACCAAACGGCCTATAAGCGCACCTGTCCTGTGAATAACAAAAACACCAGGACCATAAACCCCGATGGACGTACAGGGATTGAACATGGTCCATGTATTCCGGGCAGGGTATGAAATGCACCATTTTCAAAGGAGTCACAACCCAGGCTGTTTTTCAGCATCTCTGCGGTGACGGCCCCGTGACAGTGGACAAGATTCTCCACGATAAGGAACAGGTCTTAGGAGCAAGAGACAAAATGAGAAGAGATTTGAAAAAGAAAAATCGGGGCCTGGCATCTGTGCCCCTTCCGTGTAATTTAAGCTCCATTTTGAAAATTGCCAGGGTGCTGTCGCCGTTGCCTTCCTTATTTTCCTGACTCGGGTTCTCACTCATACAGTGCCGGGAAATTACAATCCTTACTGATTATTGATCAAACTGTGACCCTCACCTGGGGCACCCACTTTGGGGAGACAAAGCTCGTCGCTTCAATGACTGGAAGTCCCGCCTCCGAAAGCATGTCAATCAACCGTATCTTCACTTCCGCCGGGACGATCGTCTGAGAGAAGATGCGACAGAGACCACGACAAACCCAAACATTACAAACTCTGGAGTAAAACAGAGCATCGACACAGACTCTCGTCAGAGCTTTAACAAAAACAAAAGACAGGGTCAGGGAGGGAAATTACTCCTCAGTAACTGGAGAAAACCTGGGCTGTTCTTTCCCACAATGCTTCAGCCAGCAGGCAACGCTAATATTAACTGTCTCCCTCTGACTGTGTAAGAACATAGAGATATATAATAGAACCAGAGAGGAGGAGGAAGTACCTTTGCTTCAGTCAGTTAGCATGTTAGCTTCTTGAGTCCGCGTTTCCCACTGGAGACAATTTTGTGGCGAAAGATGCGGCAGCTCCATAGACACCAATTGAAAAGTGCTAATTTTTTCCTCGCCAAATAAAGCGAAAACAAAAGAAATTGTATTGGGTATTCCTTCATTATTTTACTGTTTGTCTCACGCAACTGTTCAATGTTTTCAAGAGGGCCTGTAAAATAAGAACTGATACTTGCTTGATGACAGCTCCTGCACCAGTTTGGTTGTCCAGCAGTTGCTCTGACTGCAGCAGTTCAGCCAATGAGTGAATAGAGCCTGTGCGTCCCGGATCAACAGTGTTGCTCGTCATTTCCCCTCGAACTCATTTGCCAATCTGCACAGACGACACACTTTCTTGGCCATTTGTGCTGTTTGATCAGATTGGCAATTTTATGAAATGGTACCGGAAATAAGCACCCATGGGACACCATTTCTATAGATGCCGTCGGTCAATTCAGTACTTCCTGGGCTGAAGTAGTTAGCCAAGCATCTCCCATTGAAAGTAATAGGGTTGGTACTTCCTCAATCTCTCCAGTTCTATTATATTATCTCCATGTGTAAGAAACTGACGTTCGTCGCAGCAGCCCTGAGGGCAGGCGATGCAGAACAGATCCACCGCATTCATACTCCAGTCCACTTTTTGCCTCTCTCCTCACCTTCTCATTCTGAAGGCCATCCCTAGGCCCCACCTCCACGATTTTCACCCTATCAGGCAGAGGCTTCACTGAGGACGCTCCCACCTGCCAGAGATAAACATGAGCATCAGACCATGAAAACCAACATGAGAGCACACACAAGGGACAAGGGAAATTCAGTAAATTGGACATCCAGGGACACTTTTCAAAACGTCTGCTCAGCCTTTAAAGTTATGACATCTTTTCTGTGGGTGATAACATGTGAATTGGACATTCTAATAACGTAGCAGAAAGTAGTTTTTGACTTTTTAATTTTTTGCAGTACACATTTAAATTAGTATTATGGAGGGTCCAAAGGATTTGCAAACAAACGTCCTCCCAAAATTATCTGCCCTTCTCATTAGCAGGTGGCACTACAAGTCCATTTCTTAGATCTCTAAATGGCACAACGCGAGAGACTGTCCTGAAAGAATAGTTGACATCCCACCAGACACGGAACAGAAATCAAACTAATGACTTTACACGCAAAGAGTCGGCCTACTATTGATACTAAATATCACCTTATTCAAGGGTGTCTGACATTTGCACATCATCTTTATAAATATTATAGTTCCTGAAAATATAGCTTCTTCGCTTTCATTTGATGCATGACACATGTGGTTTGTTGTAAATTTTATTTTTCGCACCAGCGTTGCATTTCTGTGGAATCGTCCATTTTAAACGCTAAGTGCACTGCTGCTGAAAACTGACTGGCACACAACAAAGCTGTCCCAACAAAGAGAACCGCACGTCACCAGCGAAAACAGACAGACGCTGAACAGGACATTCCCTACACACCCCGGGGCGAGCGAAAGGCCAGGGCTGCATATCCGGCGACAGACTGAGGAATGTTCCTCCCTCATTACACACACGCACACACACACACACACACAGTTAAACTCCAGACACAGACACAGACACACACACACACACACACACACACACACACACAGTTAAACTCCAGAGTGGTTTCACCGGTTTCAGGACAAACACCTGTTCGGGCCTCAGTAGTCAGTAGACCTAAATACTACTGAACCTTCACAGAATGCTCCACAGCACAGGGCGCAAAGTACTACATCACCAGCTCCATCCCTTTAAAAACTGGAGACATTCCTTCTAAAGGAGAGGGTCCGAAGTCCCACAGCACACTAACTCTCCAGAACCACTAGCAGGAGCACAGCTGCTCTAATGCAGGCCGAGAGTCACTTTATTCCTGAAGCAACCGGATACATTTCACATACTGCTAGGTGTTTTTTGTACAGTAAACACAGTCCGAATTCAGTGACAGATCTTTTCAATGAGATCTATCTTTACACATGTGCTTATGAAGATGATCTCAACAAACACTCAGATCTTCAACATGCAGGAGAAGAAGACCCAGCTCATTGATTGACCAGGACCGCACTTCCTCTCTCTGGTTCGCTGGATAGTCCACTTGCATTTCCCACTGTAAGGGAACCGCACGGTTGACGCTAGATACAAATCTCCAAGGCAGGGCCATTCAGTGCATTTCTATGGCACAGAGCTTTGAGTAAGCACACCCTAACCCTAACACTAACCCTAACACGTACACAAGAAGTTGTGATGTGAAATTGAAGTGATTTGCCCTGCTGCAGAGATTTGTATTTAGTGCCAACCAAACAACACAAGAGTTCAATGGCAAGCGAACCAAGACGCACGTTTTCAGGCGGATTTGCTTGTTTGGTCCGCACCAGAGCTCGGATAAGCTTTCAAACCTGCCCCAACGAAGCAGACTGTCCGAGGAAACGAACTGTGGTCCGTTTCGACAGGACCAAACAGCTCTGGTGTGAAAGCGCCGTTAGTGTGGAATTGCGAGCACGGACCTTAACTGAGGGAAGTGAGGCCTGCAGTTTTTTAGATATTAGTCTGGGCTCTTTTTTGTCCTCCAGGATTTTATCAATACACACCAGGAGGAATTTTAGTAGGCTGCCACACCTGAGAAGGTTCACCACTGTTACAAATTGTCTGTATTTTACAGCACGGAGCACTGCCGCCTCACTGAAAGAAGTCCCGACATTCTGCCTAATGATTTTTTTTTTTTTTTTTTAAACATGCAGCTCAGCACTGACATATGCAACAACAAATATCACCATAACAATTAAGTCCACTTAAGACGATTTCCCTTTACTTAGGGAACGAATAATTCGTTTCAGTGCTGAAGTCTGCGATGTGGCGATATGGCCAGCTGGCCGAGTGCATCATACTGTACCAATCTAAAGCTGCTTCCACACCAGACGCGAAACGAATTTTTCGCACGAGTCGCGGCTTTGCATTGACTGAATGTAATCTGTCGTGCGAAAAATTCGCTTCGCGTCCGGTGTGAAAGGGGCTTAACTCTTAACGTCTTTCCACAATCACACGTCGGTATGCAAAACAGGCGCAGAAACCAAATAAATTATAATCTAGACAGTAAACTGACTGACTCACAGCTCCCGACGCCAAGGCTGCTGACCGCAGGCCGAAGTTTCGAGGATAAAATGCAGGAGCTAAAGCGACACCCCTCCGTAAACTCATCGCTATAGTCGCCATGTTCGACTCAACCTTGCGTAAGCGACGTTGGCCGTACGTCATACATCACATGACTCCAAAAACGAATCGAATATGTCTTCGAGCGAGACGTAATACACGTCCTGTTTTATTTTATTCTCATTCTAATTACCGACATACATTGCAGACATCTGGTGAATTGCAATATATTACAAGATGCGAGCAGTATAACGCAAACGTTTGAATGTTTCTTAAGTCCACACATGTACATGTAGTTGTTGTAAATGCTTTCGCTTAGTGAAGTCTTCTTTTGACGAATATTTGTTGGGTAAAGAAATAAAAAAGGAATCATCTTCGAGCGATAGGGTTTTCACAGAAAGGTCGAACAAACCATTTCAAGCAGGGTGACGCCTAAAATTAGAACCAATCTCTGAGTAATCACTGTAACATCAGTGATGCGCTCAAATTACTGACTTCGAGTACAAATTTTCACAGCGGCCAAATAATATTGTTTGCAATAGAATCATAACGTAATTTTACTAACAGCTAACAGCATGAAATACGAACGCGTACCTACTCCGTATCCAAAAACAGCTAAACTTGAAAAGGTTTGATTAGTTGGCTCGTTCCCATTTCCAATTGACAGGGAGATTGCAATATTCTCATTCTGATTTGCTAGAATCAGTCAGATGTATCATAGTCATCTACCCAACTATTCAGCTCATTATCTAAACATTTTTTGCGAAGTGTGCGTTATGGACAGTAAACTACATATTGCAAATACCTCCAAACATATTTAAAATTAAACTATTACTTAGGCGAACTTGGGTTCGTTATCGGTAGATGGCAAGCCTGTTCTTGCTGGGATTTAATTCATTACGCTATTCGTGTCAATCCAACCAATTGATTAAAAATTAGACATCATTCACATCCGCGAACAGTAGCTACAGTCTCATCCAACTTTAAATCTGACCAACTAAGACCGGCCAGACAGTACACTTACCTGCGTACAAATTGCGCCCATTCTGCTACATGATCATCATGACAAATTATCGCTCCTGAAGGTGCTAACATCGAAAGACAACATTGGTTTTATGGAGAACAACTTCTGCCTAACCATCTCTTTCGTGACTCGTCAGAAAACCCGGCAATAAAATCCGGAATGGAGGTTGTTATTTGGCGTTGCAAATCAGCGACCCCACCAGTCTGCGTCAGTGCTGGGGTGTGGTACAGCAGGGTTCGGTTCCTAAAAGGGGAGCCTGAAATGCTTTTTTTTTTTTTTTTTCCGCCGATCCGGTGCACAGACTCAAAAATCTGCGCCGTTTCGTTGCAGACTGTGCAGGCCCATATTTTAAATGTTTTATGAAGAAATACGCACAAGAACGGGCGTACACACACATGTTCACATAGGTAAACACATACGTATGCCACACTTCCTTTTTACACTCCATATGTCACGATCCCAAGACCATCAATGTAGGCAACTTCATCAGATAATTTGTGTAAAAATATATTTATTTTATACAGAAAAAAAATTCAAGAGAAAAAGTAATAAATAAACAACAATACACAAACAATAGTATTTAAAATGTTTAAAATATAAAATTGGTCATTCGTTAAAGGAACAGGACACCAGCCGAAAAGCTCTGTACGATGTTTCGCGAATGAAATCTTAGCGCACCAGGCTGCTAAGGTTCCTTACACATAGAGGTGAAGAAGAGGTCTGTCACTATGCTAACAGCATTACCTTTAGCTCGAAAGAATTCAATAACTATGACTGTAATAAATAAATAATAATAATAATAATAATATTGACAATAATAATTCTAACAACATTTTTTTTTGTACAGGCAGAGATCGTATAAAACCAGAACAGATTACATAGGCACTCGCCTGTACGTCAGTCAGCATCAGCCCAGTATTTTCCATTTCTGACGCACCACTGAGTCCCCACTACACCTTATTCATGGCACAAAACACCATAACACTTTAAAGACTTAACTGCATCACCATTTGGCCTGACGTGCACGTCATCAATTGTAAATCGTTTCAAAGTAAACACAGATTTTTTTTTTTTTTAACTGAGCAAAAAAACATAAAATGCTGGTAATGCAATTGATTATAAAAAAAAAAACATTTTAAAATTGGTAAAATCAAATGCAAGAAACTTCTTGGATTGCCAACTGAAATAACAAGGATAAGACCATCCGGCACAAAGTAGCACAGAAAGGACACTTTACAGGGAATAAGTGGCCACACACTCACTGACGCTCTTCGTCTCACAGATGTGCAGCAGAGTATTGCCCAGCAAAGCCCACACAACAGCCAGTGTGGATTTTCCTCACCAGAAGAAGAAACAGTAAAAAAAAAAAAAAAAAACAGTGCTTGGCATCACAAATACCACTGCTGGGCAGTTTATTTGCCATTAGAATTGAATGAGATTTTAACATTTTAACACCATAAAAGTGGCCTGTTTGATAAGAACCAGCATCCAAGTCCTCGCTGTATTTTTGAGACTTGCATTACCATCACCAATGGGTGATGTCACAAGGCCAGCATATTTTTAAATTAAGCGCCTTCTGACTTGATAAATGGAATCTCTGAATGAAGTTGATAACAGGAAACACAGACACTGCCTCCTGCCACATCAGACCGACAGGTGGGAAACAGAGAGCTAAAAGTATCGCAGCTTTTATAGCCGATTTTAAATGAGCCGTCTCATAATTACTGCACCTGCTCACAACTACGGATGAAGTTTATCCACTCGACCGTGAGTGAAAATCTACGTCCATCCTTGCTAATCTGTCATTGTTTTGAATTGTATTCATATATTTTGGTTTCTCGGGCATAATGCTTTTTATTTTAAGGAGTTTTCTTTGGCAATTAGAGGATTCAAAGCACCATTTTAGCGCTTTCACCAAAGGACATGAAGCCAATAAACAGGTTTTACAACCACAAATAATCAAAGAAGAAGAAGATTCTTCTTAGCAAAATTAACAAGAATGAAAGTAGATTTTCACTTGCAGTCGAGCGGATTCACTTCCTTCAAAGTTGCGAGCATGTGCAGTAATTGTGACGCAGCTCAGTTAAGACCTTCTTTTTCCTGACTAGGGAATCTGAGGCTTTTGCAGAGGGTTCGTGGTGACATTCGGTATACATCATTTTCTATTTACCTGACTCAAATACCCAAAACAGCATATGGTTGATAAGATGAAGCTGGGACCAATCTCCCTGAAGTGAAATTGAAGACTGATAAATCTACAGCGGTATGAAGCGTAACATGGTGTAAAGCAGAGTTAAGCCTAGTGCCTCCACACCCTGAGAGGGCGCCGTTCTAGAAGACGACAGGTTTGCTCCCACACTGCAGCTCCACTTCCTCCTCGCTGTCCTCCACCTCCTGAATGATAAGGTCAGTGCCAGAGTCCTCAGCCAGGTCATCGTCGTCATCTGCGACAAGCCACGTAGTCTCGTGGTCACTGCTCTCAGCGTCAACGGCCAGGAAGAGGCCCGATTGGCCACTGGCAGTATCGGCGGGGGTGTCCGTGACTATGCCCTCACAGCCGCCACCATGAAGGCAGTCGTTACAGAGGCGGTACCGGCGCGTCCCCTCGCTCACCACACGCCCACTCTCCTCAGTCACATGGCGCTTGCACTTCCTGCACACCAACTTCCGCGCCTGGTGGATCTGCAGTGTTGGGGAGGGAGAGTAAGGAAGAGCTGCGTCAATGCAGTGAAGCTGCAGTTAATGACTGAGTCACAGTTTTGAAGCCGCTGCTGTACATGTGCAGCTCAGTGTTGCAGCAGCTCCCCAGCTGCGGTGAATGCACGACTCGCAGTTATGAAGCGGCTGCACAGTCGCAGCTAATGCGCAGCTCACAGTCTCGAGGTGGCTGCGCAGTGGCAGCAGCCGCGGGACTCACCGTCTCGAAGTGGCTGCGCAGGTGCTCGAGGCGAGTGAAGCGTTTACTGCAGGCCTCGCAGGGGTACGGCCTCTCGCCCGTGTGACAGCGCAGGTGCCTCTTCAGATCGGCCTTCCGCTTCACCGTGTGCGTGCAGAACGGACACTTAAACCGCATGGAGGGGCTGGCGTCTAGGCGTGTCCAGCAGTACAGGGTGGGGCACAGAGCAGGAAGGGGTGGGAAAACATGAGGAGGGCGTGGGCAAAGGGCAGGGTATAAAACAGGAAGGGGCAGGCAAAGAGAGAATTAGGCAAAATAATGTAGGAAGGCAGTACACAAACACACCCAGATAGCAAGCTCCTTCGCTCTGGATCTGCCGCGGATCTGCCCTGCATCAGCTGGAGCCGGGGCAGATCCGCGGCAGATCCAGAGCGGAGGAGCTTGCTATCTGGGCAGCTACTTCAGCGCAAACAGTGTAACAAATGTATAACATGCGCGCTTAAACTGCTCCAACCCACCAATACTCGCGCACTCCTGAGATGAAGGTGAGCACTTTATATACCTTCTCTCACGAAGTACGTCTTTCACCTCAAGCTTCTCTAGAGTCAATGCTTACATGCTACCAACAAAAGCAATCTAGTCCCCCTCTTGGATGGTACTTATGAGCCCAGCTTTTGGCGTGACATTTTGCTGATGATTTCAGCAACCTTCCAGTGCCCAGTCAAGCACCTTATTTTACCATATTTTCCTTATTGTTCTCATTGTGTCACACCTTTGTTGAAGAAGCCTACCACTCCCACGATGGTGGGCAGGGTAGCGTAGAGCTCGTCGGCCTTCTGCGCTTTGAGTGATGGCTCCTCTTGCAGGTCTGGAGGGTAAACGACATCTGCCTCAGTGTTGGTGTCCAGCACCCAGCTCTTCCTCTTCCCGGCGCCCTTCCCGCGGGCCTCCGGCTGGTAATCCACGTCCACCTCTGCAGCGCGGGGCTGGGCCCGGCGTCCTCCTCGTGTGGACGGGGCGCTCAGTTTCGGGGAGGCTGCTTTGGGCTGCGGATAATACTCCACCTCAGGACTATCACAGTAGGCTGGCCAGGGAGAGGGCTGGGACGGGCTGCCAGGGTTAGTGTTGATTTGGGTGTTGGTGAGCAGCGGACCCTCCTGGTTAGCCTTAGCGCCACGTCCACTTCCTCCGCCATCATCATTACCCGGCGCTAACACCAGCGGGCGGTCAGGGACGTCATCCTCCTTGGCACTGATGTCCAGGGAAGACTTAATGAAGCTCTTACAGAAGCTGGTGACAAAAGAGATTTTAATTTACTTGGATGAAGGAGAAGATCAACAATGAAAGAGCAGAATGAAACACAGAGAGGTCTCATACCTTGATGTTTTGTATTCTTAATTTGGCATCTCCAATCCCACCCGAATGCCCAACTGGTGAACTATGTACAAGTCTTGCTCGTATGAGACCCCTCGCTGCCAACTCAGTAGAGTGAAGTCAGTTCGCTGCTCTCCTCCGAAGCACATGCCTGTCAGCCACTGCTTCTTAAGCACTCATTGGTTGAATCTTTGCAAGTTCAGAACGAGGGCAGAGGATACCCGGACATGAACAAACCCAGAGTCTTCCTGACGAGCGCCCGTCTGGCCAACAGGAGGCGCTTGAGCAACGAAGAAAAACTGTTTATTTATTTCCTTTTCCCAGAGGTCCGTTCCCAATTTAAAACCCTGTAGCGAAATAGCTAATTGTGCGCGACTCTGAAAAAGCTGCTGACCACTGCCGGTTGGTACGACCCAGTAATATTTTAATAAATATTTTAATAAGTAATATTTCAATAAAAGTATTGAAGGGTAGTATTCAGATCCACTGTTCATCATTAGGTTTTGTGACAGCAAAATATACATTGCTGAACAGAACTTCTTCTTATTCCAGGAGTATCATATCTGATACACCCAAAAATCAGCACCCCTCCAGAAGTCAACACTCAAAATTTAAAATTATTGATATGCTCTCTACTATCTATAGCTATCCCTTAACATGTATAAGAATACGTTTTTGCGTAATATTTACCCTGGAATGCCAAACTCCAAGGAAATTCATGAATTCCCATTCACATGGGAGCCACTACCTTGAAGTGAGTGACGGGGAGAGACTCCTGTAATACCACTTCTCCCTTCCAGGTAGCAGCACTGTGTATAAGAATTGATACAGTGAGCAGTCGTGGTTGTGTTGCATCTTACCAGGTGGGCATGGTCCTTCAAATTTGGTGTATCATATATGATACAGTGGATATTATAGGGTTAATTTCCATCGCCAGCTCAAACTCAAGACACTACTGGTCTTCGCGGCAAGATGAAAAAAAAAAAAAACTTCACTAATTTTAGTCAAATCATCTCACTAATATATCAAAACAATTTCAAGATATTACACTTTAGTTTGTAATTTGCCAAACAACAGGGACGACAATAAACACTTGTTTTATGCACTGAATTCAAGTTCATCACAATAACCCATTTTTCACCTTTTCTTTCCCTTCTTTCCTTTCATAGCACAGAGTGAGCACTCAGGAGCACGATAGTGCGGAGTGCGCACTCGGGAGCACGGTAGTGCGGAGTGCGCACTCGGGAGCACGGAAGTGCGGAGTGCGCACTCGGGAGCACGGAAGTGCGGAGTGCGTACTCGGGAGCACGGAAGTGCGGAGTGCGCACTCGGGGGCACGGAAGTACGGAGTGTGCACTCGGGAACACAGTAGTGCAAAGTGTGCACTCGGGAGCACAGTAATAAAGGAGGGAGGTGAAAAGTAAGCAAATGGAACCTGTCCAAAGCCCACCTGATAACATCATTCATCTGCAGGTAGCTAGCGGCCGACATGACCTCGATGACGTTGTCGCTGGTGAGGCCCAGGATGCCGGAGTAAACAAAGTCGAGGATGACAGAGAAAACTTCGGGGCTGAAGGCGTCGAAGGAGGCGCTGACGGGCTCGGTGCAGTCCCGCGCACCCTGCTGCAGCAGCATACGGAAGTAGCCGCTGCTGCCGAATAGCACGTTGCGGTGCGCCCTGAAAAGCCGTCCCTCCACCAGCACAGAGCAGTCGCAGAAAAGTTCCTGTCGCCTCTGATCATCCAGCTGCTGGAGTAGGCGTCGCTGGTGGCTGATTGACATCTCGGCGCTGCTCGGCCCGCCGGAATGCCTGCAGTAACCACAGCAACGAGGACAGTAGAAGCACCGTGAAACATACCCAGCGTACACCACACTTACAGTGAAGTGTTTCAGTGTTGCACAGAAAGAGCAGCACTCATGACATGGCTCAGGATACTGAAGTGAAAACCCCACAGTTTAAAGCTTAGTCTCCACTTGTACTTTACATTCTTTATCCTCAGATCCCATGCGCTGGACTCGCAGTGAAAGAGAACGAGCGGAGTCACTGTCTGAATGCTTCACGCCCAGAATCACAAGAACAAGAGGTTGTATGAGGCTGGATCAAGGGCAAATATCACGGAGTCTTAATAAATAAAGAAAACGCATACAAAAAAAAAGAATAAAAGAGAGGGAAATACCTTTTTGCCATAACCTGATCAGGAGTGGCAAGTCTTAATACAGCCAAACCAGCTTTGCAAAAATTGCTCGCACAAGCAGTGCTGCCTGAACTGAACTTAATGTAGCCAATTATGTGCTGCCAAAAAAACAACAATTATCTTCATGTCCAGCAACCAAGCACTAGAAGCAAAGCCTGGCTCTGTTCGCTCACATCTACCTGCCTGTGGCCAGGGCTAACCATGAGAAAACCCGTGGAGAGGGCTGGTATAGAGGGACAGCACTGACACGGCCATTCAGGCTGCCCAATGACATCACGTGAGCCACCGAGTTTACAGAAATGCCAGCTCTGCAGCCTCAGGGATCCAGCTCTGTAAATAAATAATTTCTCCATTCCTATCTTCAGCTCAGCCTGAGAAGGTCATTGCTAAAGGCATATTTTTAACTATTCGGGGTCTGGAGAGCATTACTATTGGGAGCTTTTTTCATACGCGCAGTTCCTCTCAGAACAGCCATCCCACAATATTTAGTTGTTCAGAAGGGGAGAGAGAGAGAGAGAGAGAGAGAGAGAGAAAGAGAGAGAGAGAGAGAGAGAGAGAGAGAGAGAGAGAGAGAGAGAGAGAGAGAGAGAGAGCACGGAATCGAGACTGCGAACAATAATTGATTAATGCCATATGGATTATTTTTTGTCTATAGGGCTTAGAGTAGCTAAAAGAACAAAAACAAAACGGGCACTTAATTTGTTTTAAAGTCATTTCACTATCTACAGAACACATCTTGACATTACTTTAGCACAGTTATAACATGTCCTATTCTTTATAAGCTGAGGTTGGTTTGCATGTTATTTTGATAAGGAATTGGGTCCGCGGTCCGACTGTCCAGTCCCGAGATCAGCTGAACACCCTGATCTTACGTGATCTTTTGTTCCAGCTGCACGCTCGTGAGCCTTTTGTTTTACACGGCATCAGGAGTCTTCCCCGGAGACTCCGCCCAGCGCGCTCTCCGTTATGTGATTGGTGAGAGATGCTGCCAATCAATGGGGTGCCGTCGGTAAGAGAAGCTACACCCGACTCAGCGCATCGGGCAACAAGGGACTCCCAACAGCGAGACGAAGGCACCGGAGCCGCGGCAGTGCTGAGGCAAACCGCCGACCGCGCGACGTCGACAACTCCAAGTAGCCGATCAAAACGACCAATTAAACACTATTGCTATTTTAAAGACGACAGTCAGGACTATTACTTAAACAGAAAATGAAACTTACTTCTGGAAAAACGGAACTGACTGGCTAACCAAACGTGTCTGATAATTGAGTGCGCTTATCAGCCACAGCAAAGTGTTCTGTAATCCTGTTTTGCCCGGATTCTGCTAAAACATTACGCACTGAGACAAATATGATAGCGTTCAACCACCCGGAGCAGAAAATTGACGCCCGCTTGGTGCCAAGGGTAGGAGTGCCCCAAGCAAAAATTAAAACGCAGTGCACAAGACAGCCTGTCGTACCGAAAATATACATTTCGGTTTCATATTTTTTAAACTAGGCATCATACGCACACAGTAAAAAGATACGAGAAATGGGTATTAATAATTATGGTCCAAGCGCAGCGAAGCCCAAATGGTTTACGAGAGACGCCCACTTGCGTAGCAACCAACAAAAGAAAATATTTTTTGACCGAACGATTGGTCAGGAGAAAACACATTTTCTTTCTCTTCTCCAAAAAAGCTCACCGCGCATCAGCTCGTTGACCGAGCGTGTGGGCCAAGATCTCGCGCACACCCGGTTTTATCCGCCACCGAACCATTTACCCCATTCGGCACCGCTGATCACTCGCAGGCAGCGGGCGAGCCGACTCGAGTGCGGAGAGAGGGACACACTTCACAGGCGTCCGTCATTCACAGGACCCGCTGACGCCCTAACGTTACACCCTACCTCCGCGCCGCCCTCCTGCGCAGCCAGAAACTGCCTGCCTGTGGATACTTACGATTGCCCTGGTTCCCTCTGTGTCCATGGAGATCCCTCCGTTTTGACTTCGGTGACCATTTCCATTTCAGTTTTATTTCTTTTCCTTTTTTTTTTTTTTAGGTCCAGCGTTATTTTTCTATCTCTCCCCTTTCAAGTGCTGGGTAACGCTCGCTCTGTTCCTGCTCAGCCCTAAAGACCGAAACCCGGTTATTGGACAAAAGGAGCTGCGCTGACGTGGGTGTTTCTCTGTGCGCCCGAGGGCCGGGGAACCACTTAAAGTCCTAGTGTCCTTTTTTTTTCGGGAGCCTGCCAGTGGGGTACCCGCCCGAACGCCCGTGAAGGACCGCCAGTGCCCACATGTCGCATCGGTTTGTCGCTACCTTGAAAACACCGGCTGTGTGTGTGTGTGTGTGTGCGTGTGTGTGTGTGTGTGTGTGTGTGTGTTATTAAAAACCAATGATTCACAAAAACTGATACCAGTGAATGCGAACGACCATACCACAAATCGGTGGCGTGGATGATTGAATTGTTCAACAAGCTATAATCCGTTCACCCATCCCTTCCTATCCAGAACCACAGTTGGCTTTTGTTGGCTTTTACAGTTCTTTTAACATTAAAACGCATATACAGTTACCAAGAAAAGTAAAACAAATGATGCAAAATATCGATACATTCCATGAACATGATGGACGTAATGCAAAATCAACAAACAGATTCCAATGTGTTCCAATCAAGCCCCACTGAACATGATTTGACGTAATCAATACATCCAGTGAATAGGCACTTGAAAAAACCAACATACAATGTCACAAACCTGTTCCATAAAACATTTACCAAACAAGCTAGGTGACCAGTTCTTTCCAGTGATCACAGTTGGGCTGAAAAATACCTCAGTGTTGGCTCATCATGGGGAAAAAAGACAGAGAAGCTCCCAATTAGCATAACATAACATTCAATACGCTGTAGGAGGCAACCAGTTTACTTGGAGAAACCCACACAAAAATTGGGAGATCGCGCAGTGGTATGGTAGCCCAGTGGTAGGTTGCATACTGGGAAGAACTCTGCTGTTAGGCTCCTGAGCAAGGTCCTTAACCCCCAAATGGACCCAAGGGACTTAACCCATTTCTCCCCAGAGCTCTTCACTTGCAGCCTGGGCTACAGCAAAAAACTGCACCCGCACCGTCCATTTATGGATAAGATTAGACACCCCTGCTCTAGGATATCAGGATTTATTAATAATAAATGATCGCACACTCAAATACTATGCAGTTTAATATTTCTAACGTTTCACCAGACAAGCTGGCTTCATTAGAGTTTGTGGAAAAGGCAAACAATTCATGAAAGGTTTCATTAAAGGTTATGGTCATCCAGGCGTTCTCAATTAGCCTTGTTGTTCATCGGCCAAGGGAGACGCGGTGGCGTAGTGGTTAAGTGGGCTTGACTTGGGATGAAGAGGTCCTGAGTTTGAGTCCTTGCCCCGACCTTTACAGTGTGTTCTTGGGCAAAACATTTCACTCCGACACTGCCTCACTCCACCCAGGTGTACAAATGGGTACCAGCAAATAGTCAGGGACACCTGACTAAGAGCTGGGGGAGTACCTGCGACGGACTGGCGTCCCATCCAGGAGGAACACAATACTCCTAGTCGCTTCATGCCATGGAAGCCGGGATTAAGCACCAGCCTGATGGGCTACTAAGCTCAAAACAGACCTACTTACTTCATCAGCCATAGTCAGTGTAGTTTAAGAATATAGCAATTTCAACATCCCATAGGGAGAATTTGGGGAAACAGATTAATTTGTGCTTTTGAACACAGTGAAGAGACAGACAGATCTGTGTATTCACCCACCTCACATGTATAAGCTAATGACCGCCAGCGGTTCCACCTTTGGGGATGTTCCACTAGTCCACAGGGGGAAGAGGGCGAGACCCCATGACCATTCGGGATTTGAATAAGCCAATCCGCTGTGCCATGGCACACAACTGCTTGCGACCAATCAGAGGTCAAAACTTATTTTACACACAAATTTGAAAATATGCAAATGTAACACTATAAACAGTGTTTCAATGAACATTTTGGTGGATTTTATTACCTTGCTGGCTCATGAAATAAATACTTTCCTGCTTTTTAATACGAACATCGGGTCTGCTTCTTTTGGACGACGGTCATAATATTTGTTGCTGGTAAAACTTAGAATTACTAACAAAACAAAGCCATCTCACACATTAAAACTGAATTTTTAACAACATTAATGAAATTGCCCAAATAATTGGTTAATAAAGTGGCAACCACCATGTATTCAGAAAAAAAAGTACCTATTTGTACCTTTATGGGTAAAAGGCATGTCACTGGGGCGGTACCCTCAAAGGTACTGCTGTTGTACCCTCAGAAGTGGGTACTTATTTGCTTTGGAACATAAAAGTACCCTTTAGACCCCTAAAAAGGTTCACACAGGTACCTCGAGGTCCTATGATTAGCCCAAGGGGTACACAAGTGCTGCATTTACGTTGGGGAACAGAAATGGACTCCTGCTGTACCCCTATTTCTGACAGTGTACAAATGGACCTTCTAACATGATACTCGTAAAAATGGTCTCAAATCAAATTCAATATTTAAACCGCAAGGAATCAAGGTATGCAGAAAATTAATCCAGAAAGGCTCCCTTCTCAGAAACAATTTCTCTGTTTCTTTTGAGAAGTTTAAATCCAGGAATAACAACATAAATATGATGCTTATTCTGCTTTTACTGAGACCATGATAATTAGGTAAAATCAATCAGAAAAGCAAATACAGCCAGGTAAAAACAGGACTTGCCCCCAATTTGCCTTGTTTTTATTTTTCTCACAAAGTTGCACAAAATAAAGTCTTAATCCCCCGCCAGGCTAAAGCCTAGAAGGGGGATTGTGTCGTGGCACAGTCCCTCTTTCCGTCCATCTGTCTGTCAGTCCGTATTGGAAGGTACTTGCCTGGTGAGATCAACTCCTCTTACAGTTTTCATGGGACGTCCCTGAAGCTTTGCACACATGCTGCAGATAAACTGATGATGGGCGTATCGCAGTCGTGACTCCGGTGGGGATGTTGTGCTGTCAGAGTGCTTGTTTAAATTATTTCAGTGATTGAGGGAAAAATGTTATCCCTGGAAAAATATAACCTGTTGAGACTAAAGAACTGAGTGCCTTTGCCACTAAATTTTCCCCAGATCTTGATGTAGTGACACTGACTGTGTATCTTAAAGGCAAACTTAACAGAGAGGTCGCCAGCCAGAAAACTGACAATGTATGCAGCAGGTTCGCCTCTTAAAGTCACTGCTGAATATAATTACATTGATAAAAAGTACATTTCTGAGCTCTGGCCTGAAGAGGCATTGGTCCAGCATTATTATGAACCACGCATGGCCGGAGTTGTCCAGTCAAATTCTGTGCCCGCAGCAGGAGTGATAAATGTGCCTACTGGTGCCACCAATAATGTCCATTTGGATCCTGTCTTACAACTGTTGTGGCCAGCGTACGGGACAGAGCACAGGGGATGGAGCTCAGCGCATAGTTTCTGACCTCAGTATTACAAGGTTCTATCACGTAAATGTGTCGGAGGCAGATAGAACCTTATAATTCTAAGGTCACAAGTTATTGACAGCTTGCTGGAGGAAAGTGACATATTATGCTTGCAAGAGACATGTTTACCTTAACATGATTTGGAAAACTTAACCAAAATTTCCTTTCTGTGGGAGAATCGATGAGTGATCTCAGCACAGGAGGAGAATACCGGGGGGGGGGGGGTTTCTGGGACAAGAAGCTTGATGTTGTGCTAAAAATATGATAAGAACTTGAAACTTGACTTGATATAGATATATAGATCGGTGTACTGGTATACAGTATGAACATGAATATAATAATTTTGTTGTCCTAATGTGTACACCTTATTCATCCTCATTTTCATGGGACTCATATCTTAATCGGCTCACTTTTAATCATTCATTCATCCAAGATAACAGCACTGAGATTACAGTATAGATGTTGTTAAGGATATGAATGCAGATATTGCAGATAGCAATTCCTTGTTTGCAAATCATTTAACCCAGTTTTGCAAAGATCATTATTTCATTCTGTCAAGTTAAGAGCCACTGTCTAAACTGATCATTCGTGGGGCCCGGACCATGCCTTTGTGTCAATGATGTAATGTGGAAAAAAGCCACTAGATGGCAGTATTGACATTTTTTGGTGAAGCCAAGTCTGGAGCTAGGTTTGGGCATGTCCTGGTCATGTCTGAGAGGGGAAAGTCCCAGAGAAAAAAAAACAAAAAAAAAGTTGAAATGTGGGAGGGGGCTGCAAAAGAGTATATAAGGAGAAAAATTGAGAGAGTAAAGTAGTAGGAGAAATTGCAAGGAGAAGGATAAATTTGACCAGACCTGTTACTCTTTTTCAAGACCTGTGAAGCTTTTAATGGATTTTTGCCTGTGTTGGAGCATTTTTCTCACCCGGAACATCACCAAGCAATGCCATCTCAAGGGACTGTAAATATTTTTTTTTCTTGTATATTATCAATCTTGGTCAGTAGAATGAATTGTAGGTTAATGTTGGTCTTCGTTTAATTAAATCTGTTTGAGTTTAAAAATTTTGTCTGTCATCCCTTGCTGTCTTATATGTCGTAGCAAATTGGGGCCATAACAAATTGGGGGCTTGTCCGGGATAGACCATTGTGTTAGTCATTTATTGAAAATCTAACATTTCAAATTGTAAAATCGTTTTTTGAATTTTCCTATATATATATATTGACAGATCAACAGCAATGGATGATTTCTTGGCATCACCAAACGTAGAGGTTTTGAAGTCATTTTAAAAGACAGAACTGCTAGAAATATGTAGACATTTAGAGCAGACAGAGGAAAAACCAGCCATGTGAAAAGCAAGACTGGCTAGAGAGATAGTTGAATATTACATTGATGAAAATGTGTTTGCACCCGGAGATCTGGAACAGTTTCCAGGGGAAAATCCAAATGTAGAAATTGAACTTAAATTAAAAATGCTAGAGATTGAAAAAGAAGGAGGAAAGAGAAAAAGAGAATTTGAGAGGGAAGAAAGAAAAAAAAGGGAGGAAAAAAAAAAACAAAGAGAATTTGAGTTAGAAAAATTAGCAAGACAGAGATTTTGATTTACAAAAATTAGATAGAGAAGAAAGGCTCCACATGCAGCTACCAAATATCAAAATAGCAACTGAAAACTAATTTTGTGCTAGCCAGGAGGTAAAACTGGTTCCTCCATTCTCAGAGGAGGAGGTAGATAAGTATTTCCAGTGCTTTGAGAAGGTAGCTAAGAGTTGCCAGTGGCCAAAGGAACACTGGCCTCTGATGTTGCAAACTGCCCTCAAGGGTAAAGCTCAACAAGCCTATTCGGCTTTGTCTGCAGATGATTCCTCTGATTATGAGGTTGTCAAAAAGGTTATTTTGAGAGCTTATGAGTTGGTTCCAGAGGCTTACCGACAGAAATTCAGAGGTCTGAAGAAATCTGACAATCAGACTTATGTGGAATTTGCTAACGAGAAGCAGGTTTGCTTTGAGCGCTGGTGTACTTCTTTTCTTTTTTTTAATTTGGCATCTCCAATCCCACCCGAATTTGGAATGCCCAATTGGGGAACTATGTGCAAAGCTTGCTCGTATGCGACCCCTTGCTGCCAACTCAGGATAGTGAAGACAGTTCACGACTCTCCTCCGAAGCACGTGCCTGTCAGCAACTGATTCTTATACACTCGCTGGTTGAATCTTCGCAAGTTCAGAGCGAGGGCGGAGGATACCCGGACATGAACCAAGCCGGAGTCTTTCTGACGAGCGCCCATGCGCTGGTGTACTTCTATTCAGGTCAAGGATGATTTCAACTCACTAAAAGAGATGGTGTTAGTTGAAGAATTCAAGAACTGTGTTAAGGATGATATTAAGACCTACCTTAATGAGAAGCAAGCCCTGAATTTGCAATCAGCTGCCAAATTTGCAGACAAATATGTTCTCAAACATAAGTCTATATTTCAGTCTAGCAGTAACAATAGATGGTTCCAATTTCAGAAAAAGGGTTACGGTGATACCCAAGATTCCTCACCCAAAGACAAAGACAAATCTGGTGATGGTGCTCAGAAATCCAGTCACAGGTCTGATCAAAGTGTGAAAGCTGACAGTGACAAAAGTGGTCTAGTTTGCAGTTATTGCAAGAAATCTGGTCATGTTACAACTAACTGTTGGTTCCTAAAAGCTAAAAAAGAAAAAGAAAAGGACACCAAACCCAATGCCTTTGTAAAAACAAGGTTAGAAACCCCTGTAGTAGATCTGCTAAATTGCCTGCTTCTTGTGGGGCTAAAAAGCCTGATACAGCTGACTTTGTGAGGGAGGAATTTCTTCCATTTGTGTCAGAGGGATTTGTGGCTCTGAATGAGCATATTACTCCTGTCCCCATATATATCCTAAGGGATACCGGAGCTTCTCAGTCACTTTTGTTGATGGACTCCTTGGAGTTACGTGATGAGACCGCTTCAGGGGATTTCATACTTGTACAAGGTATTGAAGGGAGGACTGTATCTGTACCCCTGCGCTCTGTATTCTTGAAGTCAGATTTAGTTACAGGACAGGTAAAGGTGGGACTTATGTCAAGTCTACTGTCACAAGGCACCGTGCAGGCAGTCAAGTGGAGGCAGAGGCAGGACAGGATTTTGGGTTGCAACCTTCGTTTTTTGTTTATTTTCTCCAGTCACCAAAGTTCCACGTGCAGGATATGTACAGTGCAGGTTTAAAAACAGGAAAAAAAAAAAAAAACTGACACGATGGTCAAAATGAAGAAAAAAGGAAACTGAAAAGCACAGGATTCTAAATCCAGAGTAAATATGAATAAAGCTCGCTGGAAACAGCAATAACAAGATGACAACAAGCGTTTACAAAAGAAGCTTCTCACACACTGAGAGTAATGAGCCTCCCCTCAAGGATGCTTACAGGTCACTGGCGAAAAAGCAAATGAAAGAAGCGCCATTATAACCCGTTACCACTCCGACGGCCAGGGAAGTTGAAAACATACTACGTCATTTACACAGCTTGTATGCAACTGAGACACTCATGCCACATATCGTCAGAAAGCGAAGATTCTTGAGATTCGAATGATGCCAACCATTTCAAAGTATAATCATCCCAGCAGCTTTAATCAACGCCCATGTCAGACCACAAACAAACAAACGAACAGTTACAAAACTGATGTGACTCACCAATGAAGCCCCCTCGTACTCTTCCAGTCCGACATATCCCCTCAAACATGGTCTTGTTACATCCACGAAGCTCCAGTAAATCCAACCAAGTATAGTTTTTAGTCCAAAACACACTATTATACCGGTAAATATCCATGAACAGTTGCTGCATCGTTTTAAATGAATCGGTGGTGTTATGGCCCCAATTTGTTATTACATTTATAACACAACAGCAACAGCAAGGGATGACAAGCACAGTTCCAAAAACTTAAACACATTTAATTTTTAAACAAAGACAATAACGACTAACTAACCTAAAGACCAAGATTGAATTATGTACAAAACATAAATATTTACAATCCCTTTTCGTGGGGGTGGCTTGGTGATGTCCTGGATGATGACAATGCTCAAACACAGGCAAAGAAATCCACAAAAGAAACGTCACAGGTCTTGAACAGAATGGCAGGTCTGGTCATCTTCTTGCAATTTCTCCTACTCCTCTACTGTCTCAATTCTTTTCCTTATATACTCTTTTGCAGACCCCACCCACATTTAGACCTCTTTTTTTTACTTTTCGGGGACTTGCCCCAGACATGTCCAGGACATGTCTAAACATAGCTCCAGTCTGAGCTGAATAAAAAAAAGGTAAATACTGCCATCCAGTGGCTAATATTCACATTACACCTCCATTCCAAAAGGGAAAAATTTTGACTCATAAAGGCAAAATTTTTCTTTTCAATACAAAATGGTTAAGTGAACACTTGTCTATATATACATATCATACAATATTCAAATAAACACATGATATATATATACATATTCAAACACGGGATAAGCAATCAGCAATTACATTGTCTGTACCCTTCACATGCTTAATTTCCAAGTTAAACTCCTGTAAAATCAAACTCCAATTCAACAATCTCCGATTCTTGTTTTTCATCTTACTCAAAAACATTAACGGATTGTGGTCAGTGTACACAATCATTGGCTTTTCCCCTGTACCAACATAAACCTCAAAGTGTTGTAAAGAAAGGACCAGAGCCAACAGTTCCTTCTCTATTGTGGAATAGTTCCTTTGGTGGCGATTGAACTTCCTGGAGAAGTATGCCACGGGATGCTCAATGTCATCAGAGTCACTTCTCTGTAGGAGCACAGATCCACAAGCTTGGTTGCTAGCATTGACCGCGATGGAGAACGGTTTGTTGAAGTCAGGAGATTTGAGCACGGGGAGGCTCTCTGGCATGCATCGTCCCAAGTGAACTTTACGCCTTTCTTCAGTTGGTTAGTTAGACTGAGAGCAATCTCAGCAAAGTTCTTGCATAACTTGCGGTAGTACCCGATCATTCCAAGGAAGCGGCGCAAAGCTTTTTTGTTGTCAGGAACTGGAAAGTCCATGATGGCTTGGACTTTAGCATTTATGGGTGCCACCTTACCCTGGCCTATGACATAGCCAAGATACGTGACAGTAGCACAACCAAAGTCACTCTTGTTCAGGTTAACAGTCAGGTTAGCCTGGGTCAGGCGCTGGAACAACGTCTCTACATCTTTCAGATGTTCTTCCCAGGAGTCACTCCATGTGATCAGGTCGTCGATGTACGCACCCGTCTGTGGCAATCCGGCGATTGTAGACTGTATCATCCTTTGGAACATGGCTGGGGCATTTTTCATGCCAAAGGGTAGGACTTCATACTGGTACAATCCAGATGGTGTGGCAAAAGCAGAGATGCCCTTGGCCCTCTCAGTTAAAGGCACACACCAATAACCCTTCAATAAATCAATCTTGGTCAGAAAGTTTGCTTGCCCTCCTCTCTCAATACAATCATCAATCCTAGGTATTGGAAACACATCAGTTCAAGTTACAGCATTGACTTTGCGATAATCTGTACAGAATCTAGTACTTCCATCAGGTTTTGGAACGAGCACACAGGGTGAACTCCAATCTGAGTTGGAGGGTTTGATAATATCATGTTCTAACATGTACTCAACCTCTTTCTCAGCAGTCTTTCTCTTTTCAGGAGTCATACGGTACGGATGCTGTTTTATTGGTTTGGCATTACCAACATCTACATCATGAGAGGCTATACAAACTCTTTTTGGAACATCAGGAAAAAGATCCTCATATTTCTTGATCAACCTCTCAAACTGATCTTTCTGTGAGGGTTCTAAGTGCTGGAGTTTTACATCAAGATTTTGCAACACAGAATTTGACAATTTACATGAAAGAACTTCAGCTTTAATTCTAGGTTCATCATCTTGAAACTCCCCCTCATCTTCACAAATCTCGGCCATTGGAGAATCTGAAGTGACAGCTGCAACCCTAGCATTTCTGTCATGATAAGGCTTCAGCATGTTAATGTGACACAATTGTTTTGGTTTTCTCCTATCTGGAGTCTTCACAATGTAATTGAGATCATTGAGTTTTGTCAGAATTTCATAAGGACCATGAAATCTTGCCTGCAATGGATTGGACTGCAAGGGAAACAACACAAGGACCTTATCTCCTGGTTTAAACTCACGGCTTCTAGCCTTATGATCATACCAAGTTTTCATTTTTCCCTGACTTGATTTCAAGTTCTCTTTGGCAAGGTCACAAGCTGCACGCAATCTTTCCTTGAACTTGCTAACATAGTCTAACAGACTGATATGCGGCTCTTTCTCTTGCCATTGTTCACTCAATAATAGCAAAGGTCCTCTCACTTCATGACCAAACACTAGCTCAAATGGACTGAATCCAGTAGACTCCTGCACTGCTTCTCTAGCTGCAAACAACAGCAAATGAACCCCTTCATCCCAGTCTTTCTCATGGTAATAACAATAAGTCCTCATCATTGTCTTGAGAGTGGAATGAAACCGCTCTAAGGCACCCTGACTTTCTGGATGATAGGCACTAGAAAGAATCTGCTTTGCACCTAGTTCATACACAACCTGCTGAAACAATCCTGAAGTGAAATTGCGACCCTGGTCTGACTGAATCTCCCTGGGAAGGCAAAACAACGTGAAGAACTTTATCAAAGCCTTCGAGATTGCAGTTGCCTTGATGTTACGTAGAGGTATGGCTTCAGGGAATCTGGTAGATGCACACATGATTGTCAACAAGTACTGATTTCCAGATCTAGTCTTGGGTAATGGACTAACGCAATCAACAATGACCCTAAAGAATGGCTCCCCAAATGCTGGGATAGGCTGCAATGGAGCTACAGGTGGGTCTAACTGGTGTTTTCCAACTACCTGACAAGTGTGACAGGTTTTGCAAAAGTTGGAAACGTCTTTCCGAAGCCCAGGCCAAAAGAAGTGTTTCATGATCTTATCAACAGTCTTGTTAACACCAAGATGACCTCCTAAAGGTAAACTATGAGCCATTGTTTAGATCTCATTCCTGTAGACCTTCGGAACAACAATTTGCCTGACCACTGCCCAATCTGCATTGGCAGGGATATCAGGAGGGCGCCACTTCCGCATCAACACACCATCCTCGAGATAATACCCAACTGGAACTGCGTCTATTTCTTTATCAGGAAGGGCTCTCCTCTTTAGTACACAAATTTCAGGATCATTAGTTTGCTCCTCAATCAACCGCTTTCTGGACAGAGACAAGTCTCCAGACACATCAGAATCACCAGACCCATCCGGCTGGCTGAATAGAGAACTGAAAAAAGTATCTGATAAGTCCTCAAACGGAGAAACCATAGTAGGCCAATCAGAGTCATGAGGCGAACCACCTGAGTCCTGACTATTCAATGTACTGGACGGCACCACATCATCTTCTTCTTTAGCCTTCTTGGCCATAGCACGAGTCACTGCGCAAGAAGGATACAGAGATGGGTCCTCATCCCCATCTTCAGTGCTCGGCTGTGAAGTAAGATGTACAGGGGGAACTACTTTGCCCCCAGCCAGGTCATTGCCTAGCAACAGAGAAACACCCTTTATAGGTAGACTTGACATAAGTCCCACCTTTACCTGTCCTGTAACTAAATCTGACTTCAAGAATATAGAGCGCAGGGGTACAGATACAGTCCTCCCTTCAATACCTTGTACAAGTATGAAATCCCCTGAAGCGGTCTCATCACGTAACTCCAAGGAGTCCATCAACAAAAGTGACTGAGAAGCTCCGGTATCCCTTAGGATATATATGGGGACAGGAGTAGTATGCTCATTCAGAGCCACAAATCCCTCTGACACAAATGGAAGAAATTCCTCCCTCACGAAGTCAGCTGTATCAGGCTTTTTAGCCCCACAAGAAGCAGGCAATTTAGCAGATTGGTTATCTACTACAGGGGTTTCTAACCTTGTTTTCACAAAGGCATTTGGTTTGGTATCCTATTCTTTTTCTTTCTTAGCTTTAAGGAACCAACAGTTAGTTGTAACATGACCAGAGTTCTTGCAATAACTGCAAACTAGACCACTTTTGTCACTGTCAGCTTTCACACTTTGATCAGACCTGTGACTGGATTTCTGAGCACCATCACCAGATTTGTCTTTGTCTTTGGGTGAGGAATCTTGGGTATCACCATAACCCTTTTTCTGAAATTGGGACCATCTATTATTACTGCTAGACTGAAATATAGACTTATGTGTGAGAACATATTCATCTGCAAATTTGGCAGCTGATTGCAAATTTAGTGCTTGCTTCTCATTAAGGTAGGTCTTAACATCATCCTTAACACAGTTCTTGAATTCTTCAACTAACACCATCTCTTTTAGTGAGTTGAAATCTTCCTTGACCTCCATAGAAGCACACCAGCGCTCAAAGCAAACCTTCTTCTCATTAGGAAATTCCACATAAGTCTGATTTTCAGATTTCTTCAGACCTCTGAATTTCTGTCGGTAAGCCTCTGGAACCAACTCATAAGCTCTCAAAATAACCTTTTTGACAACCTCATAATCAGAGGAATCATCTGCAGACAAAGCTGAATAGGCTTGTTGAGCTTTACCCTTGAGGACAGTTTGCAACATCAGAGGCCAGTGTTCCTTTGGCCACTGGCAACTCTTTGCTACCTTTTCAAAACACTGGAAATAGTTGTCAACATCCTTTTCCAAAAATGGAGGCACCAGTTTTACCTCCTGACTGGCACAAAATTTATTTTTAGTTTCAATTTTAATTTTTAGTTGCTCCATTTGGAGTCTTTCTTCTCTATCGAATTTCTCTAATTCAAAATCTCTCTGTCTTGCAAATTTTTCTAACTCAAATTCTCTTTGTTTTTCTTTTTCCTCCCTTTCTATTTTCTCTTCTCTTGCTAATTTTTCTAACTCAAACTGCCTTTGTTTTTCTTTTTCTTCCCTTTCAAATTCTCTTTGCTTTTCTTTTTCCTCCCTTTCTTTTTCTCTTTCCTCCCTTTCTTTTTCTCTTTCCTCCCTTTCAATCTCTAGCATTTTTAATTTAAGTTCCATTTCTATATTTGGATTTTCCACTGGAAACTGTTCCAGATCTCCGGGTGCAAACACATTTTCATCAATGTAATATTCAACTATCTCTCTAGCCAGTCTTGCTTTTCGCATGGCTGGTTTTACCTCTGTCAGCTCCAACTGTCTGCAAATTTCTAGCAGTTCTGTCTTTTTAAAAGACTTCAAAACCTCAACGGTTGGTGATGCCAAGAAATCATCCATTGCTGTTGTCAATATATATGTATTCAATTAAAAAAAATCAATTTTACAATTTGAAATGTTAGATTTTCAATAAATTACTCACAAAATGGTCTATCCTGGACCTTGAGCCCCCAATTTGTTATGGCCCCAATTTGTTTTTACATTTATAACACAACAGCAACAGCAAGGGATGACAAACACAGTTCCAAAAACTTAAACACATTTAATTTTAAAACAAAGACAATAACGACTAACTAACCTAAAGACCAAGATTGAATTATGTACAAAACATAAATATTTACAATCCCTTTTCGTGGGGGTGGCTTGGTGATGTCCTGCATGATGAAAATGCTCAAACACAGGCAAAGAAATCCACAAAAGAAACGTCACAGGTCTTGAACAGAATGGCAGGTCTGGTCATCTTCTTGCAATTTCTCCTACTCCTCTACTGTCTCAATTCTTTTCCTTATATACTCTTTTGCAGACCCCACCCACATTTAGACCTCTTTTTTTTACTTTTCGGGGACTTGCCCCAGACATGTCCAGGACATGTCTAAACATAGCTCCAGTCTGAGCTGAATAAAAAAAAAGGTAAATACTGCCATCCAGTGGCTAATATTCACATTACATTGGTTATCCACAAAGTTCGCTGCATTAGTGGTCGTTGCTTCGGAACAGATTTAGACAGTGCACAGCCATTTGCGCCAAAATGGAGTCTGCACTCTAACCTTTCGATTGACACCTCACTCGACCAGTTACGAGCTTCCCTGCCCTGTCTACAGCCTGCTATAGCCAACGAGTGCCTGTGTTGAAACGAAGCTCATGCCTCCTTTTTTTGCGTGTAGCCCGAGCAACCAGCAACCAATCGAGACGACGATTGTTGCATTATAACACCAACGAAATTCTGGAAACGCCGATATATAGGTTGTTGGGGTGGCGAAAAGGCTGGCGCTGCCTATCGCTCGCGTAAGAGAATGGACAGAATATGGCTCAGCTGTGCGCAATGCGTGCTGTGCGTTCCGCAAAACAGAGCGAGGCAGAGAGAGATTTCCAGCGAATGTTTGATGGTTGTTTACGGAGTTTGAAAGAAAAAATAGCCAAAAGGTTGCGAAAAAAATCATTTTCAGTTCAGAAGCTGCAGAGCTGTGCACTCGGCGTGCAAGTGATAGCTCAGGGGAAGAAATATCAGACCAAAACCGTGATGGCTCCGTAGCAGAGGAAATGTTTCTCGGGGGAAAGATGACATTACTCTCGACAAGTACGCATCATATTATAACTTATATTTCATTATATAATTAGATTACATTTATATTTATTATTATTATTATTATTATTATTATAAAATTACATTACGTATTATTTGCATCTGTCACGGAAGGTGGAAGGACGTCATGTTTTCACCGGAGTTGGTGATTCCGTTTGTTATTCTGTAATTCTGTGTAAATAATTACGGGAAAAGGATATTATAATATGATGCTGATATTATGATGATTATATTATTATCATATTACGCATTATTACCTTCGTTACCGAAGGTGGAAGGAAGTTATTTTTTCGCCGGCGTTGGTTGTTGTGGGAATTTTAATTTTCATCCCTGTAAGAAATCAGAGTGAGACAAAGTAAGTAAATAGGATCCATTTTACTATGTGCCACATAGGGTCTTCGTTACAGGCAAGAACGAAGACAAAGGAATCTTTCCTTTGCTTTGGATATATGTAAAAGCACAAAGTCAGAATCTCCTCCTCTTGGGGTTTATATGCACAAATTTGAGTTTATGCCTCAGTAACCTTTTAATTTTTTTATTTATCATATATTGTAAATAGTTTGCTATGGAAAGGTTATTTGTTTGTTTACCTTTCATGTAAAAAACATTTTTTTTACATGACAGCACTTGTTTTGACTTTTATATGCACAAATTTGAGTTTATGCTTCAGTAACTTTTTCTTTTTTTATTGATCATATATTGTAAATATTTTACTGTGAGTTTGCTGCGTAAAGGTCATTTGCTTGTTTACCTTTCATATAAAAAAGCATTTTTTAACATAAAGGCACTCGTTTTGACTCTTATGTGCACAAATTTGAGCTTATGCGTCAGTAACTTTTATTCAGCAATATTGATAGTGAATCTGGATATGGGATTGGATTCCTCTAAGTGTCACCTTTCATTAGAGCCCAACATTATGACTGTAGGTTGAAGCGTTCAAGAGTTATGCCCTTTTATCCTCGGTATGTGACCATGGTTATCCTAGGGTCCTTTTGGGGTCTCCAAATGGCCATTTTTGGAAACGCCTAGACATGGCCTTAGAAAAACATGTGTAAAATGCTCATTTTCTGTAGGATTGTTATCAAATTTGAACTGGAACTAAGTAAGACTTTATGCTGTGGTCCCATTGTGTTTTTCAGCTAATAAGTCCCAGCTGCTCTCATCTACAGGCATCTGTTTGCAAAAAAAAATTTTGGCGAGAGTAAAAACCTTCTACTTCAGTGTGTTCCAGCTTGGATTACTCAATGACAGTAGCACTTAGAGTATTTCTTTTAGCTGGGGGAAAAACTTCAGAGTGTTTCCTTTCAAATGAGACCATAACCATCCATATAGTCCAAACGTTTCAAGAACAGCGTTCAATTTACTTTGGGTACACTTTTCATAGGCATTTTAGGCAAATTTTCCCGGAGTTTTAAGGGGATAAAGAGCCTATGCGCTCGTACCCCAGAGCGGATCATGCCACTCTAACCATAACTAAAGGGGGAAATGGGATTACCAGACATAAATGAGCAAAAATAAACTAATGCAACATAATAAGTAAACTCAAAGCAAACATCCTAACACAGGAAAACAAAATACATAAACTTAATGTGAAATTAAATCCTAAATGAATTTTAAACACAAAATGATAAGAAACGGAACAAACCAATGACAAGGACGCGCGGTGCGCATGACACCCCGAACACGCCCCAGCAGAGAAAACTGTTTATCTACCTGCCGCGAACAGTGAAGACTCTTTTTGCTGCGCGAGATGCTGTTGCTGCCTCGGTAAGTAAACAACTTTCATTGTACGCTACACAAACACATCACACTTTTAAAAACACCAGTTTATGCCGCGAGGGCAAACTTATATCGCGGGGAGTTTGTGTCATGTTTGGCGTGTTTGTTTGGATATAGTGTTAGCGTCTGTAGTGTTTGTGTGTACATGTCGGCGTTTTAAATGTTTGTCAGCTGTCTAACTTCGTGTGCACCCGACTTAAGACACTAAACAATCATAACATGACACTAAAAGGAGTTCAAATGCTCACGTTAGTCCACGGCGATGTTTTGGCTTGCAGTAATCCGACAAGGGAGTGCAGGGATAACGAGAGCCAAGTTCAAGGCGGCCGCTATGGCGGAACGCGGTGATGACGCGCTGGCCAGGCGCGGCATCACATCTACCTATCAAAGGTGTTTCTCTGTTGCTAGGCAATGACCTGGCTGGGGGCAATGTAGTTCCCCCTGTTCATCTTACTTGACAGCCGAGCACTGAAGATGGCGATGAAGACCCATCTCTGTATCCTTCCTGTGCAGTGACCCGTGCTATGGCCAAGAAGGCTCAAGAAGAAAATGATCTGGTGCCGTCCAGCGCATTGAATAGTCAGGACTCAGGTGGTTCGCCTCAAGACTCTGTTCGGCTAACTATCGTTTCTTTGTTTGAAGACTTATCAGAGACTTTTATCAGTTCTCTGTTCAGCCAGCCAGATGGGTCTGGTGATTCTGATGTGTCTGGAGACTTGTCTCTGTCCAGAAAGCGGTTGATTGAGGAGCAAACTAATGATCCTGAAATTTGTGTACTAAAGAGGAGAGCCCTTCCTGATAAAGAAATAGACGCAGTTCCAGTTGGGTATTATCTCAAGGATGGTGTGTTGATGCGGAAGTGGCGCCCTCTTGATATCCCTGCGAATGCAGATTGGGCAGTGGTCAGGCAAATTGTTATTCCGAAGGTCTATAGCAGGGGTATTCAATTACAAATCAAAGAGGTCCAGATAGTAAAAATTTCAGCATGTAAAGGTCCGCAGCATCATCATGTCTATTACCTAAGTTGCATCATAATACAGTAACATATAATCACACAGGCTACATACAATTATAAATAATAATAAAAGTAAAAGGAATGTAAATGTACTCCAAGTCAAATAAGATCTCCATTTCAGTGCTTACATTTTAGAAAAAAAAAAAAGTGTAGCTTGAGTTTCCTTTCTTCCCTCCACAGTCTCGTAAACTGTATAGTTTTAATTTTTTTCACATTGAACTGGGGATTATAATATTAAGGACTTTAATAATAAAAATTAATTTCTTTCCCTCCCACTGCCTACTTTCTCCTGTATAGTGAGAGAAGTGAGCTGTGGTTTTGTCTGCCAGGATTTTAAATCTTCTGAAATGCAGTATTGTGTTCAGTGGCAGCTGGTGAACTGGCGATAAGGGAGGATAAAATCATCCCTGAAAAATAATGATTGGTCATGACGTTTTCAATCATTTAAATTACGATTCGGGAAACTCTGAAAACTATCAACATTATCAGGTGTGGTCAGTTTTCATTAATAACGCATATCTGCCAGCTATTGCATTTCATGCATTTGCTGTGAATTAAGTGGCATATTTACGTTCCTCTGCTGTTGTCAATAACTATTCAATCAACGCGTATGTAAGAGATTCTCGCGCAGAAGTGAAGTCCTTGTGCATGGAGGCTGATCAGTTTCACATGCGTTACGGTGATGATGACTTCTTTACTCGGGGGTTGGAAGCAATGGAATTGCATAAAGACGTTTCAAATGATCCTGTTGCATTTAAACAATCATGAAACACATGCACTGCTTCCAATTTGATTTAAAACAGGTCATGACTAATCGTTATTTTTAGGGGACGGGTTTCAGCCGACCCGCCTCCCATCGCCAGCTCACCATCTCTTTAATTTCACAGTCGCGTTTTACGTTTGCACTTTTCACTAGCGCCATCGTCTCGGAGCATATGACACAGCGGCTTTGAGCTTCCAGCGGGGAGGATAAACATAAGATTCTGTCCATTCCGCTTTAAAAGCTGTTTTCATGGTCCACTTTGCGCCGTTTAGAACAAGCCATGTCACGTTCCTTCACTATCACACACTCAGTCTTTCTCCCCCCGCTGTTCTCTCTTTCGCCTCGTGTCTCTCCAGTGTATTTCTTTCTCATAACTTTCTGACACGGCCGCTGGTACACTGCAGGAGCATGAGGGCATACACCGCCCACACAAATGCACGGTTACGTATTACCGTAAAGTCTGAAAAAGTGGCGGCTACTTAAATTAAATCCGCTAAAATTAAGTAAAACTCAACAAAACTGATATTTGGTTACAGCTCTGGGTCCGGATGGGACGGCGTCTGGGTCCGGACTTGGACCGCGGTCCGCCTGTTGGTGACCTCGGGTCTATAGGAATGAGATCTTAACAATGGCTCATAGTTTACCTTTAGGAGGTCATCCTAGTGTTAACAAGACTGTTGATAAGATCATGAAACACTTTTTCTGGCCTGGGCTTCGGAAATTTGTTTCCAACTTTTGCAAAACCTGTCACACTTGTCAGATAGTTGGAAAAGACCAGTTAGACACACCTGTGGCTCCATTGCAGCCTATCCCAGCATTTGGGGAGCCCTTCTCTGAGGTCATCATTGATTCTTTTGGTCCATTACCCAAGACTAGATCTGGAAATCAGTACTTGTTGACAATCATGTGTGCATCTATTAGATTCCCTGAAGCTATACCTCTACCCAACATCAAGGCAACTGCAATCTCGAAGGCTTTGATAAAGTTCTTCACATTGTTTGGCTTTCCCAGGGAAATTCAGTCAGACCAAGGTAGCCATTTCACTTCTGGATTGTTTCAGCAGGTAGTGTATGAACTAGGTGCGAAGTAGATTCTTTCTAGTGCCTATCATCCAGAGAGTCAGGATGCCTTAGAGCGGTTTCATTCCACTCTCAAGACAATGATGAGGACTTATTGTTATGATCACGAGAAAGACTGGGATGAAGGTATTCATTTGCTGTTGCTTGCACCTAGAGAAGCAGTGCAGGAGTCTACTGGATTCAGTCCGTTTGAGCTAGTGTTTGGCCATGAAGTGAAAGGACCTGTGCTATCGTTGAGTGAACAATGGCAAGAGAAAGAGCCGCATATCAGTCTGTTAGACTATGCTAGCAAGTTCAAAGAAAGACTACATGCAGCTTGTGACCTAGCCAAAGAGAACTTGAAATCAAGTCAGGGAAAAATGAAAACTTGGTATGATCATAAGGCTAGAAGCCGTGAGTTTAAACCAGGAGACAAGGTTCTTGTGTTGTTGCCCTTGCAGTCCAATCCATTGCAGGCTAGATTTCATGGTCCTAATGAAATTCTAACAAAACTCAATGATCTCAATTACATTGTGAAGACTCCAGATAGGCGAAAGCCAAAACAGTTGTGTCACATTAACATGCTGAAGCCTTTTCGTGATAGAAATGCTAGGGTTGCAGCTGTCAATTCAGATTCTCCTACAGCCGAGACTTGTGAAGATGAGGGGGAGTTTCAAGATGATGAATCTAGAATTAAAGCTGAAGTTCCTTCATGTAAATTGTCAAATTCTGAAGTGTTGCAAAATCTTGATATAAAACTCCAGCACTTAGAACCCTTACAGAAAGATCAGTTTGAGAGGTTGATCAAGAAATATAAAGATCCATTTTCTGATGTTCCAAAGAGAGTTTCCATAGCCTCTCATGATGTAGATGTTGGTGATGCCAAACCAATAAAACAGCATCCGTACCGTATGACTCCTGAGAAGAGAAAGACTGCTGAGAAAGAGGTTGAGTACATGTTAGAACATGATATTATCAGGACCTCTAACTCAGATTGGAGTTCACCCTATGTGCTAGTTCCAAAACCAGATGGAAGCACTAGATTCTGTACAGATTATCGCAAAGTCAGTGCTGTAACTAGTAATGATGTGTTTCCAAAACCTAGGATTGATGATTGTATTGATAGAGTAGGGCAAGCAAAGTTTCTGACCATGATTGATTTATTGAAGGGTTATTGGTGTGTGCCTTTTACTGAGAGGGCCAAGAGCATCTCTGCTTTTGCCACACCATCTGGGTTATACCAGTATGAAGTCCTACCCTTTGGCATAAAAAATGCCCCAGCCTCATTCCAAAGGCTGATACAGTCTACAATCGCCGGATTGCCACACACGGGTGCGTACATCAACGATCTGATCACAAGGAGTGACTCCTGGGAAGAACATCTGAAAGATGTTGAGATGTTGTTCCAGCATTTGACCCAGGCTAACCTGACTGTTAACCTGAACAAGAGTGACTTTGGTTGTGCGACTGTCACGTATCTTGGCTACCTCATAGGCCAGGGTAAGGTGGCACCCATAAATGCTAAAGTCCAAGCCATCATGGACTTTCCAGTTCCTGACAACAAAAAAGCTTTGCGCCGCTTTCTTGGAATGATCGGGTACTACCGCAAGTTCTGCAAGAACTTTGCTGAGATTGCTCTCAGTCTCACCAACCAACTGAAGAAAGGCATAAAGTTCACTTGGGATGATGCATGCCAGAGAGCCTTCGATCGCCTGAAGTCTCTGCTGTGTCACTTCCCCGTTCTCAAATCCCCTGACTTCAACAAACCGTTCTCCATCGCGGTCGATGCTAACGATCAAGCTTGTGGATCTGTGCTCCTACAGAGAAGTGACTCTGATGACATTGAGCATCCCGTGGCATACTTCTCCAGGAAGTTCAATCGCCACCAAAGGAACTATTCCACAATAGGGAAGGAGCTGTTGGCTCTGGTTCTTTACAACACTCTGAGGTTTATGTTTGTACAGGGCAAAAGCTAATGATTGTGTACACTGACCACAATCCGTTAATGTTTTTGAGTAAGATGAAAGACAAGAATCGGAGATTATTGAATTGAAGTTTGATTTTACAGGAGTTTGACTTGGAAATTAAGCATGTAAAGGATACTGACAATGTAATTGCTGATTGCTTATTCCGTGTTTGAGTATGTATATACATATCATGTGTTTATTAGAATATTGTATTATATGTATATGTACACACACAAGTGTCTACTTAACCATTTTTGAATTGAAAAGAAAAATTTTGCCTTTATGCGTCAAAATTTTTCCCTTTTGGAATGGAGGTGTAATGTGGAAAGAAGCCACTAGATGGCAGTATTGACCTTTTTGTTAAGCCCAGACTGGAGCTAGGTTTGGGCATGTCCTGGGCATGTTTGAGAGGAGAAAGTCCCAGAGGAAAAAAAAAAGTTGAAATGTGGGAAGGGGCTGCAAAAGATTATATAAGGAGGAAAATTGAGAGAGTGAAGTACTAGGAGAAATTGCATGGAGAAGGATACATTTGACCAGACCTGTCACTCTTTTTCAAGACCTGTGAAGCTTTTATTGGATTTTTGCCTGTGTTGGAGCATTTTCCTCACCCGGAACATCACCAAGCAACCCCATCTCACGGGACTGTAAATATATATTTTTTTCTTGTATATTATCAATCCTGGTCAGTAATATAAATTGTAGGTTAGTGTTAGTCTTTGTTTAATTAAATCTGTTTGAGTTTTAAAATGAGTCTGTCATCCCTTGCTGTCTTATATGTCGTAGCAAATTGGGGCCATAACAATGATTATAATAACAACCATAATAATAATAATAATAATAATAATATCTTTATTCACACATTAAAATACACATTATCATTGATGGAAAAGAAAAGAAAACATATTTACGTAGACATGGGTTAGTTAATACAGATTTCCTCAATTAGAAAATCAATCTCCTCCATAGTGAGAATATCACAACTTTTTAAATTGTCACGAACATCAACCATTTCTTTTCAAACTTTAATCTTATCATTGAAATGGGTGTCATTATCATACCAATGATACAAATAATGTACACCAAAAACACACCTTTCATTTTACAGATATCTATCATTTTTCCTGCACATGACATTGGTCTAATTTGACGATGATAAGCCATGGTCTTGACCACAGCATTATCACTATTTAAACACACATTAAAACATTGAACAAATCTCAGTTTTAAAATCAGGTCTAGTGGTTTGCCAGCAAGACTAGAAATTACTTTTCAATGTGTCATAGGATGAAGCTTCCAAATTATAATAAGGGCTTTCCTCCAAGCAACACAGATATCATTTCTACCATTACTTTGCAATGACCATAATGGAGCCCCATAGTAACTACAACAGTACTGATTAAACAACAGATTTTTCAGGAATGAATAAATGTGCCCATAATCAGCCATAAACAAGTGAAATGACCTCCAAAAACTAGATTTAGCAGCATTTACCATACAATCATTTTCCCGGGTAGAGATATGATGGCCAAGATGGACAGCCTTTTCAGACAATCCAATATAATCAGCAGTTACAGTAAAACCTTCATCAGATGTTTTAAAATGTCTACCTTTAAATAACAATAACTTACTCTTACAATTATTCCTGACTTGTACTCTGTTTTTTTCCGTTATTAACACGTTTTCCATTTATGACCATAATCCTCTAGCAACCGAAGTTACGGTTTCTCTCTCTTTGCCATCTATTGACAACTAAATAATGGGCTAAATTCAGATCAGAAAAATTATTTAGGCTCCTCAAAAATAGGCCAATGCTTTATGAAAGACATACTGCTCCGAAACGTCTGTGGTACCTTTTCCACACATGAGGTGATTTAACTTGCATTTCATGATCGTTTCGTTTAAATAAAATGAAAGACCATTTGAAACGTCTGTGTGCAATTCTGAATAACGCTGATTTAAATGCACAAAATTACGCGTTCAGATTAATGATTGTCGCCTTACCGAAATGTACCCTACCGGCCTGTTCTCGGAGTGAATCTATTGCTCAGTCCCTCAAGGAAGTTGCAAGTCGCAATTGCAACTATTCACACAAATTCAACCAATCTACGCAAAATAATAAATAAATAAATAAAAATAAATCACCAAGACATAGCAACTTTCATTGCCTCTTTTGAAAAAGCTACTGCAAAATCGGCGGGGGGGGGGGGATGAAAGAGCTGGGAAAATCCTGGAAGGATTGTTTGTCAATTATGAGAATGATTGAGTGCAAGTCAGGGTCAATAGCCCAAATATTTTAAAGGGAAGCTCTGGGCCCCACCAATCTTCAGTCCTAGAGAGGCCCCTGCCACTGACCCCATACAGCTATTCATACACAAGTGAAGCTGGGCTCTCCACTTCATGGCTTGACCACTGTATTAATACAGCTGAAGGGCCTGCAGCTATATGAGCATTACGCACAGGTTAGCAGTGACTGACCATATACCCTTTACGTTTAAAATAAATGTGAAAGATCTGCCGTCAGCAGCTAGTAATGACACGGAAACCGGGCTGTAAGGACAGCACCTGTAAGACTGCTGAGGAGAGACCTTTCTTACATGTAGGATGATGTAGTGGCTGCACTATATGAAGGAGGCAAACCTTATTACAAACACTACAAGCATCACAACAAGTCTAACATCAGACCTGGCTGGAAGAACATGTAGCTGTGTATCATGCTGACACTCATGAAGCCTCTAAACTTTGGGCTATGGCCGGTAGACCTAGGCAAAGGCCTAAGCTTGAGCTTAAAAAACTTGCCAATGCCATTACGACACATGAGGTATACGAAGCCACGCACAAACTGCCTGATAACAAGGCATGTGGCATGGACCGAATTACTGCTGAGCACCTGGAACATACTAGTTTACGGATAGCTCCTCTCCTAGCACCGAGTTTCACAGGTTTTAAGGTCCATGGCATGCTACCGGATATTATGTTGTTCGTCTTGCTTGTCCCAGTTATTATGGACATAGCTGGAAAAGCTAGTAGCCTGGATAATTATGGGCCTATAGCACTTGCAAGCATCTCATCAGAAGTCTTGGAAAGAATCTTGCTGGACAGAGTAAGTGAATGTATTACATCCCTTGATAATGAGTTTGATTTTAAACCAAAGCATGCTACTGACAAGTGTATATGTGCACTTAAGGAAAAATTGTACATGTACAGGGCTGAAAATTCATCTTGTAGTGGCTATTTGTCTTAAGCTGTCTAAAATAAAATAAGAGAGAGAAAAAAAAACTTTTCCAAATAAATCAAAACAATCAAACGGCCACTGAGGCACTTAAGGGAGTAGAATAACGCAGGAGAGAAATGAATCCAATGTCCAGGCAAAAATTGGCGTTTGGTGGTTTATTTCCATAGGCAATCAAAGAGCAATGGCCTCTACTGCCGCTTTCTCTCTCACCCGGGTAAAAAACCATAACCCTTCCCAGCGCCTGCTCACTTTCTTCTTCTTCTTCTTTTGTTTCATGGCGGTTGACACTCTTTGTGTGTATTACCGCCAACTGCTGTAAATTCAGGTTAGCTTTTTATTAAATTATTTCTCAAAAAAAAACTCCACCTTAACCCGCATTCTTACACAAAAGCAAATTCCTAAGTATAATTTATATACTAATCATTTGACTCCCACCATGTCCTTTCTCTAAAATTCCCTGGATCTCCTCCCCCTTCACGTCGGTTATTTCTAAAATCTCTCTGGCTGCGTACACCACCATCTTTATCCTCTCCGTTTTCGCACAGTAAGTAAGACATCTTATTCAGTGTCCGTTTTCGTTCAACCTCACTTTCTAACTGCCTCCGTTCACATTGCTTTGCTCCCGCTTCATGATTCCCTCCACAGTCACAACAAACAGCCTTTTCCTTCTCCAACTCACAACCTTCATCTGAACAGCCTTCTTCACCACACCGTCTGCACCTGCAGCTCTCTGTCTTGCAGACTGCAGCAGCGCAGCCACAGCCCCGACACCAGTAGCACCGAAGCGGAACCCTTTCAAATATTCACACCCGATAACTCTTGTAATCCATAAAAATCCTCTCCGGTAATTCCTTTTCAAACTCAAGGAGTACCGACATACTATCAGTCTTCTTTCCATCGCTATATTTTTTCAACCGCCAAGTGGCACAAACTCCTTCTGCCTCTAAAAAAAAAATATCTACGTTCACAGAAAATGGAACTCCTCTTATCACTCTGTTAAAGGAATTTTGATTTTACATTCCTGGTGTTACCTTCACAAAAGGAAACTCAGAAGACCCAGAGAAAAAATCAGTCGGAGACAGAGAAGTTAATATCCAAGCCAAAGTCCGTTTACTTTTTTGCAAAAAAGGATCCCCATACAAAGTCAAGTCAGAAAAATGGAGGAGGATACACAACTAGAAAGTTCTCTGGTATTTGTAGGAATACTCCATGGTGTTCTCCTCCCCCCGTGCTGATTTACACATCACGCAAGCCTTTGCCGTCGCACGCAACTGCGTCAAGTTGGTACGTAACCACGTCAAGTTGTCTAGGGATACACACACATCTTGCCAGGGAGGAGAGCACCTGCCTTCTCTCTCAGCTCTGGCTCCAGCTTATCTTGTTATGGGTTCCGGAGCTTTCTATGAACACATAAACTTAGAGAAAGAGAAAAACATCTTGTCCTTGGTACAGACATTCAAGTTGTCATGACTTTAGATAGGCTACATGTCATGACACACTAGTACAGTTATGCAGGCCCCTGCTAAATCAGAAATATGTAAGCACACACACACACACACACACTCTAGGCCTATGAAGTTGTGAACTATGAGCAAGCAACGATAAGCAATTAATAAGAATTAAATGAATCAATAGAAAAATGATTCCACAACTCCCTTCACTGTCGGTTGTCGCTTCATTGGAAAACATACCATATGTCTATCGTTGAAGACTTTGAGTTTTAGGGCCTATTCCATTTGATTTCTCGTTCTACATTCCACAATCACAATATCACCCCAGATATCCTTACTGCCTTTACCTCTTCAGTTTCATTTTTTACAAATTTTCCGACCTTATGACTATCACTGAATGTTCTAGTTATTTGCCAACACTCTCCAACTGCTTTCAATCCAACTACAAATGCTTCTTCATCGTCGTCATTTTCCACTCCTTTTTTCCTTTTCTTTTCCCTTTCTCTCTCTCTCCCTCTTCCCACTTCATTCTTTTCCGACCTTTCTTCTCTAGCTAGTGATGGTCCGTTTGAAGCTGAAGCTTCGGCGCATCAGCCTAAAGCTTCACGGCAGCTACTGAGTGAAGACAGCGCAAGAGAAAACTCGCCTGCTCACCTGTCCCTGATTACTCCTATTTAACCTATCCTGGTGTGTCTCAGTGCCTATGGCCTTCAAAATAAAAGCATCAACAAATAATCTAAATTAGAATAACACTAATGGCCTAATGAAATTATTAAATGAGTATACTTAAACACTAACAGAAACCAACTAAACTAAATGAATAAATATTTAAACAATATTACAAAAAATAATAAATAGCTCCAACGCATCTGTCCTTACGTGCTTTATTGATGCTTCCAAAGCCCTGGATCGAGTAAACCTCAGAAAAAATTTTTTATGAAATGAAAGCAGAGGGGAGTGCTTGGGTGTGTTGTCGGGCTTCTGGCCTACTGGTGCACTCACCAGGGGCGCGTCCTCCCAAACGCGTAGTTGCTTACTAAGTTAGCAACTTACATAGTTTGCCCATTCACATTCAATGGGTCCAACTATGTAAGTTAGCATCTGTGATTTCGGGAAACGCACCCCTGAGCATGTAGGTCAGAGATGCAGAGAAAACACTGGACAGCGCAAAGCCTTCTGTCTGGAGGTAAGTTGGCTACAGCCGGTCATGGCAAGACTAAACGTGTAGTGCTTTGTGGCACTTTGTAGTGCTAATTTGGATGCGTATAATTTATGAGTCTAAATGGTAAGTTTCTTCTCTGCTGTTGGCTGTGAAAACTGTGCAGAAGTATGTTTTTTATTTTTCATTATCTCCAAAACCGCAGTTTTACTGATATTCATTGATACACTACCGCTCAAAAGTTTGGGATCACTTGCAAATTTCTTTGTTTTCCAAAGAAAAATACATTTTCATGCATTTCACCAAGATTTTTATCCATTTCACAAACGATTAAAATTAATCAGATCATTTTCAAAGAATGATCTACTTTTTTGGATAGAGGCCTATTATCAGCAACTGTCAGTCCTCTGCATCAATCTCCTGGTGTGGCTGCTAATCCAAGTGAAGCATTTTATAAGGCTGATTGATTATTAGAAAACCCTTCTGCAAATGTGTTGCACAGCTGAAAAATGTTGAACTAATAAGGGAGCGCAAAAGGGAGCATGGCATTCTTGAGGTTGGTTTAGTACCTGGAGCATCAGCAGTTGTTTGTTTGTTTACAGGCTCAAAATGGCCAGAAAGAAAGAACTTCTTTGAGAGGCCCATCAGTCTATTGTTGTGCTTAGAAAAGAAAGCTATTCAATGCGAGAAATTGAAAACTTAAAATCTCTTACCATGCTGTCAACTACTCCCTTCTGAGAGCAGCACAAACTGGCACTAACAAGGACAGAAAAAAGGAGTGGGAGGCCCCGATGCACAACTGTGCAAGAAGACAAATATCTGAGAGTGTGTAGTTTAAGACAAAGACGCCTCACAGGTTGTCAACTAGCAGATGCGCTAAATAGTTCCCGTCAAACACCAGTTTCAGTATCAACAGGTGAAGGTGACTTTTTGTTTCATGAAGGCAAAGTTTGAAGTACATATTCATCATTTTCCATTAAAATCATTATTTCTAACTCAGGCAATGTCAACATGTTCTGTTCATTTACAATATTTCCTATTCAGACTAATTTCATGTGTGTTTCCATGGAAAACAAGAAAAATTCCATGTGATCCCAAACTTTTGAGCGGCAGTGTAAATATTTGAGTTTTTAAAGTAACAGTTTGCCTGATTTTGATCATATTGATTATATCCTGAGACAGTGGCGTGCACAGATAGACGCTAGGTGGTGCTACAGCACTTGCCCCTTTGCCCTTTATCAATGAAAATGCCCTTTTGAAATTTCGTTTTTTTTTTAATGATTATATTTATTATTATTATTATTATTATTATTATTAACACTTTAGTGGGGCCAATGTTGAAATGATCTTTTATAAAAGCTGTGTGATTAAAAACTACTGAAAAAAATTCCCCGAAATGGGGCACCTCCTCACGCACTTCCGACCTCTCTTCCTTTGTCACGTGAACATGCGCACAGTGCATATCAGCTGAGCGACTGGAAGCCACAGTCTTGTGCCCCGCCAGCCAGGTAACACACAGATCAAGTGAAATCGTACAGCCCAACCTGTAATCATTTTGTTGTGCAGTAGCATGTCTCATACACAGTGACGGTCCGTCGGCAGAAACACAGGGCCAGCAATAACCTCACCTTTCACTTCTTAATGACAGACACCTCTCGCAGTTTACCTCCCTGATTAGCAACCGTTGCTCAGACTGATTGGAGGAACCGACGAGAATCTAACTTGTTTTTGAAAGGCGTGTTATACATTGCACTATGAAATTATACGGCGTTAAACTTACTTCCGCACACCAATGGCTACGGAAAAAATATCCTACGTCTTCATAATTTCTGAATTTGCGTAAATTAATTCGTGACGTTCATTGAGCAAATTAGCCATGAGAATCCGTTCTATATACTCTGAATGTGACAGCCAAAGTGCGTAGTTGCACAGCTGAGTGAAGACGAATATAATTGCTGTGAAGTCCGCGAAAGTTTCGGATTTTTTGCAGATTGTCATCCTTGCGGATTCACATCAATTATATCAACATAGCCAACAGGCAATCGCTTTGTAATTAGCATTTCTTAATCATTACGTGTCACGCATTGGTGGTGGCTATTCTGTTAATTAACTGTTTGATTTTTAATCAATCAAACCTGATCGCAAACCGTTTAAGAGCAATTATCCGGGAAAGGGTGATGTTACTGAAGGCCTTCCTGGCATCTGACGGTACGCCACTGCTCATACAGCACCAAACAACTTAGCATTTTTAGCCGACTGGTCACCTGATTAGCTAGTTTAATGCTATAGCCCAAACAATGATAGATAACGTGAGGACGACCACCACAAACAATGTCGGTCGACTTTGCAAATCTATCTGTTAAGCTGAACATTTTTTTTTTGTGTAGGTTTTCTTAGGCAACATAAATGAACACATAAAGAAGAATCAGGCAGTTACCCATTGCCTGAGAGAAAAATATCCCCATAAAGGCTACCCATGTGCCTTCTTTTGATGAATGACAGTAGTCATGAATTGCATTGAACATGTACGTGTAATGTTTATTTTATTTTTTTAATCTCACACTATAATAGCATGTTCCACGTGTGCAAAAAAGTGCCCTCCCCTTCCCCCCTGAGCACTTGCCCCCCATAATGTCTGTGCACGCCACTGTCCTGAGAGCTTTCACTTGTAAGTATGTCCTGATTTGAAAAGGTTCCCCATAGCAGCATTATTATTTTTTAAATTAATTATTCCTGAGCAGGGGTGTTTACTATGCGTTTGCCATGACTGAAGCTGGCGCCTATATAACCATGGCGGAATGCACCAAGAATAGAGAGTGTGCAGTGTTGTTTTTTCCTCTATGTCATTGATGCAGGTCAGATGGGGAGGTAGTATATCAGCCCCATTTGGTGTCAGGCCGGAGGGAACTCTGTCCCCAGTTTTATTTAATTTATACATTTATGACCTGTCCGTGCAGCTTAGAGCCTATAACACTGGGTGTGTGATTCGTGAAACTCTGGTGAACCACTTTATGTACTGTATGCAGATGACCTTGTGATAGTTAGTCCCAGTAATGCTGGTCTACAGCAGCTTCACAATGTATGTATCGAATATGGTGAGCAATTTGATATAAAATACAATGACAGCTGTAATGTGGAGAAAAAAAAGCCACTAGATGGCAGTATTGACTTTTTTTTTTTGTTAAGCCCAGTCTGGAGCTTGGTTTTGGGCATGTCCTGGGCATGTCTGAGAGGGGAAGTCCCAGAAAACTGAAAAAAATTCTGGAAGGACTAGATTAGAAAATTGGAGAAATATGGTTTCCGAGGTCATGTTTTGGATTGGGTGAAGAGTTATCTACTAAACAGACAACAATTTGTACAAATAAATCAGAATAGATCAAGTTTTATGAATATTACATGTGGGGTGCCTCAAGGATCTGTTTTAGGACCAAAACTATTTATTATGTACATTAATGATATTTGCAAGGTATCTAATGTATTAAGATTTGTGTTATTTGCAGATGACACACATATGTTTTGTTCAGATGTGGAATTACAGCAGCTTTTGGAGGTGATTACAAAGGAAATGAATACCTTAAAAAGGTGGTTTGATGCAAATAAATTGACTTTAACCTTCATCCTACCAGCTGGGGTCCGATCGGACCCCGCATGGTATTTTTTGCATGTCAAATTTTTACCACCTGCACTTTGGTGTCCAGGTTTTAGGAGTTTGTTGGTCTACCATAGCCTGCTTCAGGCCATGTGACACTTTCAGATGCTAGCAGAGTATAAGGTGGTAAGATTGATTTTTATGCTGGGGTCCAAATGGACCCCAGCAAAAATTGGTAATTTCGCAATGTGTTTAAGATGTGTAACATCCTGTTCTTACTATATTTGCAGTGAATGATGGCCAACAGAGGTAGACCAGCACGATACACAGCTGCACAGGCTCTTAGGATAATATTACAATCAGATGAAGATTCTGATCTGGAAGATTCAGACATATCAGACGCTGAAAGTGATCATGACTCATCAAGGACTGCATTGATTAATATTCTGGTATTTTTGTGCTATTATCACTTGTATGTAACCAATTTTTGTGTTTCATTTTTCTTTGTTACAAAAACAAAAATATTTGGGGGGTCCAAATGGACCCCAGTTGGTAGGATTTGTATGTAAAATATGTTGGTAGGATGAAGGTTAAAACTGAACAAAACGAATTTTATGTTGTTTGGACATTATAAGAGAAATATAGATGTAAAATTAAACATTGATAATATTAGCATAGAAAGAGTAAATGAAATTAAATTCCTTGGTGTAATTCTAGACCACAAAATCTGCTGGAAACCACATATTAAATATGTTCGGGGGAAGCTGGCACGGAGCATTGCCGTCCTGGGAAAAGCAAGGCAGATCTTCAACTTGAAAGCACTATATATTTTATTTTGGGCATTAATTTTACCTTATCTGACCTATTGTGTAGAGGTATGGGGAAACACATATAAAAGTAATCTTCAAACAATAAATATAATGCAGAAAAGGGCTATCAGATTCATCCACAATGTAGGATTTAGAGACCACACAAATAGACTTTTCTTAAAACTGCAAGCTCAAAAATTTCAAGATCTGATTAAGTTTAAAACAGCACAAATAATATTTAAAGCAAAAAATAACTTACTCCCAGGCAACATAAATAAGCTGTTCTCAGAGAGAGAAGGAGGCTACAATCTAAGAGGGAAACTGAACTTTAAAATAAATCGTGTCAGAACAACCTTGAAAAGCATGTGTTTGTCAGTCTCTGGGGTCAAATTATGGAACAGTTTAACAGATGAATTTAGGACATGTAAAACCATTGGCAAGTTTAAAAAACATATAAAATACAAATTTTAAATGAATATAAGGATGTGGAACAGCAGTTTGACCCAGGACGGTAATGGTAGGGTTTAGACAAACGTGGATGTATTGTCTTGTAATGTCTTCTTCTGTGTGTGCGCAGGGGGTACTAGAAGAATAGAAATTCAGTATTATATACAGGTGCAATATTCTGTGTATATTTGTATATAAGTAGCTTATTGAATATTATAGTCAATAAATTGTAAGTACCATTGGTTCCTGAATAGACGGTGAATGTTGTAAATATACAATAGAAAATTTAATAACTTGACTGTAGAATGTGGTAATGCAAGGGGTAGGATCGAATAAGTTCTTACTTCTTCCTACTCCTTTTCGAGCATATAATCTTGCTGCTCATGCAAGACAGTTGTCAAAAATTTGCCTTTTTGGTTTTTTTTTTGGTATAGGCATGGTGACCATTAGTTTTGGTGATTATCTCTGTTTTTATCTTTTAACGTGTTCGAAATAAAGAATTTCATATTTCATAGAAGGTGGGAGGGGTCTGCAAAAGAGTATATAAGGAGAAAAATTGAGAGAGTAAAGTAGTAGGAGACATTGCAAGGAGAAGGATACATTTGACCAGACCTGTCACTCTTTTTGAGACCTGTGACGTTTTTGTTGATTTTTGCCTGTGTTGGTGATTTTCCTGTTCCAGGGCATCACCAAGCAACCCCATCTCAAGAGACTGTAAATATATTTTTACTTGTATATGTCAATCTTGGTCAGTAGTATAAATTGTAGGTTAGTTGTCAGTCTTTGTATAATTAAATCGGTTTAAGTTTTAAAATTTTGTCTGTCATCCCTTGCTGTCTTATATGTCATAACAAATTGGGGCCATAACACAGCATATGTGCTTTTTCAATATGAATAACTGAACAGGACAAACAGCTAAACTTTCCTGTGTTCAAATTGTCTAACAACAGTCTTGTGGCTTGAAATAAGGTTAAATACCTAGGCCATTTAATCACTGACCAAATGAGCGATGATGATGATTATATATGCCGACAATGCTGTAAGCTGCATGCACAGGCAAACACCAAAAGTGCTCGAAAGTTCGGCCTCTGTTCTGTCGCAGTGAAAGTGTCTCTCTTTGAAGGATATTGCACGCCGCTCTACACTGCCCACCTGTGGTCATGTTATAAAAAGTCAAGCATGTGGAAGTTGCAAGTAACATACTGTAATGTGAATATAGGCCACTAGATGGCAGTATTTACCTTTTTTTGTTAAGCTCAGACTGGAGTCATGTTTAGACATGTCCTGGACATGTCTGGGGCATGTCTCAGAAAATTAAAAAAAAGAGGTCTAAATGTGGGTGGGGTCTGCAAAAGAGTATATAAGGAAAAGAATTGAGACAGTAAAGTAGTAGGAGAAATTGCAAGAAGAAGGATACGTGTGACCAGACCTGTCATTTCTGTTCAAGACCTGTTAAGTTTCTTTTGTGGATTTTTCTCACCCAGCACATCACCAGAAAACCCAAAGGGATTGTAAATATTTTTGTTTTTGTTATAATTCAATCTTGGTCATTAGTTGTTAGTTAGTGGTTATTGTCTTTGTCTGTTAATTAAATGTGTGAGGTTTTTAAAACTGTGTCTGTCAACCCTTGCTGTTGCTGTTGCTGTTGTGTTATAAATGTAAGAACAAATTGGGACCATAACAAATTGGGGGCTCAAGGTCCGGGATAGACCATTTTGTGAGTCATTTATTAAAAATCTAACATTTCAAATTGTAAAATTGATTTTTTTTTTATTGAATACATATATATTGACAACAGCAATGGATGATTTCTTGGCATCACCAACCGTAGGGGTTTTGAAGTCTTTTAAAAAGACAGAACTGCTAGAAATTTGCAGACATTTAGAGCTGACAGAGGTGAAACCAGCCATGCGAAAAGCAAGACTGGCTAGAGAGATAGTTGAATATTACATTGATGAAAATGTGTTTGCACCAGGAGATCTGGAACAGTTTCCAGTGGAAAATCCAAATATAGAAATGGAACTTAAATTAAAACTGCTAGAGATTGAAAGGGAGGAAAGAGAAAAACAAAGAGAATTTGAGAGGGAGGAAAAAGAGAAAGAAAAAGAAAAGGATACCAAACCAAATGCCTTTGTGAAAACAAGGTTAGAAACCCCTGTAGTAGATTACCAATCTGCTAAATTGCCTGCTTCTTGTGGGGCTAAAAAGCCTAATACAGCTGACTTTGTGAGGGAGGAATTTCTTCCATTTGTGTCAGAGGGATTTGTGGCTCTGAATGAGCATACTACTCCTGTCCCCATATATATCCTAAGGGATACCGGAGCTTCTCAGTCACTTTTGTTGATGGACTCCTTGGAGTTACGTGATGAGACCGCTTCAGGGGATTTCATACTTGTACAAGGTATTGAAGGGAGGACTGTATCTGTACCCCTGCGCTCTATATTCTTGAAGTCAGATTTAGTTACAGGACAGGTAAAGGTGGGACTTATGTCAAGTCTACCTATAAAGGGTGTTTCTCTGTTGCTAGGCAATGACCTGGCTGGGGGCAAAGTAGTTCCCCCTGTACATCTTACTTCACAGCCGAGCACTGAAAATGGGGATGAGGACCCATCTCTGTATCCTTCTTGCGCAGTGACTCGTGCTATGGCCAAGAAGGCTAAAGAAGATGATGTTGTGGTGCCGTCCAGTACATTGAATAGTCAGGACTCAGGTGGTTCGCCTCATGACTCTGATTGGCCTACTATGGTTTCTCCGTTTGAGGACTTATCAGATACTTTTATCAGTTCTCTATTCAGCCAGCCGGATGGGTCTGGTGATTCTGATGTGTCTGGAGACTTGTCTCTGTCCAGAAAGCGGTTGATTGAGGAGCAAACTAATGATCCTGAAATTGGTGTACTAAAGAGGAGAGCCCTTCCTGAAAAAGAAATAGATGCAGTTCCAGTTGGGTATTATCTCAAGGATGGTGTGTTGATGCGGAAGTGGCGCCCTCCTGATATCCCTGCCAATGCAGATTGGGCAGTGGTCAGGCAAATTGTTGTTCCGAAGGTCTATAGGAATGAGATCTTAACAATGGCTCATAGTTTACCTTTAGGAGGTCATCTTGGTGTTAACAAGACTGTTGATAAGATCATGAAACACTTCTTTTGGCCTGGGCTTCGGAAAGACGTTTCCAACTTTTGCAAAACCTGTCACACTTGTCGGGTAGTTGGAAAACACCAGTTAGACCCACCTGTAGCTCCATTGCAGCCTATCCCAGCATTTGGGGAGCCATTCTCTAGGGTCATTGTTGATTGCGTTGGTCCATTACCCAAGACTAGATCTGGAAATCAGTACTTGTTGACAATCATGTGTGAATCTACCAGATTCCCCGAAGCCATACCTCTACGTAACATCAAGGCAACTGCAATCTCGAAGGCTTTGATAAAGTTCTTCACGTTGTTTGGTCTTCCCAGGGAAATTCAGTCAGACCAAGGTAGCAATTTCACTTCAGGATTGTTTCAGCAGGTTGTGTATGAACTAGGTGCAAAGCAGATTCTTTCTAGTGCCTATCATCCAGAAAGTCAGGGTGCCTTAGAGCGGTTTCATTCCACTCTCAAGACAATGATGAGGACTTATTGTAATGACCATGAGAAAGACTGGGATGAAGGGGTTCATTTGCTGTTGTTTGCAGCTAGAGAAGCAGTGCAGGAGTCTACTGGATTCAGTCCATTTGAGCTAGTGTTTGGTCATGAAGTGAGAGGACCTTTGCTATTATTGAGCGAACAATGGCAAGAGGAAGAGCCGCAAATCAGTCTGTTAGACTATGTTAGCAAGTTCAAGGAAAGATTGCGTGCAGCTTGTGACCTTGCCAAAGAGAACTTGAAATCAAGTCAGGGAAAAATGAAAACTTGGTATGATCATAAGGCTAGAAGCCGTGAGTTTAAACCAGGAGACAAGGTCCTTGTGTTGTTTCCCTTGCAGTCCAATCCATTGCAGGCTAGATTTCATGGTCCTTATGAAATTCTGACAAAACTCAATGATCTCAATTACATTGTGGAGACTCCAGATAGAAGAAAACCAAAACAATTGTGTCATATTAACATGCTAAAGCCTTATCATGACAGAAATGCTAGGGTTGCAGCTGTCACTTCAGATTCTCCAATGGTCGAAACGTGTGAAGATGAGGGGGAGTTTCAAGATGATGAACTAAGAATTAAAGCTGAAGTTCTTTCATGTAAATTGTCAAACACTGAAGTGTTGCAAAATCTTGATGTAAAACTCCAGCACTTAGAACCCTCACAGAGAGATCAGTTTGAAAGGTTGATCAAGAAATATGAGGATTTGTTTCCTGATGTTCCAAAGAGAGTTACTATAGCCTCTCATGATGTAGATGTTGGTGATGCCAAACCAATAAAACAGCATCCATACCGGATGAATCCTGAAAAGAGAAAGATTGCTGAGAAAGAGGTTGAGAATATGTTAAAACATGATATTATCAGACCCTCCAACTCCGATTGGAGTTCACCCTGTGTGCTAGTTCCAAAACCTGATGGAAGTACTAGATTCTGTACAGATTATCGCAAAGTCAATGCTGTAACTAGAACTGATGTGTTTCCAATACCTAGGATTGATGATTGTATTGATAGTGTAGGGCAAGCAAAGTTTCTGACCAAGATTGATTTATTGAAGGGTTATTGGTGTGTGCCTTTAACTGAGAGGGCCAAGAGCATCTCTGCTTTTGCCACACCATCTGGATTGTACCAGTATGAAGTCCTACCCTTTGTCATGAAAAATGCCCCAGCCACATTCCAAAGGATGATACAGTCTACAATCGCCGGATTGCCACACACGGGTGCGTACATCGATGACCTGATCACATGGAGTGACTCCTGGGAAGAACATCTAAAAGATGTAGAGACGTTGTTCCAGCGCCTGACCCAGGCTAACCTGACTGTTAACCTGAGCAAGAGTGACTTTGGTTGTGCTACTGTCACCTATCTTGGCTACGTCATAGGCCAGGGTAAGGTGGCACCCATAAATGCTAAAGTCCAAGCCATCACGGACTTTCCAGTTCCTGACAACAAAAAAGCTTTGCGCCGCTTCCTTGGAATGATCGGGTACTACCGCAAGTTCTGCAAGAACTTTGCTGAGATTGCTCTCAGTCTAACTAACCAACTGAAGAAAGGCGTAAAGTTCACCTGGGATGATGCATGCCAGAGAGCCTTCGATCACCTGAAGTCTCTGCTGTGTCACTTCCCCGTGCTCAAATCTCCTGACTTCAACAAACCGTTCTCCATCGCGGTCGATGCTAGCGACCAAGCTTGTGGATCTGTGCTCCTACAGAGAAGTGACTCTGATGACATTGAGCATCCCGTGGCATACTTCTCCAGGAAGTTCAATCGCCACCAAAGGAACTATTCCACAATAGAGAAGGAACTGTTGGCTCTGGTCCTTTCATTACAACACTTTGAGGTTTATGTTTGTACAGGACAAAAGCCAATGATTGTGTACACTGACCCCAATCCGTTAATGTTTTTGAGTAAGATGAAAAACAAGAATCGGAGATTGTTGAATTGGAGTTTGATTTTACAGGAGTTTGACTTGGAAATTAAGCATGTGAAGGGTACAGACAATGTAATTGCTGATTGCTTATCCCGTGTTTGAATGTGTATATCATGTGTTTGAATATTGTATGATATGTATATATAGACAAGTGTTCACTTAACCATTTTGTATTGAAAAGAAAAATTTTGCCTTTATGAGTCAAAATTTTTCCCTTTTGGAATGGAGGTGTAATGTGAATATAGGCCACTAGATGGCAGTATTTACCTTTTTTTGTTAAGCTCAGACTGGAGTCATGTTTAGACATGTCCTGGACATGTCTGGGGCAAGTCTCAGAAAATTAAAAAAAAGAGGTCTAAATGTGGGTGGGGTCTGCAAAAGAGTATATAAGGAAAAGAATTGAGACAGTAAAGTAGTAGGAGAAATTGCAAGAAGAAGGATACGTGTGACCAGACCTGTCATTTCTGTTCAAGACCTGTTAAGTTTCTTTTGTGGATTTTTCTCACCCAGCACATCACCAGAAAACCCAAAGGGATTGTAAATATTTTTGTTTTTGTTATAATTCAATCTTGGTCATTAGTTGTTAGTTAGTGGTTATTGTCTTTGTCTGTTAATTAAATGTGTGAGGTTTTTAAAACTGTGTCTGTCAACCCTTGCTGTTGCTGTTGTGTTATAAATGTAAGAACAAATTGGGACCATAACAAATTGGGGGCTCAAGGTCCGGGATAGACCATTTTGTGAGTCATTTATTAAAAATCTAACATTTCAAATTGTAAAATTGATTTTTTTTTTATTGAATACATATATATTGACAACAGCAATGGATGATTTCTTGGCATCACCAACCGTAGGGGTTTTGAAGTCTTTTAAAAAGACAGAACTGCTAGAAATTTGCAGACATTTAGAGCTGACAGAGGTGAAACCAGCCATGCGAAAAGCAAGACTGGCTAGAGAGATAGTTGAATATTACATTGATGAAAATGTGTTTGCACCAGGAGATCTGGAACAGTTTCCAGTGGAAAATCCAAATATAGAAATGGAACTTAAATTAAAACTGCTAGAGATTGAAAGGGAGGAAAGAGAAAAACAAAGAGAATTTGAGAGGGAGGAAAAAGAGAAAGAAAAAGAAAAGGATACCAAACCAAATGCCTTTGTGAAAACAAGGTTAGAAACCCCTGTAGTAGATTACCAATCTGCTAAATTGCCTGCTTCTTGTGGGGCTAAAAAGCCTAATACAGCTGACTTTGTGAGGGAGGAATTTCTTCCATTTGTGTCAGAGGGATTTGTGGCTCTGAATGAGCATACTACTCCTGTCCCCATATATATCCTAAGGGATACCGGAGCTTCTCAGTCACTTTTGTTGATGGACTCCTTGGAGTTACGTGATGAGACCGCTTCAGGGGATTTCATACTTGTACAAGGTATTGAAGGGAGGACTGTATCTGTACCCCTGCACTCTATATTCTTGAAGTCAGATTTAGTTACAGGACAGGTAAAGGTGGGACTTATGTCAAGTCTACCTATAAAGGGTGTTTCTCTGTTGCTAGGCAATGACCTGGCTGGGGGCAAAGTAGTTCCCCCTGTACATCTTACTTCACAGCCGAGCACTGAAAATGGGGATGAGGACCCATCTCTGTATCCTTCTTGCGCAGTGACTCGTGCTATGGCCAAGAAGGCTAAAGAAGATGATGTTGTGGTGCCGTCCAGTACATTGAATAGTCAGGACTCAGGTGGTTCGCCTCATGACTCTGATTGGCCTACTATGGTTTCTCCGTTTGAGGACTTATCAGATACTTTTATCAGTTCTCTATTCAGCCAGCCGGATGGGTCTGGTGATTCTGATGTGTCTGGAGACTTGTCTCTGTCCAGAAAGCGGTTGATTGAGGAGCAAACTAATGATCCTGAAATTGGTGTACTAAAGAGGAGAGCCCTTCCTGAAAAAGAAATAGATGCAGTTCCAGTTGGGTATTATCTCAAGGATGGTGTGTTGATGCGGAAGTGGCGCCCTCCTGATATCCCTGCCAATGCAGATTGGGCAGTGGTCAGGCAAATTGTTGTTCCGAAGGTCTATAGGAATGAGATCTTAACAATGGCTCATAGTTTACCTTTAGGAGGTCATCTTGGTGTTAACAAGACTGTTGATAAGATCATGAAACACTTCTTTTGGCCTGGGCTTCGGAAAGACGTTTCCAACTTTTGCAAAACCTGTCACACTTGTCAGGTAGTTGGAAAACACCAGTTAGACCCACCTGTAGCTCCATTGCAGCCTATCCCAGCATTTGGGGAGCCATTCTCTAGGGTCATTGTTGATTGCGTTGGTCCATTACCCAAGACTAGATCTGGAAATCAGTACTTGTTGACAATCATGTGTGCATCTACCAGATTCCCCGAAGCCATACCTCTACGTAACATCAAGGCAACTGCAATCTCGAAGGCTTTGATAAAGTTCTTCACGTTGTTTGGTCTTCCCAGGGAAATTCAGTCAGACCAAGGTAGCAATTTCACTTCAGGATTGTTTCAGCAGGTTGTGTATGAACTAGGTGCAAAGCAGATTCTTTCTAGTGCCTATCATCCAGAAAGTCAGGGTGCCTTAGAGCGGTTTCATTCCACTCTCAAGACAATGATGAGGACTTATTGTTATGACCATGAGAAAGACTGGGATGAAGGGGTTCATTTGCTGTTGTTTGCAGCTAGAGAAGCAGTGCAGGAGTCTACTGGATTCAGTCCATTTGAGCTAGTGTTTGGTCATGAAGTGAGAGGACCTTTGCTGTTATTGAGCGAACAATGGCAAGAGGAAGAGCCGCAAATCAGTCTGTTAGACTATGTTAGCAAGTTCAAGGAAAGATTGCGTGCAGCTTGTGACCTTGCCAAAGAGAACTTGAAATCAAGTCAGGGAAAAATGAAAACTTGGTATGATCATAAGGCTAGAAGCCGTGAGTTTAAACCAGGAGACAAGGTCCTTGTGTTGTTTCCCTTGCAGTCCAATCCATTGCAGGCTAGATTTCATGGTCCTTATGAAATTCTGACAAAACTCAATGATCTCAATTACATTGTGAAGACTCCAGATAGAAGAAAACCAAAACAATTGTGTCATATTAACATGCTAAAGCCTTATCATGACAGAAATGCTAGGGTTGCAGCTGTCACTTCAGATTCTCCAATGGTCGAAACGTGTGAAGATGAGGGGGAGTTTCAAGATGATGAACCAAGAATTAAAGCTGAAGTTCTTTCATGTAAATTGTCAAACACTGAAGTGTTGCAAAATCTTGATGTAAAACTCCAGCACTTAGAACCCTCACAGAGAGATCAGTTTGAAAGGTTGATCAAGAAATATGAGGATTTGTTTCCTGATGTTCCAAAGAGAGTTACTATAGCCTCTCATGATGTAGATGTTGGTGATGCCAAACCAATAAAACAGCATCCATACCGGATGAATCCTGAAAAGAGAAAGATTGCTGAGAAAGAGGTTGAGTACATGTTAAAACATGATATTATCAGACCCTCCAACTCCGATTGGAGTTCACCCTGTGTGCTAGTTCCAAAACCTGATGGAAGTACTAGATTCTGTACAGATTATCGCAAAGTCAATGCTGTAACTAGAACTGATGTGTTTCCAATACCTAGGATTGATGATTGTATTGATAGTGTAGGGCAAGCAAAGTTTCTGACCAAGATTGATTTATTGAAGGGTTATTGGTGTGTGCCTTTAACTGAGAGGGCCAAGAGCATCTCTGCTTTTGCCACACCATCTGGATTGTACCAGTATGAAGTCCTACCCTTTGGCATGAAAAATGCCCCAGCCACGTTCCAAAGGATGATACAGTCTACAATCGCCGGATTGCCACACACGGGTGCGTACATCGATGACCTGATCACATGGAGTGACTCCTGGGAAGAACATCTAAAAGATGTAGAGACGTTGTTCCAGCGCCTGACCCAGGCTAACCTGACTGTTAACCTGAGCAAGAGTGACTTTGGTTGTGCTACTGTCACCTATCTTGGCTACGTCATAGGCCAGGGTAAGGCGGCACCCATAAATGCTAAAGTCCAAGCCATCACGGACTTTCCAGTTCCTGACAACAAAAAAGCTTTGCGCCGCTTCCTTGGAATGATCGGGTACTACCGCAAGTTCTGCAAGAACTTTGCTGAGATTGCTCTCAGTCTAACTAACCAACTGAAGAAAGGCGTAAAGTTCACCTGGGATGATGCATGCCAGAGAGCCTTCGATCACCTGAAGTCTCTGCTGTGTCACTTCCCCGTGCTCAAATCTCCTGACTTCAACAAACCGTTCTCCATCGCGGTCGATGCTAGCGACCAAGCTTGTGGATCTGTGCTCCTACAGAGAAGTGACTCTGATGACATTGAGCATCCCGTGGCATACTTCTCCAGGAAGTTCAATCGCCACCAAAGGAACTATTCCACAATAGAGAAGGAACTGTTGGCTCTGGTCCTTTCATTACAACACTTTGAGGTTTATGTTTGTACAGGACAAAAGCCAATGATTGTGTACACTGACCTCAATCCGTTAATGTTTTTGAGTAAGATGAAAAACAAGAATCGGAGATTGTTGAATTGGAGTTTGATTTTACAGGAGTTTGACTTGGAAATTAAGCATGTGAAGGGTACAGACAATGTAATTGCTGATTGCTTATCCCGTGTTTGAATGTGTATATCATGTGTTTGAATATTGTATGATATGTATATATAGACAAGTGTTCACTTAACCATTTTGTATTGAAAAGAAAAATTTTGCCTTTATGAGTCAAAATTTTTCCCTTTTGGAATGGAGGTGTAATGTGAATATAGGCCACTAGATGGCAGTATTTACCTTTTTTTGTTAAGCTCAGACTGGAGTCATGTTTAGACATGTCCTGGACATGTCTGGGGCAAGTCTCAGAAAATTAAAAAAAAGAGGTCTAAATGTGGGTGGGGTCTGCAAAAGAGTATATAAGGAAAAGAATTGAGACAGTAAAGTAGTAGGAGAAATTGCAAGAAGAAGGATACGTGTCACCAGACCTGTCATTTCTGTTCAAGACCTGTTAAGTTTCTTTTGTGGATTTTTCTCACCCAGCACATCACCAGAAAACCCAAAGGGATTGTAAATATTTTTGTTTTTGTTATAATTCAATCTTGGTCATTAGTTGTTAGTTAGTGGTTATTGTCTTTGTCTGTTAATCAAATGTGTGAGGTTTTTAAAACTGTGTCTGTCAACCCTTGCTGTTGCTGTTGCTGTTGTGTTATAAATGTAAGAACAAATTGGGACCATAACAAATTGGGGGCTCAAGGTCCGGGATAGACCATTTTGTGAGTCATTTATTAAAAATCTAACATTTCAAATTGTAAAATTGATTTTTTTTTATTGAATACATATATATTGACAACAGCAATGGATGATTTCTTGGCATCACCAACCGTAGGGGTTTTGAAGTCTTTTAAAAAGACAGAACTGCTAGAAATTTGCAGACATTTAGAGCTGACAGAGGTGAAACCAGCCATGCGAAAAGCAAGACTGGCTAGAGAGATAGTTGAATATTACATTGATGAAAATGTGTTTGCACCAGGAGATCTGGAACAGTTTCCAGTGGAAAATCCAAATATAGAAATGGAACTTAAATTAAAACTGCTAGAGATTGAAAGGGAGGAAAGAGAAAAACAAAGAGAATTTGAGAGGGAGGAAAAAGAGAAAGAAAAAGAAAAGGATACCAAACCAAATGCCTTTGTGAAAACAAGGTTAGAAACCCCTGTAGTAGATAACCAATCTGCTAAATTGCCTGCTTCTTGTGGGGCTAAAAAGCCTAATACAGCTGACTTTGTGAGGGAGGAATTTCTTCCATTTGTGTCAGAGGGATTTGTGGCTCTGAATGAGCATACTACTCCTGTCCCCATATATATCCTAAGGGATACCGGAGCTTCTCAGTCACTTTTGTTGATGGACTCCTTGGAGTTACGTGATGAGACCGCTTCAGGGGATTTCATACTTGTACAAGGTATTGAAGGGAGGACTGTATCTGTACCCCTGCGCTCTATATTCTTGAAGTCAGATTTAGTTACAGGACAGGTAAAGGTGGGACTTATGTCAAGTCTGCCTATAAAGGGTGTTTCTCTGTTGCTAGGCAATGACCTGGCTGGGGGCAAAGTAGTTCCCCCTGTACATCTTACTTCACAGCCGAGCACTGAAAATGGGGATGAGGACCCATCTCTGTATCCTTCTTGCGCAGTGACTCGTGCTATGGCCAAGAAGGCTAAAGAAGATGATGTTGTGGTGCCGTCCAGTACATTGAATAGTCAGGACTCAGGTGGTTCGCCTCATGACTCTGATTGGCCTCCTATGGTTTCTCCGTTTGAGGACTTATCAGATACTTTTATCAGTTCTCTATTCAGCCAGCCGGATGGGTCTGGTGATTCTGATGTGTCTGGAGACTTGTCTCTGTCCAGAAAGCGGTTGATTGAGGAGCAAACTAATGATCCTGAAATTGGTGTACTAAAGAGGAGAGCCCTTCCTGAAAAAGAAATAGATGCAGTTCCAGTTGGGTATTATCTCAAGGATGGTGTGTTGATGCGGAAGTGGCGCCCTCCTGATATCCCTGCCAATGCAGATTGGGCAGTGGTCAGGCAAATTGTTGTTCCGAAGGTCTATAGGAATGAGATCTTAACAATGGCTCATAGTTTACCTTTAGGAGGTCATCTTGGTGTTAACAAGACTGTTGATAAGATCATGAAACACTTCTTTTGGCCTGGGCTTCGGAAAGACGTTTCCAACTTTTGCAAAACCTGTCACACTTGTCAGGTAGTTGGAAAACACCAGTTAGACCCACTTGTAGCTCCATTGCAGCCTATCCCAGCATTTGGGGAGCCATTCTCTAGGGTCATTGTTGATTGCGTTGGTCCATTACCCAAGACTAGATCTGGAAATCAGTACTTGTTGACAATCATGTGTGCATCTACCAGATTCCCCGAAGCCATACCTCTACGTAACATCAAGGCAACTGCAATCTCGAAGGCTTTGATAAAGTTCTTCACGTTGTTTGGTCTTCCCAGGGAAATTCAGTCAGACCAAGGTAGCAATTTCACTTCAGGATTGTTTCAGCAGGTTGTGTATGAACTAGGTGCAAAGCAGATTCTTTCTAGTGCCTATCATCCAGAAAGTCAGGGTGCCTTAGAGCGGTTTCATTCCACTCTCAAGACAATGATGAGGACTTATTGTTATGACCATGAGAAAGACTGGGATGAAGGGGTTCATTTGCTGTTGTTTGCAGCTAGAGAAGCAGTGCAGGAGTCTACTGGATTCAGTCCATTTGAGCTAGTGTTTGGTCATGAAGTGAGAGGACCTTTGCTATTATTGAGCGAACAATGGCAAGAGGAAGAGCCGCAAATCAGTCTGTTAGACTATGTTAGCAAGTTCAAGGAAAGATTGCGTGCAGCTTGTGACCTTGCCAAAGAGAACTTGAAATCAAGTCAGGGAAAAATGAAAACTTGGTATGATCATAAGGCTAGAAGCCGTGAGTTTAAACCAGGAGACAAGGTCCTTGTGTTGTTTCCCTTGCAGTCCAATCCATTGCAGGCTAGATTTCATGGTCCTTATGAAATTCTGACAAAACTCAATGATCTCAATTACATTGTGAAGACTCCAGATAGAAGAAAACCAAAACAATTGTGTCATATTAACATGCTAAAGCCTTATCATGACAGAAATGCTAGGGTTGCAGCTGTCACTTCAGATTCTCCAATGGTCGAAACGTGTGAAGATGAGGGGGAGTTTCAAGATGATGAACCAAGAATTAAAGCTGAAGTTCTTTCATGTAAATTGTCAAACACTGAAGTGTTGCAAAATCTTGATGTAAAACTCCAGCACTTAGAACCCTCACAGAGAGATCAGTTTGAAAGGTTGATCAAGAAATATGAGGATTTGTTTCCTGATGTTCCAAAGAGAGTTACTATAGCCTCTCATGATGTAGATGTTGGTGATGCCAAACCAATAAAACAGCATCCATACCGGATGAATCCTGAAAAGAGAAAGATTGCTGAGAAAGAGGTTGAGTACATGTTAAAACATGATATTATCAGACCCTCCAACTCCGATTGGAGTTCACCCTGTGTGCTAGTTCCAAAACCTGATGGAAGTACTAGATTCTGTACAGATTATCGCAAAGTCAATGCTGTAACTAGAACTGATGTGTTTCCAATACCTAGGATTGATGATTGTATTGATAGTGTAGGGCAAGCAAAGTTTCTGACCAAGATTGATTTATTGAAGGGTTATTGGTGTGTGCCTTTAACTGAGAGGGCCAAGAGCATCTCTGCTTTTGCCACACCATCTGGATTGTACCAGTATGAAGTCCTACCCTTTGGCATGAAAAATGCCCCAGCCACGTTCCAAAGGATGATACAGTCTACAATCGCCGGATTGCCACACACGGGTGCGTACATCGATGACCTGATCACATGGAGTGACTCCTGGGAAGAACATCTGAAAGATGTAGAGACGTTGTTCCAGCGCCTGACCCAGGCTAACCTGACTGTTAACCTGAGCAAGAGTGACTTTGGTTGTGCTACTGTCACCTATCTTGGCTACGTCATAGGCCAGGGTAAGGTGGCACCCATAAATGCTAAAGTCCAAGCCATCACGGACTTTCCAGTTCCTGACAACAAAAAAGCTTTGCGCCGCTTCCTTGGAATGATCGGGTACTACCGCAAGTTCTGCAAGAACTTTGCTGAGATTGCTCTCAGTCTAACTAACCAACTGAAGAAAGGCATAAAGTTCACCTGGGATGATGCATGCCAGAGAGCCTTCGATCACCTGAAGTCTCTGCTGTGTCACTTCCCCGTGCTCAAATCTCCTGACTTCAACAAACCGTTCTCCATCGCGGTCGATGCTAGCGACCAAGCTTGTGGATCTGTGCTCCTACAGAGAAGTGACTCTGATGACATTGAGCATCCCGTGGCATACTTCTCCAGGAAGTTCAATCGCCACCAAAGGAACTATTCCACAATAGAGAAGGAACTGTTGGCTCTGGTCCTTTCATTACAACACTTTGAGGTTTATGTTTGTACAGGACAAAAGCCAATGATTGTGTACACTGACCACAATCCGTTAATGTTTTTGAGTAAGATGAAAAACAAGAATCGGAGATTGTTGAATTGGAGTTTGATTTTACAGGAGTTTGACTTGGAAATTAAGCATGTGAAGGGTACAGACAATGTAATTGCTGATTGCTTATCCCGTGTTTGAATGTGTATATCATGTGTTTGAATATTGTATGATATGTATATATAGACAAGTGTTCACTTAACCATTTTGTATTGAAAAGAAAAATTTTGCCTTTATGAGTCAAAATTTTTCCCTTTTGGAATGGAGGTGTAATGTGAATATAGGCCACTAGATGGCAGTATTTACCTTTTTTTGTTAAGCTCAGACTGGAGTCATGTTTAGACATGTCCTGGACATGTCTGGGGCAAGTCTCAGAAAATTAAAAAAAAGAGGTCTAAATGTGGGTGGGGTCTGCAAAAGAGTATATAAGGAAAAGAATTGAGACAGTAAAGTAGTAGGAGAAATTGCAAGAAGAAGGATACGTGTGACCAGACCTGTCATTTCTGTTCAAGACCTGTTAAGTTTCTTTTGTGGATTTTTCTCACCCAGCACATCACCAGAAAACCCAAAGGGATTGTAAATATTTTTGTTTTTGTTATAATTCAATCTTGGTCATTAGTTGTTAGTTAGTGGTTATTGCCTTTGTCTGTTAATTAAATGTGTGAGGTTTTTAAAACTGTGTCTGTCAACCCTTGCTGTTGCTGTTGCTGTTGTGTTATAAATGTAAGAACAAATTGGGACCATAACAATACAATGACGCCGAGAGAATCCTCTTGCCAGTCAGATGTTAGTCACTGAAGGAGTGAGCACGTTTCAAGCGATTGTTTAAACTTGTTGTTTAAGTTTATGCAGCGTCTGGGTGATTCAGTTAACTGCATCATTGCGGCACTCTCTAATCTCACGATCAGCCATTCCTGCTGCTCATCCAGACTAAGCGTGCATTGGGTGAAATGCCTGAATGTAAATAGAATTTCTTTTTAATTTTGTTTTTTATTCTGTCATTTCCCCATCCTGTTTTATATTTTTCCCCTATGAACTTTGAGTCTGTCAAACAAATTAAGATTGATTGATTAATTCAAAAGCCTTGCGAAAAAGTAATCTTCCACTAAGACTCGATTAGCAGTTATGCAGCCAGAACTCCAAGAAAACACATGCAGAGATGCCAAGTCTCACGCATTCGGTGTAGGTCTTACGCATTTTTTAGGCTTATTCACCGTAGTCCGCAATTATTCATTGAATGTAGGGATGCTACACTCGAAACAGACGGCTCGACACAGTATCGATCTTTCAAAGCAAAAGAATCTCAGCAATATGTTTCGATGCCTCGCTTCACCGTGCAGAAAACCACGTGACCCCCCAAATGAAGCGTCATTACGTCACATGCGTATCGGCGACGTGTTACTCGGGTTTTGAATCCAGGGCGGGATTCTCGGAGAAGACCCATTAAAATACTGGTACTCAAGGGCAGCAGTATATCCCAATCTTTACAAGCCTGCCCACAGATATCCTCATATGCCAGCAACTTCTGTGCCATGAGAAAGGGTCTCCACAGCTGGAGAGGTAGTAACAAAGAAGAGACAGACTGAAGCCGAACTCAGCTGAAGTAATCTTGTTTTTAAATAAAAATCTTTGAACCCTGAAAATCCCTTTTCCAACTTACGCAGCATTTTACTCGACTACTGCAATAAGTCCCTAGTTGCAAACATTAGCCATTTTCCCCCAAAATTAAAAAAAATATAGATTTTTTTGTATTTCGATCAATCTTGCGAAAGCATATCTCCATTACATACAGTATTTTATGACGGCACAATCACATTACAACACAAGTATGTGATTGTCTTGAAAAGAAAAAACAGTCAAAAACAACAAGATGCACATAGAACCTTTATTGTTAAACGTACATAACGGTGCCTGTTTCATGACACCTTGTCCTTCATTGTTCCACGCAAATGCTATATTGAAGATTGGCCAGCAGATGTCGCCATATTTAATTGTATCAAATGCTTCGCAACCCTGAACCATTCAACACAATTGCTTCATAATTGATTCAGTAGTTCAGACAGCTTCGTTTTCTCCATCACTAATTGAATGCTTAATGAGATTCTCATGCAGAATTAAAATCCTTGTGCACTGAAGTTTCCGGTTCACTTGCGTAAAGATGCACCTCATCACAAGTAACATGGAAAGCGATTATGACTCCGGACTTCCTGTGTTTCTCTTTACTCAGGGATTGGAAACAATGCATGTGTTTCATGATCGTTTAAATTGTTTTAATGAAATAAGACTGTTGTGATCTGCATTTTCTGCTTGTCATGTTTAAGTTCTGTGCCTGGCTTAGCCATGTATGATTTCTGCGTTTAGTGACCTCTGCTATGTCTGACTATTCTTAGGATCATGTATTGTGTTTTGGTTATTTAGATTTTTTGTTTATTATTTTTCTTGTTTCTATCATTTAGTTTTCATGCCATGTTTTCATTTCCATGCATTGCACTTCGTCTATCCTGTCTTGTCTTGTGTAGGTCTTTGCCCACGGTCCCTAGTCTTGCGTGCCACTCATTCGGGTGATTTATCGGTTTCTGGATTTTCAATCTTCCTTCATTATCTTGTGTGCTTCCTTCCTCTCTCTTTTACTATCCACTAACCAATACTAACGGTTTGTTGTTTTCGCTAGATTACTAACCAATATTAACATTGTATATTTTTACTAACTTACTAACGTGCACTCGGGATTGTATAGCTGCACATACAAATTGACTAACGATCTCTCAGCAATCGTCCAATTCTAATCTCCGCCGCAGCTTCTGTGAATTTCCACTTATATCTCATGCTTTCCTTTTCTTTAGACTATGCACTTTTAGTGCTCCTTAACCGGAGCTGTTGTTTTGTTCATAGGATTGTCTTGTGATCCCTGTCTGCATTTTGGCATTTGCCAAATTCATGTAATTAGATTATTCCTCATGTGTCTATCCTGATTATTGTATCATTTATTGCACCTGTTTCTCCCTGGTCATGTGTTCACCCCGGATGTGTATTTAAGATGTGTTATGACTTGGAAAAATCACAACAAAGAAAACTAGAAAGTACTACTAAAACAAATTTATTCTTTAAAAAAAAGTTCTTCAAAAAAAAAAATCCACTATATTGAATTCTCTAATAAAACTCCAATGCCACTTTTTAACTGTTGCCAAAACAAAAATCTGGTCTGCTCTCTTCTGCTGTCTGCTCCATTGTGCTTAAAATCACAGCCTTTATATAGTCTAGCAACCTTCCAGAAAGATCCACAGGATTCTAGGGAAATCCCGCCCCCTCCAAGCAGGAAAGTGCCAGAAGCTTCTAGAAATCACCAGTCTCTTCTTAATGATTTTACAAATACACGCCACCAGAGGGTGCCAAAATTAACAAAATAAATATAGCTGACCAGCAAGGCAGCAAAACAGCATGTAACAAATCTTTTTCATTTACAAATGAAATATAATGCTGTACAAAAAATGATCATACATAACACCTCCCCTCTTTAAGAAAAGAAAGGTTTGCTAAAAGCTTTCTCTTGTTAAAATTTAACACAGTTTTATAATCAGAACAATCTTGAACTTTACACAAACGTATCATTGATTATGATAACAGTCATATACTTTGTACATAACAACCAGTGCAAGTCTCACAATCAAATAGAAAAGTAAAATGACATTTTTCACAATCAAGTAAAGAAATAAAATTACATGCGCGAAAGTGTATCTGGGATTACATTATCTTTTCCCCTGATGTGAGAAATATCCAAATCATACTCTTGCAAAAGTAAACTCCATCTCAGTAATCTTTGATTCTTGTTTTTGATCTTGTGCATGAATGTGAGGGGATTGTGATCACTGAAGACCTTGATGGAAGTAGCTGAACAAGTCAAATAGACTTCAAAATGTTGTAAAGCCAAAACAAGTGCCAAACATTCTTTTTCAATTGTTGAGTAGTTTTTCTGATGTTTATCAAACTTTTTGGAAAAGTAACAAACAGGATGATTCTACTCCATCAGTGTCTTCTTGCAGTAAAACTGCACCTGCACCAATGTCACTGGCATCAACTGCCAACTTGAACTCCTTTTTGAAATTGGGAGATAAGAGAACTGGTGCATTTTTGAGAATAGCTTTCAGCTGGTCAAATGAATTTTGACATTTTTCATCCCAAACAAATTTTGCATTTTTCTTCAGTAAATTTGTCAAAGGTTCAGAGATGATAGAGAAATTTTTACAGAATTTTCTGTAGTAGCCAGCCATCCCTAGAAATCTCATGAGCTGTCTTTTAGTTGTTGGCTCAGGAAATTCAGTGATTACTTTGACTTTTGCATCAACTGGTTTGACTTGACCTTGTCCTACAACATGACCTAAGTAAACAACTGTAGCTTTACAAAAGTCACTTTTAACAAGGTTGATAGTCAGCTTGGCATCACTCACTCTCTGAAAGAAGTTTCTGATGTAGGTGAGGTGCTCTTGGAAGCTGTCACTGGTGATGATTATGTCATCGATATAGGCCTCACATCCTGGTAGTCCAGCAATCACTCTGTTTACCAGACGTTGGAAGGTGGCCGGAGAATTTTCAATTCCAAATGGCATGACCTTGTATTGGTATAATCTATCTGGTGTGGCGAAGGCAGAGATCTCCTTTGCTCTGTCTGTTAGAGGGATCTGCCAGAAGCCCTTGAGGAGATCAAATTTTGTGACATACTTTGACTGTCCAACTTTGTCAATGTAGTCATCAATCCTGGGGATAGGATATGAGTCCGTTTTTGATAGAGCGTTCGCTTTCCTGTAGTCCGTCACCATTCTATATGTTCCATTGGGTTTGGGAACTAGGATGCACGGAGAACTCCAGTCACTGTAACTTGGTTCAACAAAGTCATTTTCAAGCAGATATTTGACTTCCTGTTTAAGGTATTTCTGCTTCTCTGGATTCATTCTGTGGGGATGCTGTTTTACAGGCTTGGCATCGTCTTGTAGGATGACATCATGATAAACCAAATCAGTCCTTGATGGAACATCAGGGAATATGTGACTATATTCAAATATGAGCTGCTTTAGCTGCTGTTGTTGAAAAGGGTCCAGGTGGGACAAGATGCTGTCAATATTTTGAAGAATGTCTGAATTTTCAAGTTTGACTGGACCAGGTTCATTTTCTAAGGGGCAGTCACAATCTTCTTTCGAATTTTCCAATTCAACTGTATTTACCACATTGACTGGCTTTTGCTGAATGTCTCTATCAATGTATTCTTTCAGCATGTTGATGTGACACATTTGTTTTTGTTTCCTCCTTCCAGGAGTTGAAATTATGTAATTTAGATCACTGACCTTTTTGAGGACAGTGTAAGGGCCAAAGTATCGGGCTCTTAGAGGGTTTCCAGGAACTGGCAATAGTGCAAGAACTTTGTCACCAGTTTTAAAACTTATATCTTTTGAATGAAGGTCATATCTGGCTTTCATTTTGCCCTGAGCTTCTTTGAGATTAGACTTAGCAAAGTCACAAGCCTTAGCAAGACGATTGCGGAAGTCAGAGACATACTGAAGCAAGTTCATTGGGACATCATCTTCGGCCAGAAACTTTTCCTTCAGAAGCTTTAAAGGTCCACGAACTGTATTCCCAAAAACAAGCTCAAAAGGACTGAACCCAAGAGACTCCTGAACAGCTTCACGGGCAGCAAACAGAAGAAGATAGACACCTTCATCCCAATCTTTCTCTGTGTCAAGGCAGTAGGTCCTTATCATGTTCTTCAGGGTTTGATGGAACCTCTCCAAAGCACCTTAACTCTCAGGATGGTAAGCTGATGACCTGTATTATTTAATACCAAGCTCATGCATAACTTGTTGAAATATACCAGACATGAAATTTGATCCTTGATCAGACTGAATAGACTTAGGAAGACCAACAAAGCAGAAAAACTTGGTAAGAGCCTTGATGATAGTCTTCGCCTTGATATTACAAAGTGGAATTGCCTCAGGAAACCGGGTGGAAGCACACGATAGTCAGTAAGTACTCACAACCAGATCTAGTCTTCGGCAATGGTCCAACACAGTCAATGATGATCCGACTGAAAGGTTCTTCAAAAGCGGGAATGGGCTTAAGTCGAGCCTTTGGAATAGTCTGGTTCGGCTTCCCAACCATTTGACAAGTATGACAGGATTTGCAGTACTCTTGTACATCAGACCTCATGGAAGGCCAGAAGAAGTGGTTTCTGACACGTTGAAGGGTCTTTTTGATACCCAAATGACCTGACATAGGATTGTCATGGGCCAGACTAAGAGTTTCTTGACGATACGACTTTGGAAGAACAATTTGATGGGTGATCATCCACTCTTCATCTGCAGGAACATCAGGTGAATGCCACTTTCTCATAAGCACACCATTTTTGTAGTAAAAACAGATAGGAACTTGAGTAGCCTCTTGTTCACTTGCAGCCTGCGGTAGAGGATGCGCTAGATCACGAGCTTGTTGTTGCTCATGAATAAGTTGTTTACGAGACAAAATGTCATTAGAATGACCTGACAAGGACAAGTCTGAAGATTTCTCAGACATCTCAGGACTGGAAGGTTCCTGATGAAAAGACTGCCCAATGAAGGTGTCAGCCAGGTTAAAGTCCAGGTCAGCATCATCTTGAATAGCCTTTTTGGACATAGAACGAGTAACTGCACATGAAGGATAGAGGTCTGGAATTTCCTCCTCTATAGAGTCAGATTCTTGATGAATCAAAGGAGTGTCAGTTACAATAGGGTAGGGCACAACCTTATCCCCAGCAAGATCATTACCAAGAAGCAAATGAATGCCTTTGAAAGGAAGAGAGGATCTAACACCAATAGTAACAGGCCCAGAGACCAAGTCTGATTTGAGATGAACATTATGGAGAGGTACACTTGTAAAACCACATTCTACTCCTTGAATAAGGACATTCGCCTGAGTAGACGATTTGTCCGAAAAAGGCAGAATATCTGCAAGAATAAGAGATTGGGAAGACCCAGTATCCCTTAGAATTCGAACAGGAGCAGATGAGGAAAAATCATGTGAAAGTGAGACAGAACCATCAGTGATGAATGGCTCAAAACCCTCCATAACAGAATCAGACACAGACACAGACGGTAGAAGATCAGGCGAACTGACCATTGATACAAGAGATTCTCTCTTTGTCAAAGCAGTTGGCTTGGTTTCTTCTCGTTGTTGTTTTTTCTTGAGAGCATAACACTCAGAAATAAGGTGACCTTGCTTTTTGCAGTATTGGCAAGACACAGAGGGTAAAGAATCAGAGGATTGCTTCTCACTGGAAGGTTTCCTTTCAGAAGTGGCCTTAGAATCATTAAAAGTGTTATTAGAAGTCTTGGACTGAAACTTGCTTTGAAATTTTGAAAAAGTGGATTTTTGGACAAAAGAAGACTTGTGAGTCAATGCATAACTATCAGCTAGGGTAGAAACATCTTGCAAAGTATTGGCTTGTTTTTCCTCAAGGTAAATCTTAATATCAGGCTGGACACACCTTTTGAATTCCTCAACCAGAATAAGTTGCCTCATTCTATCAAAATCTTTTTCAACTTTCATGGAATTACACCACTGATCAAACAACTGTTTTTAACCTGCCAAATTCAACATGAGTTTGACTGGCTTCCTTGCAAGAATTCCTAAATTTTTGCCTGTAAGCCTCGGGGACCAATTCATAACCCTTCAGAATGGCAGATTTGACAAAATCATAATCAGCACACTGTTGGACAGATAACTGATTATAGATTTTTCTAGCTTTACCAGTAAGAACACTTTGTAACATCATTGTCCAATGCTCTTTTGGCCATTTCAAATTTTCAGCAGTTTTTTCAAAATGGGTAAAGTATTAGTCAACATAATTTTCTAAGAAAGGAGGAACAAGTCTGATATGTTTAACAACATCAAAATGATCAGAAAGTCCAAAAGATTTTGGAACAGTACCTGCTTCTATTCTCTTCATTTCCAATTCGTACTGCATTCTTCTTTCTTCCAATTCTCTCTCCAACCTTCTCCATCCTACTTTCTTCCATTTCTTTCTCCAATCTTCTTTCCTCCAGTCCTCTTTCCTTCTCCCTCTCCAACCTTCTCTCTTCTAGCTCTAGTTGTTTTTGGCGCAGCTGGAATTCAAGTCTGTAGCTCTATTGCAGGCACTTCCACAACTTTAATTAATTCTGCTACTTCTTCCCCAAAGATATCTTCATCGATGAAATGTTGCACCAAAAGGTTGAATATTTCTTGTTTCTTCATTGATGACTTCACATCAGATAATCCAAGGGTTGAGGCTATTTGCAGCAAGTCCTTATTCTTTGCCAGCACAATTAATTCCTGGGTTGGAGTTTTCAAAAAACTTTCCACATCAAAAGTCATGATTGCTGGTTTTTAAACTAGTCACAAGATTTAAAATAATAATCTTCGGTGAATCCAATCTCGGTGGAACCTCCAATTTGTTATGACTTGGAAAAATCACAACAAAGAAAACTAGAAAGTACTACTAAAACAAATTTATTCTTTAAAAAAAGTTCTTCAAAAAAAAAAATCCACTATATTGAATTCTCTAATAAAACTTTAATGCCACTATTTAACTGTTGCCAAAACAAAACTCTGGTCTGCTCTCTTCTGCTGTCTGCTCCATTGTGCATAAAATCACAGCCTTTATATAGTCTAGCAACCTTCCAGAAAGATCCACAGGATTCTAGGGAAATCCCGCCCCCTCCAAGCAGGAAAGTGCCAGAAGCTTCTAGAAATCACCAGTCTCTTCTTAATGATTTTACAAATACACGCCACCAGAGGGTGCCACAATTAACAAAATAAATATAGCTGACCAGCAAGGCAGCAAAACAGCATGTAACAAATCTTTTTCATTTACAAATGAAATATAATGCTGTACAAAAAATGATCATACATAACACCTCCCCTCTTTAAGAAAAGAAAGGTTTGCTAAAAGCTTTCTCTTGTTAAAATTTAACACAGTTTTATAATCAGAACAATCTTGAACTTTACACAAACGTATCATTGATTATGATAACAGTCATATACTTTGTACATAACAACCAGTGCAAGTCTCACAATCAAATAGAAAAGTAAAATGACATTTTTCACAATCAAGTAAAGAAATAAAATTACATGCGCGAAAGTGTATCTGGGATTACATTATCTTTTCCCCTGATGTGAGAAATATCCAAATCATACTCTTGCAAAAGTAAACTCCATCTCAGTAATCTTTGATTCTTGTTTTTGATCTTGTGCAAGAATGTGAGGGGATTGTGATCACTGAAGACCTTGATGGAAGTAGCTGAACAAGTCAAATAGACTTCAAAATGTTGTAAAGCCAAAACAAGTGCCAAACATTCTTTTTCAATTGTTGAGTAGTTTTTCTGATGTTTATCAAACCTTTTGGAAAAGTAACAAACAGGATGATCTACTCCATCAGTGTCTTCTTGCAGTAAAACTGCACCTGCACCAATGTCACTGGCATCAACTGCCAACTTGAACTCCTTTTTGAAATTGGGAGATAAGAGAACTGGTGCATTTTTGAGAATAGCTTTCAGCTGGTCAAATGAATTTTGACATTTTTCATCCCAAACAAATTTTGCATTTTTCTTCAGTAAATTTGTCAAAGGTTCAGAGATGATAGAAAAATTTTTACAGAATTTTCTGTAGTAGCCAGCCATCCCTAGAAATCTCATGAGCTGTCTTTTAGTTGTTGGCTCAGGAAATTCAGTGATAACTTTGACTTTTGCATCAACTGGTTTGACTTGACCCTGTCCTACATGACCTAAGTAAACAACTGTAGCTTTACAAAAGTCACTTTTAACAAGGTTGATAGTCAGCTTGGCATCACTCACTCTCTGAAAGAAGTTTCTGATGTAGGTGAGGTGCTCTTGGAAGCTGTCACTGGTGATGATTATGTCATCGATATAGGCCTCACATCCTGGTAGTCCAGCAATCACTCTGTTTACCAGACGTTGGAAGGTGGCCGGAGAATTTTCAATTCCAAATGGCATGACCTTGTATTGGTATAATCTATCTGGTGTGGCGAAGGCAGAGATCTCCTTTGCTCTATCTGTTAAAGGGATCTGCCAGAAGCCCTTGAGGAGATCAAATTTTGTGACATACTTTGACTGTCCAACTTTGTCAATGCAGTCATCAATCCTGGGGATAGGATATGAGTCCGTTTTTGATAGAGCGTTCGCTTTCCTGTAGTCCGTCACCATTCTATATGTTCCATTGGGTTTGGGAACTAGGATGCACGGAGAACTCCAGTCACTGTAACTTGGTTCAACAAAGTCATTTTCAAGCAGATATTTGACTTCCTGTTTAAGGTATTTCTGCTTCTCTGGATTCATTCTGTGGGGATGCTGTTTTACAGGCTTGGCATCGTCTTGTAGGATGACATCATGATAAACCAAATCAGTCCTTGATGGAACGTCAGGGAATATGTGACTATATTCAAATATGAGCTGCTTTAGCTGCTGTTGTTGAAATGGGTCCAGGTGGGACAAGATGCTGTCAATATTTTGAAGAATGTCTGAATTTTCAAGTTTGACTGGACCAGGTTCATTTTCTAAGGGGCAGTCACAATCTTCTTTCGAATTTTCCAATTCAACTGTATTTACCACATTGACTGGCTTTTGCTGAGTGTCTCTATCAATGTATTCTTTCAGCATGTTGATGTGACACATTTGTTTTTGTTTCCTCCTTCCAGGAGTTGAAATTATGTAATTTAGATCACTGACCTTTTTGAGGACAGTGTAAGGGCCGAAATATCGGGCTCTTAGAGGGTTTCCAGGAACTGGCAATAGTGCAAGAACTTTGTCACCAGTTTTAAAACTTATATCTTTTGAATGAAGGTCATATCTGGCTTTCATTTTGCCCTGAGCTTCTTTGAGATTAGACTTAGCAAAGTCACAAGCCTTAGCAAGACGATTGCGGAAGTCAGAGACATACTGAAGCAAGTTCATTGGGACATCATCTTCGGCCAGAAACTTTTCCTTCAGAAGCTTTAAAGGTCCACGGACTGTATTCCCAAAAACAAGCTCAAAAGGACTGAACCCAAGAGACTCCTGAACAGCTTCACGGGCAGCAAACAGAAGAAGATGGACACCTTCATCCCAATCTTTCTCTGTGTCAAGGCAGTAGGTCCTTATCATGTTCTTCAGGGTTTGATGGAACCTCTCCAAAGCACCTTAACTCTCAGGATGGTAAGCTGATGACCTGTATTATTTAATACCAAGCTCATGCATAACTTGTTGAAATATGCCAGACATGAAATTTGATCCTTGATCAGACTGAATAGACTTAGGAAGACCAACAAAGCAGAAAAACTTGGTAAGAGCCTTGATGATAGTCTTCGCCTCGATATTACAAAGTGGAATTGCCTCAGGAAACCGAGTGGAAGCACACGATAGTCAGTAAGTACTCACAACCAGATCTAGTCTTCGGCAATGGTCCAACACAGTCAATGATGATCCGACTGAAAGGTTCTTCAAAAGCGGGAATGGGCTTAAGTCGAGCCTTTGGAATAGTCTGGTTCGGCTTCCCAACCATTTGACAAGTATGACAGGATTTGCAGTACTCTTGTACATCAGACCTCATGGAAGGCCAGAAGAAGTGGTTTCTGACACGTTGAAGGGTCTTTTTGATACCCAAATGACCTGACATAGGATTGTCATGGGCCAGACTAAGAGTTTCTTGACGATACGACTTTGGAAGAACAATTTGATGGGTGATCATCCACTCTTCATCTGCAGGAACATCAGGTGAATGCCACTTTCTCATAAGCACACCATTTTTGTAGTAAAAACAGATAGGAACTTGAGTAGCCTCTTGTTCACTTGCAGCCTGTGGTAGAAGATGCGCTAGATCACGAGCTTGTTGTTGCTCATGAATAAGTTGTTTACGAGACAAAATGTCATTAGAATGACCTGACAAGGACAAGTCTGAAGATTTCTCAGACATCTCAGGACTGGAAGGTTCCTGATGAAAAGACTGCCCAATGAAGGTGTCAGCCAGGTTAAAGTCCAGGTCAGCATCATCTTGAATAGCCTTTTTGGACATAGAACGAGTAACTGCACATGAAGGATAGAGGTCTGGAATTTCCTCCTCTATAGAGTCAGATTCTTGATGAATCAAAGGAGTGTCAGTTACAATAGGGTAGGGCACAACCTTATCCCCAGCAAGATCATTACCAAGAAGCAAATGAATGCCTTTGAAAGGAAGAGAGGACCTAACACCAACAGTAACAGGCCCAGAGACCAAGTCTGATTTGAGATGAACATTATGGAGAGGTACACTTGTAAAACCACATTCTACTCCTTGAATAAGGACATTCGCCTGAGAAGACGATTTGTCCGAAAAAGGCAGAATATCTGCAAGAATAAGAGATTGGGAAGACCCAGTATCTCTTAGAGTTCGAACAGGAGCAGATGAGGAAAAATCATGTGAAAGTGAGACAGAACCATCAGTGATGAATGGCTCAAAACCCTCCATAACAGAATCAGACACAGACGGTAGAAGATCAGGCGAACTGACCATTGATACAAGAGATTCTCTCTTTGTCAAAGCAGTTGGCTTGGTTTCTTCTCGTTGTTGTTTTTTCTTGAGAGCATAACACTCAGAAATAAGGTGACCTTGCTTTTTGCAGTATTGGCAAGACACAGAGGGTAAAGAATCAGAGGATTGCTTCTCACTGGAAGGCTTCCTTTCAGAAGTGGCCTTAGAATCATTAAAAGTGTTATCAGAAGTCTTGGACTGAAACTTGCTTTGAAATTTTGAAAAAGTGGATTTTTGGACAAAAGAAGACTTGTGAGTCAATGCATAACTATCAGCTAGGGTAGAAACATCTTGCAAAGTATTGGCTTGTTTTTCCTCAAGGTAAATCTTAATATCAGGCTGGACACACCTTTTGAATTCCTCAACCAGAATAAGTTGCCTCATTCTATCAAAATCTTTTTCAACTTTCATGGAATTACACCACTGATCAAACAACTGTTTTTAACCTGCCAAATTCAACATGAGTTTGACTGGCTTCCTTGCAAGAATTCCTAAATTTTTGCCTGTAAGCCTCGGGGACCAATTCATAACCCTTCAGAATGGCAGATTTGACAAAATCATAATCAGCACACTGTTGGACAGATAACTGATTATAGATTTTTCTAGCTTTACCAGTAAGAACACTTTGTAACATCATTGTCCAATGCTCTTTTGGCCATTTCAAATTTTCAGCAATTTTTTCAAAATGGGTAAAGTATTGGTCAACATAATTTTCTAAGAAAGGAGGAACAAGTCTGATATGTTTAACAACATCAAAATGATCAGAAAGTCCAAAAGATTTTGGAACAGTACCTGCTTCTATTCTCTTCATTTCCAATTCGTACTGCATTCTTCTTTCTTCCAATTCTCTCTCCAACCTTCTCCATCCTACTTTCTTCCATTTCTTTCTCCAACCTTCTTTCCTCCAGTCCTCATTCCTTCTCCCTCTCCAACCTTCTCTCTTCTAGCTCTAGTTGTTTTTGGCGCAGCTGGAATTCAAGTCTGTAGCTCCATTGCAGGCACTTCCACAGCTTTAATTAATTCTGCTACTTCTTCCCCAAAGATATCTTCATCGATGAAATGTTGCACCAAAAGGTTGAATATTTCTTGTTTCTTCATTGATGACTTCACATCAGATAATCCAAGGGTTGAGGCTATTTGCAGCAAGTCCTTCTTCTTTGCCAGCACAATTAATTCCTGGGTTGGAGTTTTCAAAAAACTTTCCACATCAAAAGTCATGATTGCTGGTTTTTAAACTAGTCACAAGATTTAAAATAATAATCTTTGGTGAATCCAATCTCGGTGGAACCTCCAATTTGTTATGACTTGGAAAAATCACAACAAAGAAAACTAGAAAGTACTACTAAAACAAATTTATTCTTTAAAAAAAGTTCTTCAAAAAAAAATCCACTATATTGAATTCTCTAATAAAACTCCAATGCCACTATTTAACTGTTGCCAAAACAAAACTCTGGTCTGCTCTCTTCTGCTGTCTGCTCCATTGTGCATAAAATCACAGCCTTTATATAGTCTAGCAACCTTCCAGAAAGATCCACAGGATTCTAGGGAAATCCCGCCCCCTCCAAGCAGGAAAGTGCCAGAAGCTTCTAGAAATCACCAGTCTCTTCTTAATGATTTTACAAATACACGCCACCAGAGGGTGCCAAAATTAACAAAATAAATATAGCTGACCAGCAAGGCAGCAAAACAGCATGTAACAAATCTTTTTCATTTACAAATGAAATATAATGCTGTACAAAAAATGATCATACATAACAGATGTCTGTTCAAGCACTTCCAGTGTCAGATCGTTCTCTTCAGTTTTCTCGTGTCACGTTTCTCGCCTTGATTACGCAGTGTTTATCTTTCTGACTGGATTGCCCGACTTTCGATTTTTGCCTTTGTGATTTTGGATTATTGTTACATCTGTGTGTTTTGACCATTTTTCTGCCCGACTACGAGATCTCTGTTTGCTGCCCTGGTAACGATTCGGATTACGTCCTGTGGATTCTGGCTTGCTTCTCTGATAGAACTATTCCTGTGTACCAGACCCATTTCTGTCCGACTACGATTACTGTGATTGCTGCCCTGGTTTTTGATACTATTTTTGCCCAACTGGATTTTGACTTTTGGATTGCGGACTCTGTACTGTTGCTTTCTGCCCTGAGGGGGTTCTCCCCCTTTACCAATAAAACAAGCTCTACTGCATTTCCTGGTTCTCGCGACTGGTTCCTGATCGGTACATTACAAAGACCATGTGAAACGTTTTATGCATTTCCATTGCTTTTAATCCCTCAATAAAGACAAGCCAGATAATTCCCGAGTCATAATCGATTTCCGTGTCACTAGTGGGGAAATCCACTGTAATGCACGTGAAACTGAGTTAAGTTAATGCACAATGACTTAAATTCCGCAAGTGAATTTCTTCAGTGCGCTTGGATTGAATAACTGCTGACTACGGCGCAGAAACGTGAATGCCACTAAGAGGAGAGACTCAGGACTAAGACGTAAGCCTTGGCATCTCTGCACATGAAGTAACCGTAAATCGGGCTTTGACATCACTGTGGAGGAATTCTCACACGCTCCTATTCACAGAGTTACCTTCATTGAATCACGGCGAAGAGTTGTTGAGATCTGGCTACTTTGATGCCACCCGGCAGCACATGAATCAGAACTCTTGTGTTTTCTCCAGAGGTCCCGGTGCCTCTCTTTTCCCGCTCCAGCCCTGTCCATCACCTTCTGCTCTGCAGCTGCTGTTCTGGTGCTGCTCAACCCCTGATTCACACTGACACCTGACCCCTGATTCACACTTACACCTCAACCCTTGATTCACACTGACACCTCACCACATCCTTGAGCTATGAGCACCACTGCAGGGCTTTTTTAATCATACTTTAATAGTTCTAACTGCATCTGAATTAGCTGGCCAGAGGAGGATAGGCTCCCTCACTGGAGCCGGGTTCCTCCTGAGGTTTCTTCCCACAGAGGAGCAAGTTTTTTTTCCTCATTTGCTGTGTTGGGAATTACTTCTCTTGGGCAGTTCTTCTGTGAGAAGCACTATGAAAATAAAAATGTATTGAATGTATGTATTTCACTTTAGTTTCTTCTAAACCATTCAGCATTGGATTTGATCCAGGGATCCAGTGTTTTCTTGCTGCCTAACAAAGCAGATTGGAGAGTGGACATTCTCACATTCGCATTCAGTTTGTTTTGGGAGATATATTAATGTTCTGTCAATTATGGTCAGTATAGCTCAGGACCTTGAGCAACAAAGCAGCCCCCCCTCCAAAAAAAAAAAAAACACACACACATTTGACTGCTGGTGAATTTTTTTATTGGTATAATTCTGTATCAGCTTTGCTTTTATTCCAGATGTAATGGGACCACAGACAGTAGAATGAGACCCCAGTTTTCTAAATTGTTCCACTTAAAATTCGTCACTCCACAGCTTAGGAGTCATCAAGGTGTTTTTTGGCAAATGTTAGACAAGCCTTTCCATTTCTCGTGGCTTGCCATGCAACTCTGAAATGGATACCATTCTCCCTGGCCTCTTTCTAATGGTGGAAACATGAATGTGAACCATGTTTGATGTGAGCAAGGCCAGTTCTTTCTTGCATGTTTGTCTAAAGTTTTTTTGTTTCTTAAAAGATGAGTTGTCTATGGGCTGTAGTCAGAAAATTTAGGCTAGCCACTCTAGGAAAGATTTACCCCTTTGATGTTTTCTCTATTAGGATATAGTGGCTCTCATTGTGGTTCATTGGAGACCCGGAGCTTCATGAGTGGCTTTGTAACCCTGTGCATACTGATATGTTTAAAAACATTTTATCATATCTCTTTTAGAATTTCTTTTGATGGAAACATTGTGTGCTGCTTGTAGTGACCTTTTATCGGACTTTAAATAGGTCAAAGGGCAGGAAGTAATCAAGGCGAGGTGTGTCCAGTCTAATTCAACCAAATTATCAACACATTCTGGTTACTTGGCTGAATTGAGTAGCTTCAGGAAGAATGACTTATTTCACACAGGACTAGTTAGTATTTGCAAATTTTATTCCCATTTATAGTTGTACATGAATTTATCATTTAAAAACTTTGCCGTGTTTATGAAGGTTTTCCTCGTCTTATATTACATTTTCCTTTTAAAGATCTGAGGCCATGAAGTGTAATCATTACTATAAAAAACAAAATCAACAGGAGAAATTATTAAGCAGGCATTCTTGTTAGGTGCAAGCAACTGGAGCCAACAAGACTTGTGTGCAAACAACTGCTGTGATCAATATCCAGTGTAACATCATCCAACAATGAAGACTACGCTGTAATAAAATAAAGCACACTGAGACATAACTCCTCACCTCTGTACTATTCAATATTACATGACTATTTTACCTCCACAATTTATTCGAGATGTGATGATCAAGACTATTGTGAGCACCAGGGGGAGCCCTTTCAAATGCCCAGTAGTTCATATAATCCAACACCGTTTCTGTTTCTGAATCTGGGGAAAGGAAAAAAAAAATCCTCAGACTACAACAGGCCTTCTTGAGCTCTTAATTCTGGAGGTATCAATGAAATGACAGAGAGAGAGGATCAGAATTGGAATCAGGATCACCAGCAGGGAGTGATAAATCACAGGTATGTAACAATCTTGTCCTTAGCTGATCTTTCTAATGATGAAATAAGGGTTGCTTATATATACGCCTAACACCCAACACAGGTATGATGCAAATTATATAGAAATGCAGAACATAATGAAGTCCAAAAACACGACTGAATCAATTTTGGAACTTTTTTTATTTTAGATCAGAGGCCTGACTATTTGTGACATATCATTTTTTGGTAGATAAACATAAATTCATGATTTTCCATTGAGTAGCAGTTTAGACATGAAAGGATATATTTTTATGAAGCAGTATAGCCCACTGCCTGTGTTGTTTTAATTGTCATATTCAAATCTTTGACTAATTTTGGGTGTTGTTGGGGAGATGGGGTCAGTTGTGACTGTGGGCGGATGTAACACTGCCAAAGGCCTGAAGAACAACCAACAGTCACGCCTCTCCATGTGCAGGTGTTCAGCGTGTTCCCCTCTCCTCAAGCTAAGGAAATACAGAATCAGCACATTTCCACAGAAAGGCTAATAGAGAGCAGGAGGTCTTTGTTAGGTTGAGTTTCAGGTAGCATTTTTGGAAGCAGCAGCTCAATGAGAAAAGGTCTTTCAGGAGTTTGGACTCAGTGGCTTGGAATGACTCGTCAGCAACACCCAGAGCAGAGTGTGTGTACTTAGAGCTCTTGCGGTCAGGCGAAGAGGAAGTAAAGATGTGGAAAATGTTCCGCGCATGGCCTGAGTTTTGTCGGAGACTATTTTGAAGCTGGGTCTTTTGGTCTATGTAGTTAAATTAAAATTGCATTCTTTGGCCTATTGTTTTTTTTTTTTGTTAGCGATTGCTGTGTTTGTTTTGTGCTGCCATCTGCTGACCACTTTGTGTATATTCCTTGAAAAAAAAAGAGGCACGTTTAGTGATCATTAGGGGACCAAAAAATCCAGGGACGAAAAGTCCAGATACGGATGTCCACGGGGGCGAAAGGTCCTGCAACCCAGTCCACAGGTCAGAAGCCAAATGGTACGAATGCCAGAATCGTGAATCCAACAAGCCAGCTCAGGTCGGAACCGGAATGGGATCGGGCAATCTCAATAACAAAAGATAAAACAGGAAAAACTATAAAATTAAAAGGCTCGTTGTGATGTTTCAGAAAGAGGAACTCACAAAGGACAGAGGCATATTGTGCGGCGCGAGGAACAAAACAAAACCACAACTGAACTGAACAGAAAGAGGAAGAGGCCAGAAAAAGCACAAATGTGAAAGACGTGTTAAAACGAAAGAACATCAAAGAAATAACTAAAGCAGAATTCAAGCACTCAGATATTTCACTGCTCAAGCGCTGTGCAAACCAGATCAGGCTAGTGTTTCCCATTTCATTGGAGGAAAGCATTACAGTTCCATTAGACTCCTTAAGACACATTTTATAGTGAGATTATGGCAATCCAATACTTAAACAGACCCACACATGGAAGACTAAAATATAGCCAGGAAATATCACAAGCAAATAATACCATAAACTTTCAAAACACCAGTAAGCCTTTGATACTGATTAAAATGCAAATCAATATTTACAATAAAAATGCATAAAATTCAAAGCAATAAAAAAAAAACCTTGAGAGCAAACTATATGATATATTAAGTGTTATTGCATGGATAGACCATGCAAAGGGTGATAACCCAGGGTCGGCCGATTTTGCCAATATTTGGTATACGCATCCGCCTTACCAAGTTACAGTGCCCTCCATAATTATTGGCATTGCGGGTTAAGATGTGTTTTTTAGCTTCTAATAAATTCAGTTTTTCTAAATAATATAGGACCACAATGAAAAAAAAAGGAAAATGCACTTAATTCAAGTGCATTTATTCAGTGGGGAAAAAAATCCCACATTAAGAAATAATTCTTTTACATCAAATCATGTGTGCCACAATTATTAGCACCACTGATGTTAATACTTTGCACAACCCCCTTTTGCCAACAAAACAGCACCTGATTTTCTCCTATAATGTTTCACAAGATGGGAGAATACAGAAAGAGGGATCTTCAACCATTCCTCTTTGCACAATCTCTCTAAATCATCCAGTGACCTGGGTCCTCTCCTCTGCAATCTCCTCTTCAGCTCACTCCACAGGTTTTCAATGGGGTTGAGGTCTGGGGACTGAGATGGCCATGGGAGGAGCTTGATTCTGTGTCTGGTGAACCATTTCTGTGTAGATTTGGCCACATGTTTAGGGTCATTATCTTGCTGAAAGACCCAGTGACGACCCATCTTCAGCTTTCGGGCAGAGGCCACTTGATTTTAATTTAAAATGTCCAGGTATTTCAAAGCATTCATGATGCCATGCACCCTAACAAGGTTCCCAGGGAAGAGAAACAGGCCCACAGCATCACCGATCCTACCCCATACTTCACAGTGGGCATGACGTGCTTTTCTGCATACTCATTTTTTGTGTTCCGCCAGACCCACTTAGAGTGTTTGTTGCCAAAAAGCTCAATCTTGGTCTCATCTGACCAAAGCACACGGTCCCAGTTGAAGTCCCAGTACCGCTTAGCGAACTCCAGATGTTTGCGTTTATGATTGTGAGTGAGAAAAGGTTTTTTCCGTCCATTCCTCCCAAACAGCTTGTTGGCATGTAGCGCCTGATGGTTGTTTGGAGACTTTGTGACCCCAAGATGGTGCCATTAGTTGCAATTCTTTAAGTGAGATTTGGAGAACTTTTTATTTCTCTTACCATCCTCCTCACTGTGCGCGGTGGCAAAATAACCTTGCTTCCTCGTCCAGGCTTGTTTACCACTGTTCCAGTTGTTTTAAACTTCTTAATGATTCCTCTGACAGTAGATATGGGCAGGTGCAGGTGAGTGGCTATTTTCTTGTAGCCATTGCCTCACTTGTGAAGGTCGACACACATCTGCCTTACTTGAATGGTGTGTTCCTTTGTCTTTCCCATGTTGAAGAGTGGATAAGAGAAATGGCCTCTGTGTCACATCATATTTATACCCCAGGGAAACAGGAAGTGATGATTTACTAATTAAATGTTCCAAGATACTCTGATAAACTTTGTAAACTACTGTAGAAATGACATAAATACTTCAATTATATTTAATTCCTAGGAATTGTTAGGGGTGCCAATTCACTTGAGTTGAAGGTTACATTTTTCTGCAGTTTTCAGTGTGAGAGTATGCTTCTGCAATAAAAATTGAATTTATTTTAAGGCTTTTAACACATCTTAACCAGGGGTGCCAATAATTATGAAGGGCGCTGTATGTAAGCACCTATAATATGAGCATCATATTATCATCAGGCTAAAGTGTAAAAATAACCACTATAATGTCAAAACTAAGATCACTGCATTCCTTTATTTGTTTTATGGGAAAATCAAAAATAATGAAATTTTTATCCTGAAGACCCCTTAATTCAAGTCATCCTCTGCATAAAACGGTTGAACTTTCAAAGTTGCCCCTTTGTGTGAATGTTGCCCATAGGATGCCAACCAAACTGCAGAGAATCATCAAAAATATTTACAAATATGCCAGTTGTGTGTCAAGATATTTCCTCAACCCCATACTTTGGAACTGTGTATAGGCCTATTCAATAGCTCATTAGTCATCTGCCACAGGGATAGAAACTACATATCATGGTGGAAATACAGTAGTTGCTAATGACTTTCATTATCAGAAATTTAAAAAAAAAACTTTCGCTCTATTCAGTAATTCATAGCAGGACCAGAAAGGACGAGTATATTTCATCGTTTCACAGTGCTGCCACCTATATAATGGGTGATCTATCATAAATATGGTCATTTCCCTGGGACAGGAGCGTGTCAGGAATTTTTCAATGCACAACCCAATAGTCTATAAACCTTTCATATGGCCCAGAGTCAGACTATCTTTGACGAGTTACTTTTTCTATGAGCAGATTAGCAACAACCCAATACAGACCTGAACACCTTGTTTCGGCCTGTTTCAAACTTTTTGGTTAGTCAAAATAGAGTCTGGGGAGTCCAGTAATAAGGTAGTCTCTGACTTAACCACCTTAGCAAGAGTAGTGACACATTTTATTATCCAACAGTTTAATAATGACTGGCCTTGAATGGCAATAACTACCAGACCACAAGGGTAGCCAGCATTAGGAAGTAAAGAACAAAAAGAGAAATAAGCTGTTGAAATGTATCTGTATTTCAATATTTTTAGTGACAAATACATAAAGCAGTGTTGGGCGCAACAGGTCTAGTAACTCCACAAAAAAAGATGATGCTAGTATGCCCAAGTCCCGTCAGTAATCATGATAATGGTACCGTAGACAATCACAGCAAGAATTAACAAAACTTTACTAGACAACTGAAGTATCCACGTTGTTAGCCAATAGGCATGGTACAGAATCCATGTGACCCTTTCAGAATTACTACGAGTTCACAGATCCACCTGTTTGATGACCTCTGCCTGTAGTTGCGATCTTGTGGTCATGGAGAAGGCTAACAGGTGCTGGTCATCTGAAGGAGTGTCAGTATTATCCTTGGTCAAGTGGCCATACTTCTGCTGGACAGAGATGGGAGAAGTGGCTTGAAACCTGCTGGACAGTTCGCCAGTCCTCTTTCACAAAACAGGCTTTGATTTTCTTAGCCACTGACCCAGAGTTTTCCTTCCTTCCAGTTTCTACTCCACTCTACTCCATAGACCTCGTGGTTGACCATCATCAGGCCTCCTTGTGCCCATGGGATAACGATGCGGCTGCATCAATGTATGTGACAGTTAATTCTCATGGCATTCATTCAAATATACGCCTAGGACTATGCCTAGCACTGGTAGTACATTCACAAGTACCAACCTAATCCATTCGGCAGTAAAATGTTCCAAATATCAAAAATTTCTGCCCGAATTGCGTGGTCTTGACGCGACCAACGACTTGAATGGTAGAGGGGCTGCTGGCATTTCTGCGACGGCTTCAAGTCAAGGCCAAGCTTGTATTGATGTGAGACAGTGATGTCCTTGTCAACAGCATGGAATAGCCCAGCACACAGTGAAATGAGGTCACACTCGTTCTCCAGTGGCAGTCGTGGGCCGTTCTCTCCATGTTCTCCTCTAAGAGAAACTTCCAGCCCTGAAAAATAGCTTTGAATGGACTTGTCACACTTTCTCAAAGCAATACAACAATTCACTTTTGGATATTTCTTCATTACACCACACGCAATGGCAGGAGAGACATTGAAAAACCCACATTTTATCGCCGTAGTGGCCTGGGATTCATCGCTGCCAGCAGCCGTGGCTGCCATTTTGAAACTAGCTGCTTGTAATGTGTGTCAAGTATCAATAACAGGGGCAGTCCAACACCGCTGCTGCAGTGGAGCCAGTGGAGAAGCGGGTGTGAGGTGCTGGTGGGGCTGTGTAGATGGGGGATGACCTCGACTTGCCTCTTTATAGGCCAGCAGGCATTTAAGTCATCCATGGTCATATCCAGCCACAAAACATGGATTTATGACTTGTGGACAAGTGTAAGGACATTGGACTGATCAAAGTGCTCCATATCAGAGCCAAAATTAGCGGCAAAAAAATTTATTATTTTGAATGATCAAATGACTCTTGGACTGTCACCCAACTCCTCCTGGCAGCTTGGATATTGGCATCATGTTAATATGGCATTATTTCATGGTTTTTAGGATTTAACCTTTTTTAAGGGGTTAATATACCTATAATGCCTTGCAGTATGAAACATTTTGTATTTTTTCATAGAAAGTCTAGGATGTCTGCTGCAGTTTAAGTATCAGATGTCTGTCTTTATTATCAAGTATTGTGCCAAAAATTGGCAAAGTTTGTCAATTTCATCAAAATTTGCAAAGGAAAATGCATTGGAAGGGTTAATTGCCCCTTACTCCCAAAGAGAGTGATTGTTCACCAAATGGTTTTACTGCCTTTATTCTAGCCCAGGACCAGTCTATGGTACTAATTTGAACAAAATCTGTTGCCCTCGCAGGTTATCACTTTTTGCAGATTTTGCATGGTCTATCCGGGCAATGCCACTTAATCTATTTACAAAATCTTGCTTATAGCGCTCGGCATTCATTTTAGGATACTGGCATGTTCTTTCAGGGTCGGGCGAGGCCAGGTAGTAGTGGAGGACCCAAGAACAGACAAACAAGGCCAACTGAAAATGATTTAAACCAATGGTCAAAAAACAGGCAGAGATCAAAACACTAAAGAGGCAGAGAGAAACGGGCGAAGGTACAAAAACAAGATTACAGGCACAAAAAGCCCCAAGGAGACACAATAATCTGGCACTGATGGCATTTCTTGTCTGGCTTAAATACTGTGGCTGATGGCTGCAGGATGAAGTTGCCTTTAGCCGTCGACTTCCAGGCTGCGTAAATGCTCTCCCCAAGTACAACCAATCAGATTGCGAGCTAGAGTATAACCAATCCACCCACGAGGCAGCCAATTCAATTCAAGTTCCTCTCCTCGAAGCGGAGCGGGCTAAAGAACATCAATATTGTGAAAAATGCATGCATTTCATTGTGAGTTTTCTCATTAAAGAAAGAAAAGGTGAGGTAAGGTTAGATATTTCAGCTATTTTCATTATGTTAACCAATGCAAACAAGTGCTATTTTTTTGTCTTACAGTTAACTTATAACTTATAGACCTAACCTTAGCTAAACAGGTCATACTTGTGTTGGACCTCACAAAACAATACCAACGACGGAACATCGCAGCGAGGTGAAGGACTCACGTGTTCTTATTGACTAACTTTAATTCGAGCATTCTCCTGGCTGGTGCGAATCACAATATAATGGATAATTTTCACCGTCTAAGGACAGAGCATAGAAACGCAATGGTCACGATTAATCTGACTCCATAAAGTAATTAGAATACCAAATTTAGTGGTATCCTTGTAAAATATCTGACTCCAAATTAGAATTATAATTGGTAGTTTTGGAACAGCATGCGCAAATTTAGAGACAAATCTGCCATCAGATATGGCAGCGCAAGCCATCATTGCTCAGTATATACATCCCCAGGGTTAATTAAAGGCAACTGTCCTGGAATCAATTTGACGATAAATCCATTGGATAGAAGAGATTACCATGATAGCAGCATCAAGGCCTAAACAAAATAGCACTGAGCATGAACGTATCACGAACCCAGATTTATGTACACTTAAAAGGGCCCCTTATAGAGAGTAACCCGGTACCGGCTTATAAATAAAATATACGCCCAACGGTACCGTTGAATAGCTAGATCCCAAGGACCGGTATTACACAAACCCTTAAGGGGTAGGACGTAATCTCAAATCTAACTTAGAAGTATCGTTACCTACACATGTCTTGGTAGGAATTTCCCCTTAAATCCCAGTTCCAACAAGGCTAGAATATACGAGTGTTACAAATCAAGGAAAATCACGCAAGCTGAGAAAGGAATAACAATAATTTAATTACCAGGTAGGCACAACTTAGATCAAACAAATCAACACTTAGCCAATTACCAGTTACCCATAATTTACAAGGATTTAGAATATTTTCATACCTGGGAAAGATGAATGGCCACGCGGAGCTAAAGTTGCCCCACGTAGTCGGGGAGAACTCAGATGCCCCCTCGCTCCGGAACAAGGTAACATGTGACTCTTCCCCCACTTGCCTACACGCGTCAGAAGTTGACAAAGAAGAGACAGGAAAAGGAGCAGAGAGCGCCCCCTTAGGATCTCGTACCTTTAAAGATTCCAAACCACGCCTCCGAACAAGGGAGAGGAAGGGGTGGTCGAATCAGAGTTTTACTGGCCTAGGTGATAAGATTAATTTGCATAGATAGGAGACTAGGTAGTCGCCCGGATGAATCTTACAAACAAGATAAACCATAGTTTCAAGGGAAATGAAACATGTTCCATTCAACTCCTTGGACTCCCCTGAGAATAAAGAGACCAAACATGATGGGAATATGTGCTAAAATGATGCAGTTGTCATGGAAAAGCCTTAAAATGGAGTATTATAACCCCAATGGTGTTATCAATATATAAGTGGTTCCATTATCGGATATTGAACATAAACATATTATGAATTTGACAGATTTAGATCGTTTTAAGCAAATTCATATATCTGGGCTTAAATTTCAATGGGACCAGCAATGGAACTCTGAGGAACGCTGGGCAGCCTGGACGTAATGGGTCCGGCTTCCTGCTGTGAACAGAACAGAGGATGCCACTCTCACCGGCAGGCTGTACGATTATAAAAGTTTACCACTGGCTCTGGATTGTGTCAGATCACCCAAGCATTCAGATTCTACCAGTGTAATGAGCATGTGTTCCAACACTATAATTTTTAACATATGTTTTGAGCCAAATCAAATATTCGGGTTCTACACTAACACTTAAACACTTCTACAATAACTTCAAATATAACTCTGTTTGAAACATAAAATTGGCCTACTTGTGAGATATTTTCTTCAATAAGCTGTTTAGTTGAGCTTCTTAAAAACTTCTGCTGCAAGTTGCTTTAACGTTAGCCGCCTTCAAGGCTGCTAGTAGAAACTAGTGCCTTGCAGGCTGGTTAGAAGGCTAACTGTTGATTTCATATTGTTTAAAGGTGACCTATTATGCAATTTTTCCAAGTTTATATTTTGGTCTTTGAATCCCCGAGAGAACTACTGATCATGCAAAGTAAAAAAAAGGGCACTTATTTCGCTCATAATTCCATCCTCAAAAAACCCCATTTGTAGTCCATTGTTGTCTCTGCCTGAAACGCCTCATTGGGGTGGCTCTTCCACTATGGCCCCCAATCCCTGTGTGCCCACTTTCTCCTGACTGGCCAGCTCTGTGGAGGGCGGATCTAAGCGGGATGAGGCAGCAGAACGCAATGATCCGGGTCCGCCTCCCCAGAGTGAAACTGACACGTCTCCCGAAGGAATCGACGGGCATATTCTGCAATCATACGTAGAACGTGTATCGATCTAATGAAATTAACTTGTTCTAATAAACGCAACGGCAAAAGTGGAGGACGCAGTACGAATGTCTGGCAGGTCAAGCTTGAATTTGCTGTCTACCTACGGCTACTATGGTGAGTACACCTGTGTTTTTACTCTATAGCTAGGATTGAGGGAAAGCTAGCATTCACCCCATACAGACACATTTGTAGAACGGGTCAACGAACCCAAGTGTAGACCGGAGACCATAGAAATCTGGTTGGTCTGAGTTTAGAGGGAACAGTGGACACGAACAGTGAGGATCAGCAAAAAGTGGACCAACAGCTTATGGACTGCTTCGGTGTGTATAAGGACCTGCATGTTCGTGTGCATAGCTGTGGTGTTTCGTTAGCGTGGAGTAACGAACAGCTTCTGCGCTGGTGTATGAGGATACTTTAATAGTATCCATTCGGATGCCTTCTAGGCTGATTGTACAGACTAGTGCTTTATGGGCCGGAAATCAACATTAGCCTTCTAACCAGTCTGCAAGGCACTAGTCTCTACGGTCAGCCTTGAGAGCATCTGACAGAATACTATTAAAGATTATACAATATGAAATCAACATTACGCCGACTATTGCTCGCTAGATAGCCAACCAGCTCACTAGCGAGTAAGACTGTATGCAAACTGTAGCCTTATTTTGTGGACGTAATCATGACGCAAAGTGACGTGCATTAAGGGACGAAAGTCACGTGGGGGGGACCAGAGTTTCAGAATAGCAACGCACAGTGCTTTAAGTGGAAAAAAAGAAGTGCCGGTACTCCCCCTTTTCAAATGTTGACAGGTAAATTAGGCGATGGGCGGTCGCAACCAGCAGATTATAAATGATACATTCAAATACTGGAACATGATGCTGATTTTATGAAAAATTGTTTTAAAACTCCACTAAGAGTTTTAACAAGTACTTTCTTGTTAAAATCCATCTATGAATTATCTGCCGACAAAACACATCCAATTGAAAGGAGATGTTGCCCAACACTCGTGCACAATGACACAGTTCTCTTTGGTTTTTGGGAGAGGCATGATATAGCCTAGAGTGTAGAGTTTGTCAGAGAAAATCTTGCAATGGTTAAGTCCACCAACCTCCTTGAGAACATCGCCAACTGCCAATTCCAGACGATGATTTGAGCAGTGCCACACAAGCAGGTCTGGAAATCTGGTACAAAGTTGTGCAGCAACTCTTCTGTTCAGCATTACTGATGCTCCATCACATTCAAATGCCACAAAACACTCACGGAAGAAGTAGTCATCCAAGCCAGTTTTATGAAAACATGCTGGCGGTTTCTCTGTTATATCATTTGCTGTGGTCCCATCCAACTCAAGCAGGTCAAAAAATATTGTGTCTGGCTGTGCATTGGCAATAGCTGACCACAAACACACCACCAACACAGACTTTACACTGATTGTGGTGGATTCAATCAATGCAATTTTCGTCTGTTTTTGACTATGTCATCAGCTACTTTTTTGTAATCATGCTAGCTAGCTAATAGTTGAAGAAACCAATATGGCGTTCAGTGCACCACACTCTCCAGTTTCCCATATTATACAACATGTAGATCCAATTGGTCAATTAGACGTTTAGAATGTTCTCAAATGAGCAAGACGCTACCCATACTGTGTGCTCAAATGAAAAATACCTCATCACTGAAAATATTACTCTGCCTATCTCTGTTGCCTAGGCCAATGATTTAATTAATTTGTTTGCATTTGTACTTTGAAAGGAACATTTAATAAATCAACAGATTTGTGAAAACTGCTTATTTCAGAAGTAATTTGATAATAGTCTAAAATGGTGATAAGCGAAAGCCCCCGAAAGGTGGGGCTGAAACATTTAACTCTGTTCAGCCTTAATGTTGCTGGTTACTTTTGCTGCTTGGCCACATTAATCGGAGCGAACGTTAATTAAGCATTATTACACTCGAGGGTGTGCTTGACTGTCATTCTTGTCATGACAGTGATGCGGCCAGCGCCTCGTTCTGTTATCACTGAAGTGACAAGAATGACGGTCAAGCACACCCTCCGGTGTAGTAATACGATTATACAACTATTACCACTAAAACAAAATGGATAATCATAATTTATTCATACTGTGGGCATTAATATAAAAGTTTTTTGCTAGTAGGCCCATTATCTCTGTATCCGTGGAAGTCCATGAGTTCTGACGTTAACTAGTCCTTGTGAGCCAGCCAATTTGGGCTCGTGTTTTCTAGACATTGTGATTTCCCAAAACCGAATAAATACCACACATAGCAACACAAAACTGTTTTGCGAGCTCAATCATGTTGTAACTAGAATATCCGCTGGAAAAAAATATTTTTTTCATGGACTGATAGTTATACTTCTGCCGTAATTTTTAGGCTAACAGGTGCCGTGACAACGACTCGGCTCATCTTTATCGGTTTTATTTTATTCGGCTTTATTGACGGTTTTATTTAAATAAAGGCAAGGGCTTTCCGGTGTCGGCGCCAGAACGAAAATCTTTTGATTAACTCACCAGCAGATGTTTCATTTCAGATGGGAGTGTGTCACTCCAATGAATATAATGGGAAAATTTGAGCCATTTTCTTTTAAATTAAAGGGTCTAGTGCCGTATTTTCAACACATAAGAATCAATATTGTTTTTGAGTGTTGTTTTACTCATCACACTCAACGTTAGAGCGGCCGATAGGGTGTATTGAGTAATGACGACAAATTGCTGATGAATGGCCTACTCATGAATTAGTCATTAGTAGAAAGGACGTGACATAACGTAGAGTGGATGGGCGAACTGCAGCGTTGCCAATTTGGCGACTTTCCAAATCACCTTGGCGACTTTTTTGTCGAAAGCAACTAGCGACAAATCTAGCGACTTTTTCTGTTATTATTGGAGAGTTTTGTAGGAGACTGACGTGAAAGAACGTTGCGTTCTGCAGTTACTGTCCTGAACTTTCCGAAAGCACTGAAAGATGCGCGGAATATCGGTGAAATGAACCGCGTACCCCCCGCTCAATAAAATGAACCGAGTCTTCCCTCCCCGGTCAGAGTGTTTAGCGACTTCTAGCGAGTTTTAGCACAGCCAATTGCTACTTTCCCTACCAAGGAGTTGGCAACACTGGCGAGCAGTAAACTCGTCTTTTCTGTTTTCTAGCCAGCTGGCATTGGTTTATGTATTTAGTTGTGGGTATTTTCAGGATTAATATAGATTCCATGACAGTTAATAGTTTGAAACATCATCTGGCATGCAAGTTATCATTGAACTCAGCTATGCTTGCCATCACGTGGCGAAAGTGCTGCCGGTAAACATTTGAAGCAGTAATAATATCAAAGATGATCAATTTCCACGTGTTGGCAAGTAGCTAGCAAGTATGATTACAAACACCCCCACCAAATTCGCTAGGACAGCTAAAACCCGTCTCTCCGCAGGAACACCCATCCACAAGGAGTCAGATCCGTGACATTGCTCGCCACTTGCCTTTAATCGTTCGCGATGAGATTGCCAATGCATCACACGGCTCGCTCAAATAATGTTTGAAAGACATGCCACGCCTCCCTGAGATCTCCCCGCTGAACGTCTCGCGACTAAAGGGACAGACGTGCGGCGCGTACTAGTGCACAGTGGGTAATGTAGTTTACCCATCGGATCACGAATGGCCCGAGAGAGAAATAAAGCAGGACAGGGGACTACGAGCTCGTGTGAAGTCCCAGTACGCCCTAAAAAGTCCCGGTACGCCAGGGGCTAAAATCGGTGCGTACCAGCCCACTAAAAGCACTGGCGACGCATTAACGGTACGGAAAAAAATATTATGTCCCGCTTAGATGCCGAAAAGAATTCTGGGATATGTGCGCTGTCAAGTTCACACAAGTTACCATCCGATGCATCCTTGGAAAAATGGGCGTGTCAGGAACACTTCCGGGTCTGGTCACCATTCTCGTCGAGATGCAAACTTTGAATTGAGTCAGTACGTGGTCTCAAAGGGATGACATTTCTCAAGTTCACAAGAACAAGTACAGAGAAGAACGCATATTGAGAAACATACAATGTTCTATTTCTATGTCTTAATGACAAATTTTTCATCTAAGGCAGGAGTTTTAAAATGAAATGATTATCATTTATATTTTTATTGCTAAGAAGAGAGAGAAATCTTTAAAAGATCAAAAATACATAAAGGCTGGGAAATGCATTTCCTTTTGTGGTACCAAGTTAAAAAAAAAAAATCTGTTCTACAGAAAGGTCAGGAACAACTGCCCATATACAGAGATACCATGAGTCTTAGTGAGTATAATATTACATAATCCATGTCACTGACTTTCAATGGTCTCACTTCCATTTCTTGCAACAGGCTCTTTGAAATAATTCTATTATAGCAAAGTCAGCAAGAGACTTTCAGTCAGGTAGACCAGGAGTTAAAAAAAGCACAGGGACACCTGTACAATTTCAGTTTAGATGACATGGGGCTGGAGCGCAGTTCACAGGTTTGAGAAACTGTAGTCAGGCCGTCCAGATTGGAAACACTCAGCAGCAATGAAATACATGAGGAGGTGTGAGTGCAGGACTGAGAACAGAAAACATGTGGCAGGTGACAGCTTCTGGGGATGGCGAGACCCATACAGAGGAACTGCTAAAATAAACCAAACCAACCAAAAATGAATAAAGACAGATGAAAACTCACCATAAACATAACTCCACAGATTCAAGCACTGACATTAGAGGCTTCATCCAAAAAGGAGTTACTGCACTCGTATTAGGCAATCAAAACACATGACATTTTGTTAAAAACAAAATGAGCAGGTTTTTAAAGGGCATATCCTTTTCTGCAGTCTAATGAGCCTAATAACGCTTGATGCCTGATGTTGAATTTAAATTCAGGGACATGACAGTGGTCACCCAAGTGTGGGACTGTGTATGTGTAAAGCTACTTCACAAGCAACTTGATCAACTGTACCAGCAAAGCACCACTAAAACTAAGTTACAATGAAAAGGTCTGTGCCCTCTTTTACGATTTGTTACTGGATATTGAATGCAGGATTATGCATTTGCGTGGACCAAGATGCAAACTTTTTGTAAAAAATCCAAAAGTGGCTTAACAATCTTGTAGAAAAATATAAAGTTGACTCAACTTGCAAAAGTAAAGAAGCCAGCTGCTCAGCATTATTGAGTTGGATAAGTCGAAAGGTTCCGAGTTCTTTCAAAAATGATGGTGTGCAAACTCATGAACAGCAGTTGTGAAAACTCAAAAATTCTGTGCAGTTGGTTGCCACAGTTTTAAAGCTTTATTTCCAACAGTGTACATCTCGATGTGCCGTCAACAGACGCCCACATAAGCACACTGCTTCGGTCTGAATAAATTGATTTGCAGAAATTCCTGTCTGTCATCCGACGCCGCGCCCCTTCCCGTTGTCTACCGCTGTCACCGCTTGGGAGTCACGCGCCTCACTGGCAGAAAAAAATGATGCATTTGACTGTAAACAAACGGGCACTGAAATGCTATAATTACGATAATAACGTTAATGGTAGTTCGTCAGACTACAGAGGTAACGAAACGTTAAGAAGGCATTTTATTTCATACCACATATAGAATTTTCTTTACTGCTGGTTAGTTTTCATTTACCGCTGCCTCTGAATCTGACTCCACTGACCCGTTTCACTCTCCTACAAAAAAAAAAAAAAACAGCGTGCGGCGCGAGGCAGTGAGCAGCACGAGTCAAACGGGCCAGTGGTCAGATTCAGTTGCACCGGTAAGTGAAAACTAACCAACAGTAATGACATAATATTCAGTTCTATATGCGGTATAAAATAAAATGTCCTTACGAACTACCATATATTAGCTATATATTTTTTTTCATGGGAGAAGTCTGGCAATCCGGGGGATATGAGGGTGGGACTTTGGAGGAGGCAGAGTTGTTCATGTTCAAATTTTTACTAAGAGATGTGCGACGTGCCTGAAAGGTAAGAATTGCTTTAAAATTTCTAATAATGAACTTGATCAACATTAAAGTCTAAAGCAGATTAGACAGTAATGCGATGCCGTATGAGGGTGTAAGTGTCAGAACCCTTGAGTCTCTTTGATTAGTTCTCTCCCCATCCTAACAGTCAATGGGCCGGTTTCACAGACACACATTAAGCCTAATCCGAGACTAAATTCAGTTTTCAATGGAAAATCTCCCTCCAAAACTCTGTTTAGTACAGGTCTTTGCTTAAGCCATGTCTGTGAAACTGGCCCAGTGAGTTTCACATTTCATTCCCATTAAAGGAAACGTGAAGGGATTTGAATGTGGTGAGGCAATGAAAGAACTGTGTCAGAGGAGTGTAAAACATGCATCAAAAATTTTTTTACAATTTGTTTCAACCGAGGAATAAACAGGCAAATATTGCTCCAACTGTTGTTCTCCAAAGCCGCCATATTTGCTGCCGGTCACCCAAACGATGACGTCACATGACCTAAGCGCTGTCTTGTAGCGAAGGTCTATCACCGCTTACAACAACTTACAATCATATCTGTCATCAGAAGCGGAGAGCACGTTGATGTGACTGGGTTGCAAGGATGCTAGTTTGAGCCCAAAAGTGACATAGGGGACAGTGATACAGGTGAAGAAAATGAAAGCGAACAGGAGTTAGAATTGGACGAAGGTCCAAAGGGAAATGTCGATTGGTGCCGTTGAAACCGATGCACACATACGTGGTTGGCTCAAAAGAAAGAATGCCTGCTGGAACGATTTTAAATGGGGGCACAGATGTATTTCGGAGGGCTTTATTAGTTTCTTAGCTAGCTAGCTAGCAGCCTAGCGTGTCATATGTAATATGTCTGCCCAGTTTTTTAACATTACCATGTAGATCACATCAAACTCTAAATTTTCTTGATTGGATGTACGCTTCACGTTTTTTAAACGACCGGATGGTTCACTTGGAACCCAAAAATTGAGTGAAGCCGAGAGAAGAACTGATTTCATTCGATATTCGTGGAGGCTGAATATTGTACTCTTTCCAGAAAGGAAAACTTATGACATGAATATGGAGAAAAGTATGTTCCAGTAATGAATTACGTCTGCAGAGATTCAATAACCAGAATCGTAGGTTGGGTACGCCTGCTTATTACAGTTGTTAATTCTAAAGTGTCTGTCTGTGCAGCCAATTGAACTTCCTGCTCCACTGCCTTCAGCACGCAGGCAAAAGAAACTTTCCCGGTCCAGTTTCCAGCTGTTGAGCATTCCTGAGCACGGAGTTACCGCTGGCGAAGAGAGTTGAATGCCATGCCTTCAGTTTTAAGAGTACACACTGTAAACCTTGCGGTGTGACTATGGCTGCAGTGATGTCCACAAATCTGTAATGAAAAGCTGTAATACTATGCTACCGACAGTCCATTTGTTTAAATTGGAGGAGCGTGGGTATAATTTGTTTTGAGAGACTTGAATGAATAACCTCGACCTCTCACTGTCCACCATGGTACGTCCTGTTAATTTGTGTAAAAGTTTTACTGCATTCTAAATTAACCGCATGTCTCCGTGTATTTTTTTCCGAACGTATGTTTTATCAGTGACGATTAGAATCAACACTCTTAATGTTGCTGCAGTCAGGGCAGGCAGTGATTGGCTCTTGGAGAAGTCATTACATACTTACACATACAAGTCTGCTACTCGTAAATCTCCAAAATGTTTGAATATACAGGAACATTTGATAACTTCAAGTGGAAATGTCTCATGAATCTACTTTGAAACAAAGGACTCGTAATGACAGACTAACTCTTGCGACGAAAGCGAAGTTGCAATTGCTGCGATTTCATAGGCTGATGAATCCCAGGCATTTCAACATGGCTGCCTCGGCGAATTGAACGATTACTGTGGAAAACAGCAACTTTCAATGGTGTGTGCAGCTTCGAAAAAAAATATTTAAATTTAAAAAATGTATTTTTGGAGCTAATAGTGTGTCTACTCGAAGTGTGTATGTGCGGAATTGCTGCCTTTATGTTCACTTTAATTGATTTATTGTCTCATTAACTCCATAATTCCCTCATGTGATCATTGGTTGCAACCTCCTTCTGTATAAGTGTCTTGTCTCTATTACTTTCAGGTCTTGCCTCAGGGTACGCTGGATCATCTTGCCCTCACCTTCTGGTTGAACCTTCCTTGTGATTCTTTTAGTTAGCTAAAGCTCCTCTCCCAAGTGTTTGCAAATTAATTACAGTGCTCAGCCTCCCAGGGAATAGCTATGCCAGATGCTGGAAAGGAGACTTCACTTGACTGTGGAACCTTGGATCCAGGAAAAGCCTTACGGCAGGGGTCACCAACTCCGTTCCTGGAGGGCCACTATCCTGTAGGCTTCTGCTCTAGCTGCTGTTCAGCACACCTGATTCAACTAATTAGCCACTCAATTGCCCAGCTCATGATCTTGTTAAGTTGCTAATTAGTTGAATCAGGTGTGCTGAACAGCAGGTAGAGCAGAAGCCTACAGGATAGTGGCCCTCCAGGAACGGAGTTGGTGATTCCTGCCTTACGGGTTTGGTTCCGGCTGAGGAACAGTTGACTAACTTCATACCATCATACGAATACTGCAGGGGTCATGCGTTTTGTGCACTTGGAGAAGGCTCATGACCGTAGCCCACAAGGATCCTGTGGGGGGTGCTGTAGGAGTGTGGGGCCCTGGGGCCATTAGTTTGAGCCATTCAATGCCTGTACAACCAAAGCAGGAGTTGTGTCCACATTCTTGGCATGACGTCAGACTCTCTTCCAACTGGTGTTGGACTCCGCCAAGGGTGAGCCTTGTCACCTGTGTTATTTATGATTTTCACGAACAAGGTCTCTTGGAGGTTGCATTGTATGCATTGTACTTTGTCACCCCCTGTCTGGTCTTTTGTCATGTGATCGCTCACTGCCCCAGTATTGTGTGCCACACTTTCGAGTGATTTCATGGTTTCTGGGATTTCATCCATTCCTTCGAATCTTGTTTACTTCCTTCACCTTGCTTTTCTATATTACTAACAATACTAACAGTTTGTAGTTTTAATTAAACTTACCAATCAAGACTAACATTGTATATAGTACGGACTGACTACCAAGCACTAGGGATTGTATAGCTGCACATTACTAATTGACTAACAAGCTCTCAGCACTCACTCTGCTCTAGTCTCCGCCCCTTGCCTTCACTCAATTTACTTTGCTGTGTTTCAGCAGATTCTCTGCAGCTGGCCAATCACTGTTCTGCCTCTCACTCTGTACACAGTAGAACTCCCTAACCGGAGCCGTCTGTTTGTCAGTAGCGCTGTCCCTGTGATCCCTGTACGCATTTTGGTTTTTGCTAATTTCTTGTAAATAGGAACTTCCTCATGTTCATTCCTTTGTAATTAGTCTGATCCAGTTCACCTGTTTCCCTTTGTAGCATGTGACTTCCTGTTTGTGTATTTAAGCAGTCTTTTCACAGCCAGCTCCTTGTCAGAAAGTTTCCCTGTGCTATGCTTGTTTTCACCCCGTATTCTTTGTGATTCACTTCTGACTGGACCATCCCTTTTTTGCGATTTTGGCTCTGTTTGCCCGACTACGAGTGCTGTGATTGCTGCTCTGGTATCAACTCGGATTTCGCCCTCTGGATTTAGATTTTTGGATTGTGGACTCTGTACTGTTGCCTCCTGCTCTGTGGGGGTTCTCCTTAATAAAACCCAGTTTTACTGCACTACTTGGTTCTCGTGACTGGTTCCTGAACAATACTTCAGTTGAGGTATTTATTTCCCTCAAGGGTTAACCTTCCTCCAGTGTTCGGTCAAATCTGACCTATTTCACAGTTTTCCTGAAACATAAATGGCGAGACCCATACAGAGGAACTGCTAAAATAAACCAAACCGACCAAAAATGAAAAAAGACATATGAAAACTCACCATAAACATAACTCCACAGATTCAAGCACTGACATTAGAGGCTTCATCCAAAAAGGAGTTACTGCACTCGTATTAGGCAATGAAAACACATGACATTTTGTTAAAAACAAAATGAGCAGGTTTTTAAAGGACATATCCTTTTCTGCAGTCTGGTGAGCCTAATAACGCTTGATGCCTGACGTTGAATTTAAATTCAGGGACATGACAGTGGTCACCCAAGTGTGGGACTGTGTATGTGTAGGCTAAAGCTACTTCACAAGCGACTTGATCAACTGTACCAGCAAAGCACCACTAAAATTTACAATGAAAAGGTCTGTGCCCTCTTTTACGATTTGTTACTGGATATTGAATGCAGGATTATGCATTTGTGTGGACTAAGATGCAAACTTTTTGTAAAAAATCCAAAAGTGGCTTAACAATCTTGTAGAAAAATATAAAGTTGACTCAACTTGTAAAAGTAAAGAAGCCAGCTGCTCAGCATTATTGAGTTGGATAAGTCGGAAGGTTCCGAGTTCTTTCAAAAATGAGCGTGTGCAAACTCATGAACAGCAGTTGTGAAAACTCAAAAATTCTGTGCAGTTGGTTGCCACGGTTTTAAAGCTTTATTTCCAACAGTGTACATCTCGATGTGCCGTCATCAGACGCCCACATAAGCACACTGCTTAAGGGCAGTACTACTCGGAAAGTTTTGTGGTTTTGCTGCAGCAAACATAAAGGAACACTTGGTTTGAAGATACAAAAATTGATTAGCAGTTAATCTTCCAGAATGTTGAAACAATGGTTCTGTTTTCATTGCATATTTCACATTGGTTTGGTCAAAGAAGGGTATTTGGGATGAATGGAAGCATATTTTACACACTGCCAGCAGGTCATAAGATTCAGTCCTTGTAATTAAAGCAATTCTTACCTTTCTGGCATTTTTACACTTTTCTTTTGTAACTAAAGATGTTCCTAATAAGCGTGCGGCACACTAATGTAAAAGTAATCCACCAGGTGTTGAAATTCTTCAATGTTCAATTCTCATATATTTCTGATAAAAGTCTGACCAATAATTTTCTTCGGTCTGAATAAATTGATTTGCAGAAATTCCTGTCTGTCATCCGACGCCGCGCCCCTTCCCGTTGTCTACCGCTGTCACCGCTTGGGAGTCACGCGCCTCTCTGGCAGGAAAAAATGACGCAATTTACTGTAAACAAACGGGCACTGAAATGCTATAATTACGATAATAACGTTAATGGTAGTTCGTCAGACTACAGAGGTAAATAAACGTTACGAAGGCATTTTATTTCATACCACATATAGAATTGTCTTTACTGCTGATTAGTTTTCATTTACCGGTGCCTCTGAATCTGACTCCACTGACCCGTTTCACTGTCCTACAAAAAAAAAAAAAAACAGCGTGTGGCGCGAGGAAGTGAGCAGCGTGAGTGAAAAGGGCCAGTGGTCAGATTCAGTTGCACCGGTAAGTGAAAACTAACCAACAGTAATGACATAATATTCAGTTCTATATGCGGTATAAATATATGCGGTATATTTGTGTTATGGCCCCAATTTGTCATTACAATTTACAACACAACAGCTACAGCAACAGCAAGGGATGACAGAAACAGTTTTAAAAACTTGAACACATTTAATTAACTGACAAAGACTAATCCTAACCTACAACTAATAACCAAGATTGATTTACAAGAAAAACTGAAATATTTACAGTCCCTTTTTGTTGGAGTGGCTTGGTGATGTCCTGGGTAAGGAAAAAAAAATGCTCTAACACAGGCAAAAATCCATAAAAGAAACTTCACAGGTCTTGAACAGAAATGACAGGTCTGGTCACATGTATCCTTCTCCTTGCAATTTCTCCTACCACTTTACTGTCTCACTTCTACTGCTTATATACTCTTTTGCAGACCCCACCCACATTTAGACCTCTTTTTTTATTTTCTGGGACTTTCCCCAGACATGCCCAGGACATGTCTAAACCTAGCTCCAGTCTGGGCCTAATAAAAGAAAGGTAAATACTGCCATCTAGTGGCCTCTATTCACATCACACCTCCATTCCAAAAGGGAAAAATTTTGACTTATAAAGGCAAAATTTTTCTTTTCATTACAAAATGGTTAAGTGGATACTTGTCTGAATATACACATCATACAATATTCAAATAAACACGTGACATATATATACATATTCGAACACGGGATAAGCAATCAGCAATTACATTGTCTGTACCCTTCACATGCTTAATTTCCAAGTCAAGCTCCTGTAAAATCAAACCCCAATTCCACAATCTCCGATTCTTGTTTTTCATCTTACTCAAAAACATTAACGGATTGTGGTCAGTGTACACAATCATTGGCTTTTGTCCTGTACAAACATAAACCTCAAAGTGTTGTGAAGAAAGGACCAGAGCCAACAGCTCCTTCTCTATTGTGGAATAGTTCCTTTGGTGGCGATTGAACTTCCTGGAGAAGTATGCCATGGGATGCTCAATGTCATCAGAGTCACTTCTCTGTAGGAGCACAGATCCACAAGCTTGGTCGCTAGCATCGACCGCGATTGGGAACGGTTTGTTGAAGTCAGGAGATTTGAGCACGGGGAAGTGACACAGCAGAGACTTCAGGCGATCGAAGGCTCTCTGGCATGCATCATCCCAAGTGAACTTTACGCCTTTCTTCAGTTGGTTAGTTAGACTGAGAGCAATCTCAGCAAAGTTCTTGCAAAACTTGCGGTAGTACCCGATCATTCCAAGGAAGCGGCGCAAAGCTTTTTTGTTGTCAGGAACGGGAAAGTCCATGATGGCTTGGACTTTAGCATTTATGGGTGCCACCTTACCCTGGCCTATGACGTAGCCAAGATAGGTGACAGTAGCACAACCAAAGTCACTCTTGCTCAGGTTAACAGTCAGGTTAGCCTGGGTCTGGCGCTGGAACAACGTCTCTACATCTTTTAGATGTTCTTCCCTGGAGTCACTCCATGTGATCTGGTCAGCGATGTATGCACCCGTGTGTGGCAATCCGGCGATTGTCGACTGTATCATCCTTTGGAACGTGGCTGGGGCATTTTTCATTCCAAAGGGTAGGACTTCATACTGGTATAACCCAGATGGTGTGGCAAAAGCAGAGATGCTCTTGGCCCTCTCAGTTAAAGGCACACACTAATAACCCTTCAATAAATAAATCTTGGTCAGAAACTTTGCTTGCCCTACTCTATCAATACAATCATCAATCCTAGGTATTGGAAACACATCAGTTCTAGTTACAGCATTGACTTTGCGATAATTTGTATAGAATCTAGTACTTCCATCAGGTTTTGGAACTAGCACACAGGGTGAACTCCAATCTGAGTTGGAGGGTCTGATAATATCATGTTCTAACATGTACTCAACCTCTTTCTCAGCAATCTTTCTCTTTTCAGGATTCATCCGGTACGGATGCTGTTTTATTGGTTTGGCATCACCAACATCTACATCATGAGAGGCTATAGAAACTCTTTTTGGAACATCAGGAAACAGATCCTCATATTTCTTGATCAACCTTTCAAACTGATCTCTCTGTGAGGGTTCTAAGTGCTGAGTTTTACATCAAGATTTTGCAACACTTCAGAATTTGACAATTTACATGAAAGAACTTCAGCTTTAATTCTAGGTTCACCATCTTGAAACTCCCCCTCATCTTCATAAATCTCGGCCATAGGAGAATCTGAAGTGACAGCTGCAACCCTAGCATTTCTGTCATGATAAGGCTTCAGCATGTTAATGTGACACAACTGTTTTGGTTTTCTCCTATCTGGAGTCTTCACAATGTAATTGAGATCATTGAGTTTTGTCAGAATTTCATAAGGACCATGAAATCTAGCCTGCAATGGATTGGACTGCAAGGGAAACAACACAAGTACCTTATCTCCTGGTTTAAACTCACGGCTTCCAACCTTATGATCATACCAAGTTTTCATTTTTCCCTGACTTGATTTCAAGTTCTCTTTGGCTAGGTCACAAGCTGCATGCAATCTTTCCTTGAACTTGCTAACATAGTCTAACAGACTGATGTACGGCTCTTCCTCTTGCCATTGTTCACTCAATAATAGCAAAGGTCCTCTCACTTCATGACCAAACACTAGCTCAAATGGACTGAATCCAGTAGACTCCTGCACTGCTTCTCTAATTGCAAACAACAGCAAATGAACACCTTCATCCCAGTCATTCTCATGGTCATAACAATAAGTCCTCATCATTGTCTTGAGAGTGGAATGAAACCGCTCTAAGGCACCCTGACTTTCTGGGTGATAGGCACTAGAAAGAATCTGCTTTGCACCTAGTTCATACACAACCTGCTGAAACAATCCTGAAGTGAAATTGCTACCTTGGTCTGACTGAATTTCCCTGGGAAGGCCAAACAACGTGAAGAACTTTATCAAAGCCTTCGAGATTGCAGTTGCCTTGATGTTACGTAGAGGTATGGCTTCGGGGAATCTGGTAGATGCACACATGATTGTCAACAAGTACTGATTTCCAGATCTAGTCTTGGGTAATGGACCAACACAATCAACAATGACCTTAGAGAATGGCTCCCCAAATGCTGGGATAGGCTGCAATGGAGCTACAGATGGGTCTAACTGGTGTTTTCCAACTACCTGACAAGTGTGACAGGTTTTGCAAAAGTTGGAAACGTCTTTCCGAAGCCCAGGCCAAAAGAAGAGTTTCATGATCTTATCAACAGTCTTGTTAACTCCAAGATGACCTCCTAAAGGTAAACTATGAGCCATTGTAAAGATCTCATTCCTGTAGACCTTCGGAACAACAATTTGCCTGACCACTGCCCAATCTGCATTGGCAGGGATATCAGGAGGGCGCCACTTCCGCATCAGCACACCATCCTTGAGATAGTACCCAACTGGAACTGCGTCTATTTCTTTATCAGGAAGGGCTCTCCTCCTTAGTGGACAAATTTCAGGATTATTAGTTTGCTCCTCAATCAACCGCTTTCTGGACAGAGACAAGTCTCCAGACACATCAGAATCACCAAACCCATCTGGCTGGCTGAACAATGAACTGATAAAAGTGTCTGATACGTTCTCAAACGGAGAAACCGTAGTAGGCCAATCAGAGTCATGAGGCGAACCACCTGAGTCCTGACTATTCAATGTGCTGGACGGCACCACATCATCTTCTTCTTTAGCCTTCTTGGCCATAGCACGAGTCACTGCGCAAGAAGGATACAGAGATGGGTCCTCATCCCCATCTTCAGTGCTCGGCTGTGAAGTAAGATGTACAGGGGGAATTACTTTGCCCCCAGCCAGGTCATTGCCTAGCAACAGAGAAACACCCTTTATAGGTAGATTTGGCATAAGTCCCACCTTTACCTGTCCTGTAACTAAATCTGACTTCAAGAATGTAGAGCGCAGGGGTACAGATACAGTCCTCCCTTCAATACCTTGTACAAGTATGAAATCCCCTGAAGCAGTCTCATTACGTAACTCCAAAGAGTCCATCAACAAAAGTGACTGAGAAGCTCCGGTATCCCTCAGGATATATATGGGGACAGGAGTAGTATGCTCATTCAGAGCCACAAATCCCTCTGACACAAATGGAAGAAATTCCTCCCTCACAAAGTCAGCAGTATCAGGCTTTTTAGCCCCACAAGAAGCAGGTAATTTAGCAGATCGGTTATCTACTACAGGGGTTTCTAACCTTGTTTTCACAAAGGCATTTGGTTTGGTATCCTTTTCTTTTTCTTTCTTAGCTTTTAGGAACCAACAGTTAGTTGTAACATGACCAGATTTCTTGCAATGACTGCAAACTAGACCACTTTTGTCACTGTCAGCTTTCACACTTTGATCAGACCTGTTACTGGATTTCTGAGCACCATCACCAGATTTGTCTTTGTCTTTTGGTGAGGAATCTTGGGTATCACCGTAACCCTTTTTCTGAAATTGGAACCATCTATTATTACTGCTAGACTGAAATTTAGACTTATGTGTGAGAACATATTCATCTGCAAATTTGGCAGCTGATTGCAAATTCAGTGCTTGCTTCTCATTAAGGTAGGTCTTAATATCATCCTTAACACAGTTCTTGAATTCTTCAACTAACACCATCTCTTTTAGTGAGTTGAAATCATCCTTGACCTCCATAGAAGTACACCAGCGCTCAAAGCAAACCTGCTTCTCATTAGCAAATTCAACATAAGTCTGATTTTCAGATTTCTTCAGACCTCTGAATTTCTGTCGGTAAGCCTCTGGAACCAACTCATAAGCTCTCAAAATAACCTTTTTGACAACCTCATAATCAGAGGAATCATCTGCAGACAAAGCCGAATAGGCTTGTTGAGCTTTACCCTTGAGGACAGTTTGCAACATCAGAGGCCAGTGTTCCCTTGGCCACTGGCAACTCTTTGCTATCTTTTCAAAACACTGGAAATAGTTGTCAACATCCTTTTCCGAAAATGGAGGCACCAGTTTTACCTCCTGACTGGCACAAAATTTATTTTTAGTTTCAATTTTAATTTTTAGTTGCTCCATTTGGAGTCTTTCTTCTCTATCGAATTTCTCTAATTCAAAATCTCTCTGTCTTGCAAATTTTTCTAACTCAAATTCTCTTTGTTTTTCTTTTTCCTCCCTTTCTATTTTCTCTTCTCTTGCTAATTTTTCTAACTCAAACTGCCTTTGTTTTTCTTTTTCTTCCCTCTCAAATTCTCTTTGCTTTTCTTTTTCCTCCCTTTCTTTTTCTCTTTCCTCCCTTTCAATCTCTAGCATTTTTAATTTAAGTTCCATTTCTATATTTGGATTTTCCACTGGAAACTGTTCCAGATCTCCGGGTGCAAACACATTTTCATCAATGTAATATTCAACTATCTCTCTAGCCAGTCTTGCTTTTCGCATGGCTGGTTTCACCTCTGTCAGCTCTAAATGTCTGCAAATTTCTAGCAGTTCTGTCTTTTTAAAAGACTTCAAAACCCCTACGGTTGGTGATGCCAAGAAATCATTCATTGCTGTTGTCAATATACAGTATATGTATTCAATAAAAAAAAAATCAATTTTACAATTTGAAATGTTAGATTTTCAATAAATTACTCACAAAATGGTCTATCCCGGACCTTGAGCCCCCAATTTGTTATGGCCCCAATTTGTAATTAGATTTACAACGCAACAGCAACAGCAAGGGATGACAGACACAGTTTTAACAACTAAAACACATTTAATTTTTAAAACAAAGACAATAACGACTAAGCAACTAACAACTAAGACCAAGATTGAATTATGTACAAAACATAAATATTTACAATCCCTTTTCGTGGGGGTGGCTTGGTGATGTCCTGGATGATGAAAATGCTCAAACACAGGCAAAGAAATCCACAAAAGAGACGTCACAGGTCTTGAACAGAATGGCAGGTCTGGACATCTTCTTGCAATTTCTCCTACTACTTTACTGTCTCAATTCTTTTCCTGATATACTCTTTTGCAGACCCCACCCACATTTAGACCTCTTTTTTTTAATTTTCTGAGACTTGCCCCAGACATGTCCAGGACATGTCTAAACATGACTCCAGTCTGAGCTTAACAAAAAAAAAGGTAAATACTGCCATCTAGTGGCCTATATTCACATTACACACCGCTTACAACAACTTACAATCATATCTGTCATCAGAAGCGAAGAGTACATTGATGTGACTGGGTTGCAGGGATACTAGTTTGAGCCCAAAAGTGACGTAGGGGACAGCGATACAGGTGAAGAAAATGAAAGCGAACAGGAGTTAGAATTGGACGAAGGTCCAAAGGGAAATGTCGACTGGTGTCGTTGAAACCGATGCACACATGCGTGGTTGGCTCAAGAGAAAGAATGCCTGCTGGAACGATTTTAAATGGGGGCACAGATGTATTTATTTCGGAGGGCTTTATTAGTTTCTTAGCTAGCTTGCTAGCAGCCTAGGGTGTCATATGTAATATGCCTGCCCAGTTTTTTAACATTACCATGTAGATCAAATCAAACTCTAAATTTTCTTGATTGGATGTACGCTTCACATTTTTTAAACGACCGGATGGTTCACTTGGTACCCAAAAATTGAGTGAAGCCGAGAGAAGAACTGATTTCATTCGATATTCGTGGAGGCTGAATATTGTACTCTTTCCAGAAAGGAAAACTTATGACATGAATATGGAGAAAAGTATGTTCCAGTAATGAACTACGTCTGCAGAGATTCAATAACCAGAATCGTAGGTTGGGTACGCCTGCTTATTACCGTTGTTAATTCTAAAGTGTCTGTCTGTGCAGCCAATTGAACGTCCTGCTCCACTGCCTTCTGCACGCAGGCAGAAGAAACTTTCTCGGTCCAGTTTCCAGCTGTTGAGCATTCCTGAGCACGGAGTTACCGCTGGCGAAGAGAGTTGAATGCCATGCCTTCAGTTTTAAGAGTACACACTGTAAACCTTGCGGTGTGACTATGACTGCAGTGATGTCCACAAATCTGTAATGAAAAGCTGTAATACTACGCTACCGGCAGTCCATGCGTTTAAATTGGAGGAGTGTGGGTATAATTTGTTTTGAGAGACTTGAATGAATGACCTCAACCTCTCACTGTCCACCATGGTACGTCCTGTTTATTTCTGTAAAAGTTTTACTGCATTCTAAATTAACCGCATGTCTCCGTGTATTTTTTTCCGAACGTATGTTTTATCAGTGACAATTAGAATCAACACTCTTAATGTTGCTGCAGTCAGGGCAGGCAGTGATTGGCTCTTGGAGAAGTCATTACATACTTACACATACAAGTCTGCTACTCGTAAATCTCCAAAATGTTTGAATATACAGGAACATTTGATAACTTCAAGTGGAAATGTCTCATGAATCTACTTTGAAACAAAGGACTCGTAATGACAGACGAACTCTTGTGACGAAAGCGAAGTTGCAATTGCTGCGATTTCATAGGCTGATGAATCCCAGGCATTTCAACATGGCTGCCTCGGCGAATTGAACGATTACTGTGGAAAGCAGCAACTTTCAACGGTGTGTGCAGCTTCGAAAAAAAATATTTAAATTTAAAAAATGTATTTTTGGAGCTAATAGTGTGTCTACTCGAAGTGTGTATGTGCGGAATTGCTGCCTTTATGTTCACTTTAATTGATTTATTGTCTCATTAACTCCATAATTCCCTCATGTGATCATTGGTTGCAACCTCCTTCTGTATAAGTGTCTTGTCTCTATTGTTTTCAGGTCTTGCCTCAGGGTACGCTGGATCATCTTGCCCTAACCTTCTGGTTGAACCTTCCTTGTGATTCTTTTAGTTAGCTAAAGCTCCTCTCCCAAGTGTTTGCAAATTATTGAGGGAAAAATGTTAATTTTAAAAAAGGGGTTACAGTGCTCAGCATCCCAGGGAAGAGCTATGCCAGATGCTGGAAAGGAGACTTCACTTGACTGTGGAACATTGGATCCAGGAAAAGCCTTACGGCAGGGGTCACCAACTCCGTTCCTGGGGGGCTACTATTCTGTAGGCTTCTGCTCTCGCTGCTGTTCAGCACACCTGATTCAACTAATTAGCCACTCAATTGCCCAGCTCATGATCTTGTTAAGTTGCTAATTAGTTGAATCAGGTGTGCTGAACAGCAGGTAGAGCAGAAGCCTACAGGATAGTGGCCCTCCAGGAACGGAGTTGGTGATTCCTGCCTTACGGGTTTGGTTCCGGCTGAGGAACAGTTGACTAACTTCATACCATCATACGAATACTGCAGGGGTCATGCGTTTTGTGCACTTGGAGAAGGCTCATGACCGTAGCCCGCAAGGATCCTGTGGGGGGTGCTGTAGGAGTGTGGGGCCCCGGGGCCATTAGTTTGAGCCATTCAATGCCTGTACAACCAAAGCAGGAGTTGTTTCCACATTCTTGGCATGACGTCAGACTCTCTTCCAACTGGTGTTGGACTCCGCCAAGGGTGAGCCTTGTCAACTGTGTTGTTTATGATTTTCACGAACAAGGTCTCTTGGAGGTTGCATTGTATGCATTGTACTTTGTCACCCCCTGTCTGGTCTTTTGTCATGTGATCGCTCACTGCCCCAGTATTGTGTGCCACACTTTCGAGTGATTTCATGGTTTCTGGGATTTCATCCATTCCTTCGAATCTTGTTTACTTCCTTCACCTTGCTTTTCTATATTACTAACAATACTAACAGTTTGTAGTTTTAGTTAAACTTACCAATCAAGACTAACATTGTATATAGTACGGACTGACTACCAAGCACTAGGGATTGTATAGCTGCACATTACTAATTGACTAACAAGCTCTCAGCACTCACTCTGCTCTAGTCTCCGCCCCTTGCCTTCACTCAATTTACTTTGCTGTGTTTCAGCAGATTCTCTGCAGCTGGCCAATCACTGTTCTGCCTCTCACTCTGTACACAGTAGAACTCCCTAACCGGAGCCGTATGTTTGTCAGTAGCGCTGTCCCTGTGATCCCTGTACGCATTTTGGTTTTTGCTAATTTCTTGTAAATAGGAACTTCCTCATGTTCATTCCTTTGTAATTAGTCTGATCCAGTTCACCTGTTTCCCTTTGTAGCATGTGACTTCCTGTTTTTTGTATTTAAGCAGTCTTTTCGCAGCCAGCTCCTTGTCAGAAAGTTTCCCTGTGCTATGCTTGTTTTCATCCTGTATTCTTTGTGATTCACTTCTGATTGGACCATCCCTTTTTTGCGATTTTGGCTCTGTTTTGGATTACTGTTTGCAACTGTGTATCAAACCCTTTTTGCCCGACTACGAGTGCTGTGATTGCTGCCCTGGTAACAACTCGGATTTCGCCCTCTGGATTTAGATTTTTGGATTGTGGACTCTGTACTGTTGCCTCCTGCTCTGTGGGGGTTCTCCTTAATAAAACCCAGTTTTACTGCACTACTTGGTTCTCGTGACTGGTTCCTGAACAATACCTCAGTTGAGGTATTTATTATACCTCAAGGATTAACCTTCCTCCAGTGTTCGGTCAAATCTGACCTATTTCACAGTTTTCCTGAAGCATAAATGACGTGTTCATCTGATTGCTTCAAAACCTCATATCCTCCACACCAGGCACCTGAACATCGAAAATTACTGATCACCATCATCAGTGAATTTTGAGAAATTTTATTAAACTTTGTTACACCTTTGGTGTTTTTGACAATGGCAGATCTTCTGTTGTTAGAGGAATAAACTTCTGTCGAACCTGAGGAACTTTCGGCACAGAGAAGATCTCCTCCGGGAAAGTGACGAGTGGATGCTCGTTTGGTAAGGTACCCAATAAAATGTCATGGAGTAATACTAATAGAAGTACAATGAAGAGTGATCTCTGCAGACTGTATTTTAACAATTACCCTCATGCAGCTCCGATCAAAGCGGTGGGGACTCATCCGTGTCCCCGCCGCCTCGTATTCCCACGATGGAGTAGGAGCCCTGCTGCCACACGCTCCTCAAATGGTGACAGCTAGAAGTTGAGTCTGGTTGGCCTCCACCGGTCCGTGCACTGCTGTGCCAAAGCGCGATCTTAAAATCAGACTTTTTGTAACATGTAAAACATCTACATGTAAATCATTTGGATTGTCAATTATGTAGGCTATATAGCATGAAATACTTTTGTATCATGAATCTATAAATTGAATTTAAGGCTGATGTGTGGCCAATGCTGAATTTTTTTTCTTGGCCACACTTCAGTGCGCCAGTTGATGACCACTCCAGTGCCGCTTATAGAAACCACCGCTTAAAATAAGTTTGGCCAAGAAATTTTTATTATTTTTTTTTAGCTTTGGACACACTTAAAATAAGTGTGGGCAATGGAGAGATGTGCATCTTGGCACACTTATAAGTGCGTCTAACGCGAATTTCAATCAATTTTAGGGCTTGGATGCACTTGAATTTATTAATGAATTTTATTTATTAATAAAAATCAAACTTCTGCTGTACTCTGTGTGAGGGTGCAATCAGGAACCAGAAGCGAGAACCAATGGATCCAGAAAACTTTTTTTTATTAGGTCTGGGGTGGAAACCCTGCAGGGCAGTAGGCAACGGTACAGAGACCATTATCTAAAATCAGAATCCAGTAGTCGAAATCCAGTTCGTAAACAGGGCAGCAAACACAAAACTCAGGGTCGGGCAAAGCAGGTTTGTTACACGGGCACAAGTATATCAGAGACGAAGCCAAAATCAAAATCCGGGACGTTGCAGTCAGAAATATAACACGAAGAGTACAAGGCATAAACAACACAGCAAAAGGAAGACGTTCTGACAAGAGCTGGTTGTGAAATGACTGCTTAAATACACGTAGGGGAAGTCACATGCTATAATAGGAAACAGGTGAGCTGGATCAGACTAATTAACAAAGGAATGAACGAAAGGAAGTTCCTAACCACGTGAAATTGGCAAAAGCCAAAACGCAGACAGGGATCACAGAGACAGCCTACTGACAAACATACGGCTTCGGTTAGGGAGTTCTACGGTACACAGAGTGAGAGGCAAAACAGTGATTAACAAGGTGCGGACAATCCGCTGAAGCACAGCAAAGTATACTGGGTGAAGGCAAGGGGCGGAGACAAGAGCAGAGCGAGTGTTGACAGCTCGTTAGTCAATTAGTAATGTGCAGCTATACAATCCCTAGTGCTTGTTAGTAAGTTAGTACTATAAACAATGTTAGTTAATGTTCATAATTTATCTAAACATAATAAACTGTTAGTATTTGTTAGTATAGAACAGCAAGGCGAAGGAAGAAAACCAGACTGGAAGGAATAATTTAAAACCCAGAAACAATGAAATCACCTGAAAACGTGGCACACAATACTGGGGAATAAAACTGTCACATCAAATATGACCAGATGGGAGAAAATGTGCAATGCAGTCCCCGCCGCCTTGATCGGAGCTGCATAAGGATAATTGCTGAAATACAGTCCGCAGAGATCACCCTTCATTGTACTTTTATCAGTGTTCCTCCATGACATTTTATTGGGTGCCACACAAAAATGAGCAGCCACTCATCACTTTCCCGGGAGAGATCTTCTGTCATGGGTTTCGGCCCGCCGGCAAGAGACAAAGTCGGCGAGCGCTGGGACCATGTTCCCAAAGACCATCCAGGCTGAGTAAAAACACAATAAATCTTTAATTAAAAATATAAAGATTAAAATTGTCCCAGAGGGAAGCAGCAGCAAGAAATACCATGGCAGGGCTCAGGAGGCAAACAAAATACTGCCGCACAAACACAGGTGCAGCCCACTCTTAAATACAAAAGCTTCACCTCCACCTTAAAGAGCAATAGGTGTGGTTCGTTAAGGTGGAGGCAAAGAATGCAGCAGGGGGAGGGGCCTGCAGGCCAACACCATGACAGCACCCTCCCCCCAAGGCACGTAACCTGGCGAGCCAAGAGCCCACTCGTCGGGAACACAGCTCATGGCGCCCGCTCGTCCGGGACACAGCTCATGGCGCCCGCTCGTCCGGGACACAGCTCATGGCGCCCGCTCGTCCGGGACACAGCTCATGGCGCCCGCTCGTCCGGGACACAGCTCATGGCGCCCGCTCGTCCAGGATACAGCTCATGGCGTCCGCTCGTCCGGGACACAGCTCATGGCGCCCGCTCGTCCGGGACACAGCTCATGGCACCCGCTCGTCCGGGATACAGCTCATGGCGCCCGCTCGTCCGGGACACAGCTCATGGCGCCCGCTCGTCCGGAACACAGCTCATGGCGCCCGCTCGTCCGGGACACAGCTCATGGCGCCCGCTCGTCCGGGACACAGCTCATGGCGCCCGCTCGTCCGGGACACAGCTCATGGCATCCGCTCGTCCGGGACACAGCTCATGGCGCCCGCTTGTCCGGGACACAGCTCATGGCGCCCGCTCGTCCGGGACAGAGCTCATGGCGCCCGCTCGTCCGGGACAGAGCTCATGGCGCCTGCTCGTCCGAGACAGAGCTCATGGCGCTCGCTCGTCCGAGACACAGCTCATGGCGCCTGCTCGTCCGGGACACAGCTCATGGCGCCCGCTCGTCCAGGACACAGCTCATGGCGCCCACTTGTCTGAGACACAGCTCATGGCGTCCGCTCGTCCAGGACACAGCTCATGACGCCTGCTCGTCCGGAACACAGCTCATGGCGCCCGCTCGTCCAGGACACAGCTCATGACGCCTGCTCGTCCGGAACACAGCTCATGGCGCCCGCTCGTCCAGGACACAGCTCATGGCGCCCGCTCGTCCAGGACACAGCTCATGACGCCTGCTCGTCCGGAACACAGCTCATGGCGCCCGCTCGTCCAGGACACAGCTCATGGCGCCCGCTCGTCCAGGACACAGCTCATGACGCCTGCTCGTCCGGAACACAGCTCATGGCGCCCGCTCGTCCAGGACACAGCTCATGGCGCCCGCTCGTCCAGGACACAGCTCATGACGCCCGCTCGTCCAGGACACAGCTCATGACGCCTGCTCGTCCGGAACACAGCTCATGGCGCCCGCTCGTCCAGGACACAGCTCATGGCGCCCGCTCGTCCAGGACACAGCTCATGACGCCTGCTCGTCCAGGACACAGCTCATGACGCCTGCTCGTCCGGAACACAACTCATGGCGCCCGCTCGTCCAGGACACAGCTCATGACGCCTGCTCGTCTGGAAAACACTAACTGGCGCCCTCTTCCGGAACACACTGCTAGTCTCTGGCGCCCAGCTCCGGAACACTCTGCTGGCGCCCAACTCCGGAACACTCTGCTGGCGCCCAACTCCGGAACACTCTGCTGGCGCCCGCCAGACTCCGGGACACCTGGCACCAGCCAGACCCGAGAACACACCGCCGAGCCTGAGCACATGGTGCCAGCCGGACCCTGAATGCGCAGCGCCAGCAGGAGGACCCTCCCCCCAAGGTACGCCTCCTGGCGTGCCAGGAGAAACAGGCGCCCTCGCCCCAAACCGGACCACACGCCCCGCACCGGACACACTTCCGGGCAGCTGGGGAAGACAAACCTCCAGGCAACTGGAGCGGGCAAACACCTCCGGGCAACTGGAGCGGGCAAACACCTCCGGGCAACTGGAGCGGGCAAACACCTCCGGGCAGCTGGAGCAGACACAGGAGCGCCCTCCTCCGGAGCACACTGAAATTAAAAAACAGGGCAGCCGCTGCTCCCCTCTTTCGCGTGGCTGGGTCCCATACTGGCGGCAGTATTCTGTCATGGGTTTCGGCTATGTTATCTCTGTTCTATTGTGAATAAAATACTGGCTGGTGTGATTCGAAAGTCTTTGCGTTTTGATTTGATTTGATTTTTTGACAATTTACACTTTGTCCCAACTATTTTGGAATTGGGGTTGTTTTAATGGCTTTGTCAGCCCTTTTTTGCCTGTGTCCCAACTTTTTTAAGACCTGTTGCAGCCAGAAAATTTGAAATGAGCTCATTTTGTGATTAAAAATGTGAAATGTCTCAGTTTCAACATTTGAAATGTTATCTGTGTTCTGTTGTAAATAACATATTGGCTCATGTGATCTGAAAATCATTGCATTTAGATTTTATTCATAATTTACACTTCGTCCCAACTATTTTGGAATTGGGGTTGTAAAATAATCCCTTTGACTTTATGAGAAAGGGTGTAGTGTGTAATGCCGCCCCTCAAGTGCAGCTTATTTGCTGATTTCCAGGTACCTGCTGGGCTGAGCAAAGAGTCGTTGACAGACCTGAAAGCACCTGGGGCCAGTTTTTTGTGCTGTAAACATGAACCCATTTCCTGTCTCTCTGTGAGCTCTCTCCTCTCTCCCTACTGACGCACTGGCGGTTACAGTGGCTTTGTGGTTTTCAACAAACAGCATCCCTGCACTCTGCACACATCCACTCACTGGCACCACTGACACTGACTTTCACACCAAATATACATGCTGTCCTTCTGTTAAATTTTTTAAAGGCATCTATGTTCATCTCCCATGTTTTGGCTTTTGAGTCGGGACAGAACAATGGCATTTAGAACTGAAAACACTGCAACTGGAGATGAACAGACCTGAGTTTCACTGTGTCCCCAGTGCACTGCACCGCTCCTTCTCTAACTGTTTTACACACTGGTGCCCCTGATCTTTTCCACAGCAACTAAAATCATTTACTAAACTAATAAAATACTCAAAGTGAATGACATCTCTGTTAGAATGAACAGAAGATGTATGGTTGCTGGCATGTGATGTGTAAAATTATAAGTTAATCATCATGTTACAAACGGCAGAACGGAATTAAATGCAGATCAATGATGACACCAGATGTGGCATTTATTAATAAAACTGAATAAAAACAAAGGGCTTTCAAGTTCCAAAGCAAATACTGGATGGTCAGTGGATTGGCAGGAGCTAGCTGGAACTTGTAGAACTTTATGGAACTTCATGAGAAGGTGTAGTCCAAGGGACTGATCCGAGGTCGAAAACAACTCAACTGTGAGTCTGCACTGCAAAAGGTGCACGATATTGCGCCGTCTGTGGATGCCAAGTGCCCTATTGTCTTAGTGCTGTTTGATCTCACAGCAGCCTTTGACATGGTGGACCATTCAGTCCCCCTGTCACGTTTGAGTAATTATGTTGGCATCCACGGCACTGCACTGAAGTGGTTAACATTGTACTTGTCCTGTAGAACCTGGGGCCTTTCTGTGTGGAGTTTGCATGTTCTCCCCGTGTTTGCGTGGGTTTCCTCCGAGTACTCCGGTTTCCCCCACCCACAAAAACATGCCTCATAGGAACACTCCAATCAGTACCCCTGACCAAGGAACTGGCTTTAGAACTGGAGTCGGTCCCCGGGCGCTGCTCTGTGGCTGCCCACTGCTCCTAACCATAGGATGGGTCAAATGCAGAGGACAAATTACCCCACGGGGTTCAATAAAGTATATCTTATCTTATCTTCTCCATTAAATGTAAATGTTTATTGTACAGCCATAGTTTTGTTTGACTTCATGTATAATTTTACCTTATTTGTGTAACGTGTTCTCCACGGTTTTACCACAAGGTGGCATTTCCTCGAGAGTAAAGAGAAGTCATTGAATTCTTCCGTCTCATTATTTCACTTTGTATTCAGGTGTGAACTACCTGTCATATAATCTGCAAACCAGGCCCTACTCCTGGGGCCTGTAACAGATTCTTGGGGGCTCGTCCGGGATTCGTCCCCACCTGCGGTGGAGGCAGGTCCTACAAACCGAGGCAGCGTGATCCAGAGGGGAAAGCTGATGTGGTACCTGGTGACAAAGATGTGAGGGGAACTGTATTGGTGTTCCATCAGTGCAGATGCTGCTGCGACCTACTGAGGGCAGAGACCACGCAAAAAATTTGGATTGAACAACCGGGACAGTAAGGAAACAGTGGACATGGAGGACGGGGAGCGGAAACGCCTGGTATGGGACATCAGGAAAATCCTGCTTAGCCTGTCGTCAGATGTTCCATGTTGCAACAGACTTTGGCCCAGTTCCAGGCAAGGAACCATCGGATCTAGATAGAGACGATACAGAGGGGTGCTTTGAGTATCTCAGCGCCTTCATGTACAGTAAGCACCTGCTGGAATTAGAAGATAGAGGAATGGTGGAATTTTTAGTGTTAAAAGATGCAGTTGATACTATGGTGAATTCTGGTCTCAATGTAACCTCCGCGGTTGAGCCAAGTGCACATGCAGAGTTACAATCACTTTTTAGGGGTTCTCTGCCTGTTGAAATTGTTAGCGGACCGCCCACAGACAGAATATTGGATGCCGCTCTGACAGCTACACCGCCAGTTGGTAATTCAGTAAATACCACTATACCTAGCCCTGTAAATGTTCTGCTACCTGATGTTCACGACATGTTATCACATTACGAGGATTTGAGTACGAAAATAAATGAGTTCATGAATGCACAGTCAACACTAACTAGATCTACTGCATGATCAACACCCACACAGCCTACCACACAGAACAGCAACACTCCGCACTGTGATAAGCAGGCAAAAGCTATTCCAAGCAACACTCGAGAGAAGTTTGTGTCTCTAAAAGACCTCCCCTACCTTCCCAGATGTGAATTCAAAGTGCAGGGTGGCCAAATAGGTGACCACGCCTCAGACATTAGCTACAATAGTGTGTGCAGACAAATGGAGGAAGGACAGAGGGAAAGTTTTACTGACTCCGAGATAGTAAGGGGTGTGCTGCGAATGATAAAACCAGGGGACTTTAAGGATATGCTAACGAATAAGCAAGACATGACGGTCATTGAACTCAGGGGGTTCCTCCAATCACATCTTGGGGAAAAGAGCACAACTGAGTTATTCCAGGAGTTGATGTGTGCAAAACAGGGTGAACATGAAAGCCCTCAGCAGTTCCTTTACCGGGTAATAGGGCTAAAGCAGCAAATACTTTTCTCCTTACACAGACAGAAGCTGGAATTAGATACAGTCCAGAAACAGTTCAAGGGGTCTTTTTACACACTGTTTATCAGGGGTTTGGGCACATGCATGGTGATATTCCAAGAGAATTAAAACCCCTTCTTTCCAATAACACTGTAACAGATGAGACGATACTGAAGCATGAAATGAAAATAACAATCGATGAAAGTGAGCGGCAGAGACGTTTAAGTTCGGCTCATCGTCAGAAATACACAGCAGCCCACAGTGCACAAACTGATGGAGAACCTGTGAAAGAAATTAACACAAAAAAGGAAACTGCTGAGCGTAAAACTAACACAGACACGATAAAGGAACTTACAGAAAAAATGGATGCACTTACCAAACTAGTTGACTCCCTGGCTAAGACATTCCAGCGAGAGTGTGTTCATTCATGTGCATCCTCCAGACTCCAAACGAGTAAGCGAGAGCGTCGATACGAGTGCCCAAAATGCCAAGAGAACAACTCGCCTGACTGTAAACATTGTTTTTCCTGTGGTAAGGAAGGCCATAGAGCGGTAGGCTGTCTGAAAAACCCAAAACAGGAGGGAAACTTGAGCCAGTCATTGCTGGGGGACAAGCAGTAATCGGAGCACCAGTCAAGTCCCACTCTGTTGCGCCAGAGGTTGAGGCTAGTAACCAGAGCGGCGGTGAGAGCAATATGCAACAGGTTATCGCAGAAACAATAGATGTAAACAAGACTGCTGTGACCCCATCAGACTCTGGGGTTAACTCCAATGAACCGATGGCAACACTGATAGGGAGGAAAGCGGTAACCAAATGTGTCAACTGCTTAGCAGTTAGAGCCCTAGTAGTCACAGGGGCTCAAGAAAGCATAATAGGCCGGTCTTGGAAAAACAAATACCTACCTGACCTTGAAGTCCGGCCACTCGCTGAGTTGATGAAGGGAGATGACGAGCTTGAAGTGTACGCAGTGAGTGGGGACATAATCCCTTTTGATGGTTGGGTACCTACGACAGTGAACTTACCGGGAAATGAAGATCCTAACCTGTCGATTACAAAACCTTTCCTTGTTAGCCAGTTACCTTTGAAAACGCCTCTGATCGGGTTTAATGTGTTGGAATCAAGGGGAGTTTATCAAGGGGAAACCAGGGAGGCTAATACCTGTCCTAACTAGCTTGCTTTGTAGCACTATGTCAATTTCGAGTGAAAAGGCTTGGAACATTGTACATCTTGTACAGACCAAAATTACCGTTGCAGTGGAAGGATGGGTAAGAATAGGTGAGAAGGAAAGAGTTGTTCCCGCTGGCAGTGTGACCTGGGTAAAATGCAAAGTCCCACCAAACCTTGATCCATCTGACTCCTTGGTGCTGTTTGAACCGACAGACAATGCACAGTTGCAGCTGTTAGATGTAGGTGAAGGTCTGTTGGAGATTGAGAATGGTAAAAAGTCATGTGTTTTGGTACCTGTGGGAAACCAGACTAAGCGCAACATTATTCTACCTCGCAAAACAGCAATTGGTCACATCCAGCCAATTAAGAAAATAACTGAGACTGATTCACCAGTAAGAGACCCAGTGGTACGTAGTGTGGTGACCTCCCCAGCTGTTACCAGTGCCACATAATCACAATGGCAACCCCCAGTCGATCTCAGCCATCTGGACGAGAAGCAGCAGGCGGTGTTGAAAGTAATGTTGCAGGAGGAGGCAGCAGCTTTTGCGAGTGACTTTAATGACATGGGCTGTATTCCAAGCCTCCAAATGTCGATTAATCTGAAGGATGAAATCCCAGTACAAAAAGCATACTCGTCAGTGCTAAAGCCATTGTTTGTGAAGGTTAAAGAGTACATACAGGATCTTCTAGTTAAGGGGTGGATCGTCAAATCCAAATCGCCTTACTCTGCTCCAGTTGTGTGTGTCCGAAAAAAGGACGGCTCACTACATCTGTGTATCGATTACAGGTTACTGAACCAGAAGACTATCCCTGACAGGCACCCACTCCCTTGAATTTAAGACCTGACCGACTCCTTGGGTGGCCACTCCTGTAATAGTATTCTGGATCAAGGTAAAGCCTACCACTAAGGCTTTATAGCCGAGGGCTCCAAGCATCCCACCACCTTTATAACACTTTGGGGGCTCAATGACTGGGTGAGGATCTCCTTCGGCCTCTCCAATGCCCCGGCAGCCTTCCAAAGGAGCATGGAGGAGATGCTGAGTTCACTCAGAGACGAGTGCTGTATCCCCTATCTCAATGACTTGCTGTGCTACTCAAAAACCTTTGAGGAACATGTCGAAGTCGTGCGGAAAATACTCAAGGTACTCCAAAAGCATGGTGTGAAGCTGAGGCCTGAAAAGTGCGAGCTGTTTCGCAGAGAAGTCAGGTATGTGGGTCATCTTGTTTCTGAGGAAGGTGTGCGCATTGATCCACGAGATCTTAAGGCTGTGCAGTCTCTCCAGATGGAGACACCCCAGACTGTGGGTGAGGTCCGGAGACTTGTGGGTTTCCTCAGCTACTACTGTAGCTGTATGCAAGATTTTTCATGCATTGCTAAACCAATGTATGAACTTCTTCAAGTGAAACCTGATTCATCAGCCCCCCGGTCCCAGAGAGGAAAAACCAGAGGTCCTCAGCTGCCCTCTAGGACCGCTGTGATGTGGAACGATGAGCATCGAAAGGCACTAGAACAGATCATCAACATGCTGTTCAACCTACCAGTCCTTGCCTACCCAGACTTTAATTTACCCTTCTCACTGCACCCCGACGCATCAGAGCAGGGCCTTGGTGCAGTTCTTTATCAGCGCCAGGACGGCAAGCTTAGGGTTATTGAGTAAGGCTCTCGGACATTGACGCCCGCAGAGAAAAATTAACGCTTACACAGTGGGAAGTTGGAATTCCTCGCACTCAAATGGGCTGTGTGCGAGAAATTTAGAGACTAGCTGTATTATGCTCTACACTTTGTAGTTTACACTGATAATAACCCTCTCACCTATGTCATAAGCACAGCTAAGCTCAACACTGGTGGGCACCGTTGGGTTGGGGAGTTATCTGACTTCCGGTTCGCGATTAAGTACAGGCCGGGAAAGATAAATACGGATGCAGACACCTTGTCTCGGTTACCTCTTGACGTCGATAGGTATGTAGCAGACTGTATGGAGGAGCTGACGCCAGAGGTGGTGCAAGCAACGTGGGACAGGAGTAACGCAGCTCAGAAACAGGATGTCGTCTGGATTGCAGCCCTGGTCCTTGCTACAGACACCAGTTTAGACCCACCACCTTCTTTACCAACCATCAGTCATGAAGAGTTGTCAGAAAGTCAAAGAGAGGACACAGTGATAGGTGAGATGATCAAACTGAAGGAGACAAAAGTAGTCCTTACTAATGATGTGAAAGTGAGTGTGAGTAGAGCAGTAAAAAGGCTCTTCCACGAATGGACGAAACTGTATCTGGAGAATGGACTTCTCTTCAGACAAACCAGTGAGAAACAGAAATTAGTTCTCCCAGCTAAGTACAAGCTCCCTGTCCTTAAACACCTTTATGATGAGATGGGGCACGAAGGGACAGAACAAGTGTTGTCTCTGGCCAGAGAGCGGTTTTATTGGCCCTTTATGAAAAAAGACATTGAGGAATATGTCACAAGGAAATGTCCTTGTTTTAAACAGAAAAAGCCTGTTATACATGTCCGCACACCTATGGGCACCATTACATCCAATTCACCTTTAGACCTTCTATGCATTGATTATCTGCATCTGGAGACCAGTCGAGGCGGATATGAATATATCCTGGTAGTAGTGGATCATTTTACAAGGTTCACCCAGGCATATGAGATGAAACACAAGTCCGAGCGAATGGCAGCTCGGCGGATCTTTGAGGACTCTATTCCCCGTTTCAGATACCCTGGCCGATCACATCATGACCAGGGTCGTGAGTTTGAAAATGAACTTTTCTGTACTCTTCAACAAAAATCCGGAGTCAGACACTCGCGTACAACGCCGTATCATCCACGATTTAACCCAGCTGAGAGATTCAACAGAACACTTCTGCAGATGTTAAGAACACTCAGTGAGAAAGAGAAAGAAAGATGGAAAGATAACCTCCAACAGACTGTGTATGCATACAACTGCACGCGTCATGAATCGACGGGTTACTCACCGTACTTTCTGATGTATGGACGTCATCCCCATCTCCCTGTAGACCTGTTATTTGGGTTGTTGGAAGAGAACAACAAAGTATCACATAAGAGCTATGCGGAAACGTGGGCAGAAAAGATGGTAGAAGCATACCAAATTGCCGCAAGAATAGTATTCAATCAAGTGCGCGAGGCAAAACTTACTATGACAAGGGACTCAAGGGTGTGGTGTTACGCCCTGAAGACCGGGTTCTCCTTAGGAACTTTGGCGAACGTAGTGGCCCTGGGAAGCTCAGATCATACTGGGAAAAGAGTAGTTACATCGTGAAGGAGCAAATAGCAGACAATCCAGTGTATGTAGTTTTCCCAGAGGTAGGAGAAAGACAAAAAAACGAGTGCTACATCGCAATATGTTGCTGCTTGTGAACTCCTTACCTGTGGAAGCGCCACTACGTCCATCTGAGCCCATGCCTGAGAGACAAACAAGGCAAAGGCGAAATCAAATGCAGAGCATAGATGCAAGAGAGAATCAGAGCAATGCTAGTGATTCAGATTCTGAAGGGAGTACCAGAACATACTGGCTAAGAACTGCAGTAAGAGAAGAGAATACTTACCATTCTTGCAGTCCAACACCTACCTCGATCCAGGGACAAACCCTACTACCTGCAAGGGAAGAAAGACAAGTTAGAGAATATACGACGGAACAACAGGGACAAGTGGACAGTCAACCTACAGTACAGCGCATGCCAAATGCTATAACAATTGAAGAAAGAGGCGAATGCCAGGAGTTGCAAGCCTCTGAGGGTGAAGAGCGACCTCCACCCTCCCCAGTAGTGAACACAACAAATGAACTTAGAAGGTCAACCAGAGAAAGGAGACCCAAACAAATGTTCATATATCCGACACTTGGTGAACCCGCATTACAGCCACATTCCACTGTCAACACCATCACCGCACACACTGCAACCCCACCTATATGGGGCACATCATACCATACCCCACTAACTTTCCAGTCAATACCTTGCATCCCTCAACCGTACACACCTTTTGCACACAACTTACAACTGTGTTATTGAAAGTTTATAGACAATGTTCTGAAAAAAATGGGGTTTGGAATGTCAGGAGCCATTTCTAATTTTGTCAGGGAGAGTGTGACCCCCCACCTTAAATGTGGTCAGATTGGTGTAAAAGAATGTAAATGTTTATTGTAAAGAGCCATGATTTTGTTTGATTTCATGTGCAATTTTATCTTATTTGTGTAACGTGTTCGCCGCGGTTTTACCACAAGGTGGCATTTCCCCATTGCGAAACGGTAGATTTGCTTCGTAAAGCTCTCGTTCTCAAAATGGCAGAAGCGAGAGTAAAGAGAAGTCCCTGAATTCTTCCGTCTCATTATTTCACTTTGTATTCAGGTTAGTAACCTCTGTAAGTACGCCAGTGTGGTCACCCCAATACTATGAGTGTCTACATTAACAACTGTTTTGTATTCAATATAGAAAGAAGTGTATAACTTCATTTTGAGGCTGTAGTGAAGTCAGTATTTACATTTGCATTGAATGGCGAATTTCAGACCGCGGTGAAAACATTAGCTGCGGTGCGCATTTCCATGGCTTGTTCTCTGTTGAAACAATGTGATAATACAGCTCCTGACTGAATACCATGTTTGTCAATTAAAGTTTTATCGTTTTCGCACATTTTAATTTACGGTGATCTCGTCACAGTCTCGTACTGTCTCTCGCCAGCTATACTTGATGTTGATATCGCTTCTAGCCAGCTACATGTGTTCATGCTTTTCCTGGCTAGTTACATTGGTTAACACTATGCTCAATGATAGCCGAACATAATTGAAGCACAGTATTTGTTTTGGATTGGGTGAACTAAATAAGAGAAACCAAAGAAACCTGTGATTTTTTAATGTTGTTATAATCTGTAGATTGCAGATCTTACACAGCTATGAGTGGCATACAGATAAAATGGTGAACTTTTGTCCAAATAGCCTGTAGTAGTTTCAGACATTGAACTTTAATCCAGTTACATGCCAAGGCTATAGTCCTGAGGGAGACCTGAACTGTATTAGGGAAACAAGGTATATTGCTTTGATTATGTGCGTTTATTAAAGTATGTAACAAGTGAATATGAATACAAATGTATGTGGAATATTGCTGAAATTTTATAGATTTGTGAAAGAAAATAAAAAATATTTTCAATGTATGTCAATGGAAAAAATGGCAGAAGCAAGAGTAGAAAGAAGTCACTGAATTCTTCCGTCTCATTATTTCACTTTGTATTCAGGTGTGTAAAAGTTAATGGTATCAGCATTGAAAGAGTAAACGAATATAAAGTTTTGGGTGTTATGTTAGATAATCTCTTAAGCTGGAAACCACATGTAAATTTAGTTCAAAGAAAGTTAGCTAAAAGTGTATGTATTCTTTGGAAACTGCAGAAATTATTAAACCTTAAGTCTCTTAAAATAATATATTCAGCCCTCATAGCACCCCATCTACATTACTGCGCTGAAGTGTGGGGTCACACTTACAAAAACACAATAGAACCTTTATTTAAACTTCAAAAAAAGGCCCTTAGAATTATTTATTGCCTTCCGTATGGAACTCATACAAATGATTTGTTTATTAAGGCAAAGCTTCTTAAATTAGAGGATATAGTAAAATTCAACTCCTTGCAACTGGTCTACTTGGGATATAAAAATTGTTTGCCCAAAAATGTACAAAACCTATTTCTTCAGCGTGACTGCATGCAGCACACCAGAAGTAGGATGTTATTACAATCAAGCAAGGTCAGAACGACTCGTAGGGAGCATTCGCTATCTGTGGCTGGAGTCAGGGCATGGAATGTACTTGATGATAATATAAGGATGGCTGGAGAGCTGAAGGTCTTCAAATATTCGTTGAAATGTGCATATCTGAGTATCGATAAACATGTTTAATCTTGTTCAATTGTATCCTGTTACTGGACGCTTAAGAGATCCAAGGATGGATCCGGTATCTGCTTCCACTCATCTACGCCAAATCAGCTGGAACAAATCAAATGAGCAAGAATGGGGATTCGGGACAATGTCGCTTTGGATCAAGAGTGACATTTGAATCTAAGTTATATGATCACTCACTTAATTTGCAATTATAATTCTTATGATCATGATCTTATTTTCTGAAGTTAAAACGTAGCGTACATGGACATTAACTCTGCTGTGATTTATAATCCTTATGATATTTTAATCATAACCAAAATGTTTTTTTTCTGGAAGCTGGGGGCGGGACTCTGATAAGCGATTTCGCTTCCCCCGCGATCCTTTCGGTCATGATACATGCTGTGTGTTGAAATTGTCATGAAATGATTTTCAATCATGCCGAAATAAAAAAAATAAAAAAAACCACCTGTCATATAATCTGCAAACCAGGCCCTACTCCTGGGGCCTGTAACACTTGTCCTGTAGAACCTTCTTCATTACGGTTGGTGACCTGTCCTCTTCCAGTGCTCCTCTTTCCTGTGGAGTCCCACAAGGTTCTATTCTTGGCGCTATTCTCTTTTCATTATTTTTGTTGCCACTTGGGTTAATTATAGTCAGACACAACCTTTCTTTCCATTGTTATGCAGACTATCTACAAATCTATCTGCAAGTGAAGGCTAATAGTAACAGTGCACAATGTTCCTTGTTTAGTTGTATTGCTGATATTAAACAGTGGTTGGCCAAAAATTTTCTGCATTTAAATGACGAGAAAACTGAGTGCATTGTGTTTGGGGATATGGTGACTGGTGACTTTGGCACCTTGTCTTCAAAGCTCAGTCCAACCATCAGAAATCTGGGAGTGGCATTCAACAGTCATCTGAGGTTTGAAAAACAAATCAGTAGCGTTGACAAGACTAGTTTTTTTTCCCAGTTACGTCTCTTGGCCAAAGTTAAGATGTTTTTAAGCCGACACGACCTTGAGAAAGTCATACATGCTCTAATCAGCTCAAGATTAGACTACTGCAATGCACTTTATGTTGGAGTCTCCCAGTCCTCTTTTGGTCACCTTCAACTTGTGCAAAATGCTGCTACCTGTCTTTTAACCAGCACTAATAGACGAGAGCACATCACTCCTGTTCTTAACTCCCTTCATTGGCTTCCCGTCTTTTATAGAATTGATATTAAACTTTTAATGTTTGTTTTTAAAGCTCTTAACGGCCTCGCCCCATCCTATTTACCTGAGCAGTTAACTTTCCGTGATCCTGGTACAGCTCTAAGGTCAACCAGCTGTTGCTGGAAGTGCCCGGATCAAAGTACAAACACCGGCGTGACCGAGCCTTTTCTGTTGCTGCTCCTAGGCTTTGGAACAAGCTCCCCGCCGAAATGCATCTTATTTCTGACCAGGGTTTCTTCAAATCTAGGCTTAAAACCTATTTATTTGGGGTGGCTTTTAATATCCAGTATGGTGACACTTATCTAATGTTTTTATTTATTACTTTTTATAATCTGTTTTAAAGGACTTAAGTTCGCCAAAAGGATTGTTGTAAAGGGCTGTATGAATAAAGTACATTTACATTTAAACACATATGAAGGAAGTATTCAGCGCTACGCAGATGGACAAAACAGTTCCTATTACAGTACATGAAGAGGTAATAAATCAGGAGGAGCTGATCACTTGGTCTTTAATAGTATTTTCTTTTTCATGAATACGTCATTAAAACTAATTTTGGGGCTTAAATAAATGGTCTATTTACCATGAACAAGCTAACATCAATCCTTAAAAATGACACTTTAGCGTCCAATCGAAAAGTGATTTGATGGCTGGGCTACTCGTGAAGATGCAGCACGAGTAATTTGCAATTCTAACTGATGACCGCTCCACTTGAAGATAATCAGTCGATCGATCGCCCCTGCTTACACATCTCGTATAAAATTTTGTCAAGCTCCTACTTCAGACTTATAAATAATTGTAAGAACCAGCGCAGTTTTAATTTGAAACCTAATATTGTTAAGCCAGCTCTGGAGGAATTCTTACATGCAGGGAAACCAGCTGACACGATGAATCCTGACTGGGCACCAGCTTTACACCTCGGTCATGGAAATTTAAAGAATCAATCTCGATTGAACAAATTTTTCTTTCTGAAGCTGAAAAAGACAAAATCAATGAAACAGCCTTGACCACTTTTACACGCAGAGCTATTGACGAGGCCATTAACAACAAAATGAGGAGGTCGTTCAACTGTTCGCTGTTAAGTCCTTCAACAGAATCTGGCACTTGATTGAGATTGTATGTCAGTGATTGAGATTTTTTTTCTTCTGTCATGCCTGCTTTGTTGCAAACAAATTACTCTGCACAGAAGCTGTTCTCATATTTTATTACTTCTACGAGGTCTGAAGCTCCAGGTAATTTAGAATGTCCGGACACCTGACATTATGAAAACCAGATACATCTTTGCTACAATCAGACTTTTTCAGCATGTTGTATGGATCGAATCCACTGAGAGAAACCTTTTCTCACTATCATGCTTTTTTTATAGCCAGAGCGATTTAAAAAGGGGCACAAATTTTATTTTACTTTTTTTTGGGGGGGGGGGGGGGGGGTATTAGTTAGAAGGGGGTTTGGCATCATGGGGGACGATTTTAAAACGAAGGGGCAGATGTGGCGTGAGAAAAAAAGACATTTCTCGACGCTGGCTCTTTCAAAATTCAAGTACGCAAATCATTACGCAAGCAGAGGTCCAGATCTAATCAACAACACAGCACAATGACACAAATAACTAGCTGCTTAACACACTAGCGCACATAGCTGCTCTAGAAACAAGAGCAATCAGAAATTTCTGACATCCGCCAAATCGTGATCCGGATTCGGATCAACACCAAACTTTAATGGGGTCTTCCGAGTTATGAGATCTTCATATATGTAAATTTTCAAGGAAATCGGTCCATCAGTTTTTACGTTATCCTGTTCACAGACAGACACACAGACAGACAAAAAAACCGAGGCAATTTTATTACGTCCTTGGCGGATGTAATTAAACTATAAATTCTCTTAACGGGATGTGCGCTCGACGATTTTACACAAACAAATATTTCACTTGGTATCTAAACGTTAAGGTAAGCCGAAAAAGTTGTGATTTCATTCGATTTTGCTGGAGGGTGTGTGTGGTATTCTTCGTGATGTTCGTCAGGTTCAGGCAGAGGCTGGAACAAATGCGGATGCATTGGCCCAGCCACGGCCACGACCTCATTAGCATCACTAACATCAGAAGCCTCATCATCATCTGCATCAGACGGCAATTGAAATCCACGTCCGATAATGAAAAACTACCAGAGTCGCTAGCTGAACTTGAAGAATCGTAGGATTCGTCCATTGATGAAATACAATGCAATACATGCGTGTTTCCTGAAATGACATCACTTCCTATGAGGCTGGCAAATAATTTTTGTTTTCGCCAACTCTCGGGAAAATGAACTTTCGCAAGATTATTATGCTCAATCTGCTGTATGAATCAATATGATATTTAGGGTTAACCTTTTTCAATAATTAAACAAACCATAATTGGAGGAAAAGTAGTTGACTCAAATTAAATTCAGTTATACCTTTAAATAATGACTTTCTACATTATCTCATTGCATCAATCGCAAGTTTACAGTCTTCTTTGATGTAGCATGATGTTCATTTTTTATGAATTATGGTCCCAAATAGACTAAAATAAAGGATAAAACCGGGTATGCTATGGGGGTGGTCAGATCCACCCATAGACTTTGATTCACCCCAGCCTGTACGATATATAAACGTGCACCTATTTGCCAGTTAATTTAACTGGCACCCTTTTTGCCAGTCATTTTACCTGTAATTTAACAATAAGTTTACAACAGAGTTCCGAGTATGTTAAGTGTAAACCACAGTTAAATGCGCGGAGAAATATTAAAATAACTGGTAAGAAAGGTGCAAGTTAATAGCAGTGTACAGTAGGACGCCATAGCTTGTTTGTAAGCGCGTGCACCAAAACAGGCAATGATACAGTGAAAGGGATTTCAGCGCACTGAATCTAGTTGCAGAAATGCTCATCACTTACATGGAAAGCCGGTCTTGCCCTCTCGAAATTTCTACTGACTTCACTGACCATAATACAGGATTCCACGCGGTATGTTAGAAAATAAACGAGGAGGAAGTCAAATAAACAAACAAATAAATCGCGAATATTTCAAGGCATTTGCATTGTATTTTTAGTTCTACTGCAAGAGATCAAACTTTCAAGATCAAGATCGCGGACATGTGAACAATCTCTACGATAACGGATGCGCATCATCCACGGAGCATCCTCAGCCGTGACATTACCCCCTCGTAGGCAACTGGAGTTCGACAAGTTCTAACGGTTTTTAAGAACCTACGCTTCGACTGGTCACCACCGTTATATATTTGACGCCAGCAAACAGTTTGAATCTCAATTCAACTTTAGATTTTCACACCATAACTTTTATCTGTCCACCGGTATTCAAGCAAGTCCATGATTCACATAATTTACGCCGGCCTAAAATCCTCAGGAGAGAGAACTCATTCTCATTCAGTCATTTTGTTGGTTCCATTATTTTCCTCAATTTAGAGTGCTTCCATTTGATTTTCTCCAGTTGATTATGGAAAACGCGCCATTATTTGAAATGACTTAGGCCTAATCTAATTTGTTTGAGGTGTGTTTCGTGATGTCCGAAAGTTACGCATATAAACTAAAATTGTTTTGAGTGATTTGCGATTTGTTTATTTGCTATGACATAAAAAAAGCTCAATGAACATCCTCTATGGCGATTCCATCATTTTTGCCAGTGGTCGTAGTAAAGCACTATATCATCGAGCGCTGTTTGCGCGCAGTAGCCTACAAGTGTGGACGTGACCTCAGGGTCCTTATCAATGGTAGTAACAACCTCGGACTAGTTTCCTTCTCAATGGAAAACAGTTGACTCCAGATCGTTCGGAAGTCTCTGAACGCGGTGACGCCCCTTATGCCCAGTGCATAAAAACGGAATCGCGGTTTTCAGTATGAGCGACCATCAAGCAGAACGCAATGAAGATACTACTCATTCTTGCCCTAGCGTGCGCGCTGCACTTCAAAGGTAATCTAATTAAAATCTACAATGAAAACTGGAAATATTGTTATAAACGATTATGATATACGAAATTCTGTCTATTTTAAGGGCTGAGCATGAATGATTCTTAATTTATATGAAGATTTTACAATCAGGGGCCAGTGATAATCTGGATTTGATGAAATCTTGAAAATGGGTTGTTTAAAAAGAAAAAGGGATTCTGTAATTGGATTAGATCACGTAGGCCTAATCCAATCTTGGTTTTTATCTGGATCAAACATTGGGTTTGTGTAGTTCAAAATTTTTTGGTTGGATTGTGATACATTTGATCCAAAAAAGATGGATTATTCTGATCCCAGGAGAAGGGTGGATTCAGTGTGGATTTCAGGGGCAAAATATATTCTTTGCATGGCAAATAATTCAACATTTGTATCATTTAGTGTGTATATATATACACATAGTTTGTTCAACCATTATTAAACCTGTAAACTTTATTATGTTAACCATATTCTCTCTTAATTGTAGTGACAGGTTTAATAAAGTTAATAAAATAATCCCCTACATAATTCTCAAAGTCAAATAAAAGTTATTGAAATTTAACTGAAATCTCTCGCTAATAATGACAGTGACTGTCATTCCTCGGTGTGCACTTGTTTACATTAATATTCTTTTTGGTTTACAACATTAAATTTGTGAAAAATGTATAGTTTATCTTTTCATGGGTCAGATAACTGTTTAAAAAGGAAATGACAAAAAACATTTTTTTAATTGTTTTATTTTCTTTGTCATTTTCAAATAAAAACTTCAAGTGACCCTACGCTATTCTACCCGTTATTCTTCATATTTCTTATATTGTAATATTGAGCCCTTTTAATCCAGATTTGGTAATCCTTAAAAGTCAGTATCTAGATCCGAGTAATTCAACCTAATGTTGTTTTCAAAAACAAGGATACAAATAAAGTGGATTACATGATCCTGGATAGCAAAAAATGGGATTCCCAAATCCGGATCACTTCATTCCAGATTAAATCTTTTGAACAACTGGCCCCTGGCTATTACCATCCACACAGGTCGTTAGAATTTAGCAGTTTCCATTCCTCTGCTGAATGTACAGCCGCAGTTTCATCTGTGAAATCAAATTCTATTGAGGTAATTCCGTTTCAATTTTGTTTTGTTATTCATTACGTTCCCTTTGATGCAATTTGCAAACACCTTTTAAAAACGGCAGCTGAAAAGGAACTGCTACCTATACATGAAATCTTATTTTCGCCGCAAATATGTTTTAAATAGTTAAATCATGAACTGATTGTTTTTCATTAATATATTCCAGATTAGTTGGACCCCATTGGGTCATCCAAGGATATCATGCGATGACCGCACGCAAACTATACGGCATTAAAGCCAAGCTAAATTCTAGTTTGATGACAGAATTCTTCTCTGTCATTTTGAAAAGATAAAAAGCATAAATAACAGCTCTAAACGAACCTGCTCCTGCGAAAGACAAATCAACAGCTTGTTGAAATCAATTGATACCATCGTGGTTAGAACAAGAACAAGGCCTCAGTCAGCCACTAAGACAAAATGAACAAGTGTCTGCCACTAACATGGCAATACCCCCCGCCGCCTCAGTTTTATGCGTTCGAAAGGACGGACGGACGGAGCCCAATACTGTATCCCCCGCTTCACGCTAAACGCACGGCGGGGGATAAATATGGAAAATTCCAGCATTATGGATGTGACATTTGGAAACAAATTACTAAGAAATATTAAACCATGTGATAAACATTGTTACTATATAGCCTATTTTATTAATAATAATAATAAAAATAATAATAAACTTTATCTATATAGCACCTTTCATGCAAAGCATGCAGCTCAAAGTGCTTTACAAAGAGAATAAAATCAAAACAATTGTAGAGTAAAAAGACAGGACAGTTTGAAACCCAAATAATACAAAATAATACAAAAGACCAGCTAAGTAAGTTTATACAGATTTAAAATCAATACAGTGATAAGATGGAGCAGTAAAAACAAATAAAGCAGTAAAAATAATCGAACAATTATGAAACGATAAGACAGGGAGAAAATAAAAGCATCACTAAAACAGCACCACTATTTATGAGCCAGATTAAAAAGATAGGTCTTCAGTTGCCATTTAAAAATGTCCACTGACCCAGCCTCTCTGATATTGTTTGGGAGGCAGTTCCATGATTTAGGGGTGCATACTGGAAAAAGGGAGAATCTCTAATTTTGTTCTGTGAGGCCCTGGGAACCTTTAGAAGCCCCGACTCAGGGGATCTCAAGGGTCGTGGAGGGACGTAAAACAACAGGGAATCTGATATATAAGAGGGTGCTGGACCATAAAGCGCTTTGTACACAAACAGAAGGACTTTAAAATCTATTCAAAAAGCTATATGGAGCCAATGCAGTCCTGCTAAAACAGGGTTATGTGCTCTCGCTTTCGTGTTCTTAAGTGTCTAGTCTAGCAACAGAGTGCTGTATGAGTTGTAATTTTTCTAAAGTAATTTTTGGGAGAACAGTAAAAAGGGCGTTACAATAATCCAACCTGATTGAATTCAATTCAATTCAATTTATTTTGTATAGCGCTTTTCACAGAGACTGTCACAAAGACGCTTTACAGTGAGAGTTTAAAGAAATAAAAAGGCAGTGCCCAGCCTATTCCCCACTACAGCAAATGAGGCAAAAAACTCCCAGTAGGGAGAAAAATCCTCCAACAGTGGTGAGAAAAAACTCCCCAGTGGGAAGAAATCTCAGGAGGAACCCGGCCATAGTGGGGGAGCCCATCCTCCGTGGGCTAGCTAATTAAGAACAAAAAGTAAAATGGAGTGAACGACAGAGGAGTTCCATTTAAGTCCATCTAAAGTGGCAACGGTAGCTTCAGAAAGTGGCAAGTCGAGGATGGTGCAGGACTGGACCAGGGCCAAACCGGATCGGATCAGGACAGCAGGACAGCAGCAGCCAGCGCTCATGGTGAGGGACAGGGCTCATACGGAAATAAAAACATGATTGAAACCTGATTGAAATGAAAGCTTGAACTAAATGAGTTAAAAACGGCCGAACTTAATATTTCTACGGTGAAACCATGCTGTTTTAGTGACTTTATGTGAGATTTATAATTTAACTGAATCTAAAATCACACCTAGGCTTGTTGCTTCTTATTTTACCTGGGGGGCAAAATTTCCCAGCCTGTTTAATAGAGCATCACTTTTATCTTTAGGGCCAATTAAAAGAATTTCTGTTTTTATCTTGAATCAGTTTTAGAAAGTTATTGCTCATCCATTGATTAATTGCACACAGGCAGGCAGAGAGAGAACTAAAGCATTGGGATCATGTGGTTCCACTGAGATGTATAATTCCGTATCATCAGCATAGCTGTGATAGTTAACATTATGTTGTCTGATGATATTGCCTCATGGAAGCATATACAAAGTGAAAAGAAGTGGACCAAGGCAGCTCCCTTGAGCAACTCCACATGATAGGTCATATTTGTCAGATCTATAATCTCCAAGGCTGACACAGAATTCCCTCCTCGTGATATAGGTTTGGAACCAGTTAAAAGCTGATTCAGAGAGACCAACCCAATTTTCGAGTCGATTCATTGGAATCTTGTGGTCAATCGTGTCAAATGCTGCATTAATATCTAAAAGAATTAAAATTGAAACCAGATTTGCATCAGCACTCGGTCTAAGATCATTCACTATTTTAATGAGAGCAGTCTCAGTGCTGTGCTCTGACCTAAAACCAGACTGATACTTCTCTAAAATATTGTGTTCATTAAGAAATGATATGAGCTAAACTACTTCTTTCAGCACCTTGCTCAGTAAGGGTAGGTTAGAGACAGACCTGAAGTTGTTAAGAACACTGGGATCCAAGTTTGATTTTTCTCAACAGGGGTTTCACAAGACCAGTTTTAAAGGAGAACTCCGGTGTGAAATTGACTTGGGGTGTATTGAAACATGATAACGAGTACTAACTTTTGTCGAATACCCCACCTCTGTACACTCGCAGCATTTTGAAATACATGGCTTTTTAGCCAATGCACCCAACAGGCTTACAATGGTAGTAAATTGGGCATAGCCTTGCCATGCAAAGAAATTGCTATTTTTTCATCATTAACAAGGCTCAGAGTAGCTCCATACTTCATCGGTAGAATTCAGAGGGCCTGACATTTAAAACGAGGTACTGAGAACTTTGAAAATGCACAGGTAGTTCATTAAAAAACACTGTTTATGCAAACAGTACCTTGAGGTAGTTTCCAGCTGCCTCCATCTTGAAAGTCACAATAAGTCGATTGACAAGCACGAACGAATAGGAAGGATAGGTAAACAGATTGCAGTCTATTCGTTCATGCTGGTCAATCAACTTATCGTGACTTTCAAGATGGAGGTGACTGGAAACTGCCTCAAAATACTGTTTGCATAAACAGTCTTTTTTAATAAACTACCTGCGAATTTTCAAAGTTCTCAGTGCCTCGTTTTAAATGTCAGGGCCCTCGGAATTCTACCAATGAAGTAGCCATGTATTTCCAAATGTTGCGTGCGTACGGAGGTGGGGTATTTGACAAAAGTTAGTCCTCGTTATCATGTTTCAATACACCCCAAGTCAACTTCACACCGGAATTCTCCTTTAAGTGCTGGACTATTTGCTCATGAAGTTGTTCAAGAAGTAGTGAACCTCGCCCCATCCTTCCTTGTGAACGACTGAGCTTTTCAGGGATTCTCCTTTTATACCAAATCATGACACTCACCTGTTTCCAATGAACCTGTTCACCTGTGGAATGTTCAGAACTGGTGTTCTTTGAGCATTCCTCAGCTTTCCCAGTCTTTTGTTACCCCTGTCCCAGCTTTTTTCGAATGTGTGGCAGGCATGAAATTCAAAATGAGTGAATATAAAAAAAAAAACATAAAAGTTTATCAGTTTGAGCATTAAATATCTTGCCTTTGTAGTGTACTCAATTGAATATAGGTCCAAAAGTATCTGCAAATCATTATATTGTTTTTATTCACATTTTATACTACATCCCATTAGAATTGGGGTATGTAAGAATGTGCACTGGTGTTCCAAAGAGTGTTTGATGTGTGCATATGAATTATCACAGATTTTCTTGCAAATAAACATGTAACTTGTGTAATAAAAAGGCGTGGCTCTCTGCCTCTTCTGAAATGGGTTAAGTCTCTGTATCCAGCTAAGTGTCCACATTTTACACATAATCATTTCCTTCTGTTACAGCATTGACTGCATACGGTCCCAATGGCATGAAGTGTTTTACCTGTATAAATGGAGATTGCTCCCACACTGTGGAGTGCCAGGGTGCTGACAAATGCTGCATAACGACCTCAAGTAAGGGCCATTGGATCTGCAAAGTTTTGAGTCTGATACTAGCAGTAGACATACTATGAATTGAATAGAAATTGCAGTACAATGCAAAAGTCTTCAACACATTTAAGGCAATTTCATGTGGTGAATCTTGCAGAAATGCAATGCAATAAACTGTTAAAATCAAATATTTAACTCACAAACCAGTATTTGGTGGACTATGCATAGCTTAAAAATTATGTTCACTGTCCTGTTGTGCTATAGTTTTGTAAGATGATTAGCTTTTTGCTTTTTCCAAGCAAAGTGGTTGAACTTAACACTGTTCTGCAGACTGACTGCCTCACTTGTGTCTGTCCCTCCGAGTAACTGCAGACAATCATGATGATGTTGATATCAGGGCTCTGACAAGGCTATATTATCTCTATCAAAAAAATTTTCATTTGTTATGGCCCCAATTTGTTATGACCTATCGGACAGCTAGGGATGACAGACAAAATTTTTAAACTTAAACAGATTTAATTAAACAAAGCACTGACCAAGATTAAAATATTTTAAAAAATGAGATAGTTACAGTTACTTTGGTAATTGAGAAGGGGGTGCTATTTTGCAATGTCTTGGGACAGGAAAATGCTCCAACACAGGCAAAAATCCACAAAAAGCTTCACGGGTCTTGAAAAGAGTGACAGGTCTGGTCAAATGTATCCTTCCACAATTTCTCCTTGCAATTTCTCCGACTACTTTACTCTCAATTTTTCTCGTTATATACTCTTTTGCAGCCCCCTCCCACCTTCCAGACTTTTATCAATTCTCTGGGACTTTCCCCTCTCAGACATGCCCAGGACATGCCCAAAACCTAGCTCCAGACTGGCTTAACAAAAAACAAGTCAATTCTGCTATCTAGTGGCTTTTTTTTCCACATTAAATAAAAATATTTACTCATAAAACTATTTTTTTAATTTAGCATTTGAAATTTCAAATATACTTTTTATCATCAGCAACACCTAATGAATAGGTATTTACTCAGGACTGTAAGTGTTGGTTGGCTAATAGTGAAATTCTCCTTGGGGTGTCGGTCAGCACACACAGGACTAAGATGCAGTTAAGTCTCCTTTACTAAGGTTCAGGTAATACAGCAGCCATTTAGATTACAGGTGCGGAATTGATGGAGGGGGTAGCTTCGTGAGGTCTACAACAGAAAAAACAGTGCCAAATACCGTTACAATAGGCAACTGAGATACTTGATTTAAATAACTTAGTATAGTTTGCTTAAGCTTTACAACAAATAAACAATAAAGGACTTAAACTAATGATAGATCATGCCAGAAATTATCCATACGGTTCTTATAACCAAAATCACAGGCTAATTCCACCTCATCCACTCCATGACCAAAGACAATGATATAAACTCTGGCAACTTAGCGATATTATCTACATGGAAATTAGCTTATCTTAACATTATCAGAGATGCCAAGTCTCACGAGTCTCTCGCCTCTTAGTGGCATTCACGTTCCTGTGCCATAGTCAGCAATAGGGCAATTTCACGGAAACAGAATTACGATCAAGAGTAATTTTCATGTCATTTTTTCCAGCCATCTATTACTCTAATGCAGTAGATACTTGCCTGTGCTTTTATCAGTTCCACTGGCATGCCTACGGAGCTGTAGAACACAAAATTTGGGGTAATCTATTTTGTAGAAGGCTATACCAAGGTGAAAGTGTCGGTAATGGAATGACGGCAAAAAAATGCCAATTTTTTTGCCTTAACTTTGACAGCCATCTCTGAAATCTGGCAATGATAGGCAGTAGGTTTGAGCTTAATTTGGTGGCCCATATTGTTCACCAGACCATGGTAAGTTTATATTGACTGATATATTCACAGATATTTTGAAGGATGCTATTTATGAGAAAGAGACACCGGTAACGGAATTACAAAATGGAAACAGAGTTACATTTTCAGAGAATCTAGTAAATTTATTATACTTAAAACAACAAAGCAATTGAAAATTGGTATCATACATGATATTTGTGTTGCTGACTTACTGTTGAACCAAAATTTTGATCAAGAAGTCTGGACAAAAGGAAGGCAATACATGATATTCATGAATGTAACTAATTTTTCTACCAGAACAATATATATAATGCTTCTTAAATAGCACAGGATGCAGTATTTGCTGGGGAAAAAAATGCCCCAGCAAATAGTTACCAAAATTCAATTTGAAATGTCAAATTTGAAAATTAAAATGCATTAGCAGAAAGGCTTTTTCATTTCAAGGTTATGGCTGCATTATTTGACTTATAAATAAAATGAATAATAAATCATCCAAACTGCATTTTCCGTTTCCTCTTGAGATTGCACATTTCATGACACAACTAAAAAGAAAACAAAGAAGACGTTGCTTTTTCGTTTCCATGTCCGCCCGCAAAAAGTATTCCATAATTCAATTTGAATTGGCAATCCCAAACGGCGCAGGAGAGTGATGTCATACAATGGTAGCCGTGTCACACGTCGACCTCTAGTTCTCTATATGCAAGTCTGTGGATGAATCACTGAGGAGGACTGAGCTGAGAAAGAGAAAGATTCATCCTGTTCATTTGATAATTTGCTAGTTAACTACTTCCCTGCAAGATCACAAACATTACGAGGAACTACTTCATAAAACGTGCTTTCAGTCCATTATATCACTCACTCATTATACAAAGAGATTCTGTCTTACTAAAGCACAGTTCCAAGAGGAACAGGATGCTGGTAAAAGTGATGGTGAAGAAGACCCCAGACTACAGAACAAACATTCATTCATACCCTGCCCCAACAGATGCTATTCCTTAACCAAACTATACTATAAATTCCTGCTAATCCTTAAATGAATATTTATGGAAACTTAACTCACAGGAAGAAACACTCAACTATAGATGTCCAAAACAATGAACCACAATGCTTCATAAAGTCCTCATGCCACCTTGTGCCATCTTCTGTTTTTCACTGGCTTTCAGAATAATTCTGTAATTCCGTTACTGGTGTAATTCCGTTACCATGTAATTCCATGACCACAAATTTTCCAGGATTACAGCTAAGTATTAGAGAGGTTAATGTCTGTACACATTCAGTATAGACATAAGGAAGAAAATTCTGAATAACAATAAAATAAATGCAGAAATAAGATGATGAAGAGAACTATACTGCAATCTCGGTAATGGAATTACGTTGAAAAATGACAAATTTCACAATGAGTCACTGGAATCGTGTGTTTCAATTTCCTGCAATGACTTGCAGTCTCAAATACTTTAGCTACTAATGTATTGTTATGCCCCAATTTGTTATTACATTCTACAACACAACAGCAACAGCAACAGCAAGGGATGACAGAAACAGTTTTAAAAACTTGAACACATTTAATAAAAAAAAAACAAAGACAATAACTACTATTTACAACTACAGACCAAGATTGAATAAAAAAAAAAAAAGAAATATTTACAGTCCCTTTTCGTGGGGGTGGCTTGGTGATGTCCTGGATGATGAAAATGCTCAAACACAGGCAAGGAAATCCACAAAAGAAACGTCACAGGTCTTGAACAGAATGGCAGGTCTGGTCATCTTCTTGCAATTTCTCCTACTACTTTACTGTCTCAATTCTTTGCCTTATATACCATTTTGCAGACCCCACCCACATTTAGACCTCTTTTTTTTATTATCTGAGACTTGCCCCAGACATGTCCAGGACATGTCAAAACATGACTCCAGTCTGAGCTTAACAAAAAAAAGGTAAATACTGCCATCTAGTGGCCTATATTCACATTACACCTCCATTCCAAAAGGGAAAAATTTTGACTCATAAAGGCAAAATTTTTCTTTTCAATACAAAATGGTTAAGTGAACACTTGTCTATATATACATATCATACAATATTCAAACACATGATATATATATACACATTCAAACACGGGATAAGCAATCAGCAATTACATTGTCTGTACCCTTCACATGCTTAATTTCCAAGTCAAACTCCTGTAAAATCAAACTCCAATTCAACAATCTCCGATTCTTGTTTTTTATCTTACTCAAAAACATTAACGGATTGTGGTCAGTGTACACAATCATTGGCTTTTGTCCTGTACAAACATAAACCTCAAAGTGTTGTAAAGAAAGGACCAGAGCCAACAGTTCCTTCTCTATTGTGGAATAGTTCCTTTGGTGGCGATTGAACTTCCTGGAGAAGTATGCCACGGGATGCTCAATGTCATCAGAGTCACTTCTCTGTAGGAGCACAGATCCACAAGCTTGGTCGCTAGCATCGACCGCGATGGAGAACGGTTTGTTGAAGTCAGGAGATTTGAGCACGGGGAAGTGACACAGCAGAGACTTCAGGCGATCGAAGGCTCTCTGACATGCATCATCCCAAGTGAACTTTATGCCTTTCTTCAGTTGGTTAGTTAGACTGAGAGCAATCTCAGCAAAGTTCTTGCAGAACTTGCGGTAGTACCCGATCATTCCAAGGAAGCGGCGCAAAGCTTTTTTGTTGTCAGGAACTGGAAAGTCCATGATGGCTTGGACTTTAGCATTTATGGGTGCCACCTTACCCTGGCCTATGACGTAGCCAAGATAGGTGACAGTCGCACAACCAAAGTCACTCTTGCTCAGGTTAACAGTCAGGTTAGCCTGGGTCAGGCGCTGGAACAACGTCTCTACATCTTTCAGATGTTCTTCCCAGGAGTCACTCCATGTGATCAGGTCATCGATGTACGCACCCGTGTGTGGCAATCTGGCGATTGTAGACTGTATCATCCTTTGGAACGTGGCTGGGGCATTTTTCATGCCAAAGGGTAGGACTTCATACTGGTACAATCCAGATGGTGTGGCAAAAGCAGAGATGCTCTTGGCCCTCTCAGTTAAAGGCACACACCAATAACCCTTCAATAAATCAATCTTGGTCAGAAACTTTGCTTGCCCTACACTATCAATACAATCATCAATCCTAGGTATTGGAAACACATCAGTTCTAGTTACAGCATTGACTTTGCGATAATCTGTACAGAATCTAGTACTTCCATCAGGTTTTGGAACTAGCACACAGGGTGAACTCCAATCGGAGTTGGAGGGTCTGATAATATCATGTTCTAACATGTACTCAACCTCTTTCTCAGCAATCTTTCTCTTTTCAGGATTCATCCGGTATGGATGCTGTTTTATTGGTTTGGCATCACCAACATCTACATCATGAGAGGCTATAGTAACTCCTTTTGGAACATCAGGAAACAAATCCTCATATTTCTTGATCAACCTTTCAAACTGATCTCTCTGTGAGGGTTCTAAGTGCTGGAGTTTTACATCAAGATTTTGCAACACTTCAGAATTTGACAATTTACATGAAAGAACTTCAGCCTTAATTCTAGGTTCATCATCTTGAAACTCCCCCTCATCTTCACACGTTTCGACCATTGGAGAATCTGAAGTGACAGCTGCAACCCTAGCATTTCTGTCATGATAAGGCTTTAGCATGTTAATATGACACAATTGTTTTGGTTTTCTCCTATCTGGAGTCTTCACAATGTAATTGAGATCATTGAGTTTTGTCAGAATTTCATAAGGACCATGAAATCTAGCCTGCAATGGATTGGACTGCAAGGGAAACAACACAAGGACCTTTTCTCCTGGTTTAAACTCACGGCTTCTAGCCTTATGATCATACCAAGTTTTCATTTTTCCCTGACTTGATTTCAAGTTCTCTTTGGCAAGGTCACAAGCTGCACGCAATCTTTCCTTGAACTTGCTTACATAGTCTAACAGACTGATATGCGGCTTTTTCTCTTGCCATTGTTCACTCAATAATAGCAAAGGTCCTCTCACTTCATGACCAAACACTAGCTCAAATGGACTGAATCCAGTAGACTCCTGCACTGCTTCTCTAGCTGCAAACAACAGCAAATGAACCCCTTCATCCCAGTCTTTCTCATGGTCATAACAATAAGTCCTCATCATTGTCTTGAGAGTGGAATGAAACCGCTCTAAGGCACCCTGACTTTCTGGATGATAGGCACTAGAAAGAATCTGCTTTGCACCTAGTTCATACACAACCTGCTGAAACAATCCTGAAGTGAAATTGCTACCCTGGTCTGACTGAATTTCCCTGGGAAGGCCAAACAACGTGAAGAACTTTATCAAAGCCTTCGAGATTGCAGTTGCCTTGATGTTACGTAGAGGTATGGCTTCGGGGAATCTGGTAGATGCACACATGATTGTCAACAAGTACTGATTTCCAGATCTAGTCTTGGGTAATGGACCAACACAATCAACAATGACCTTAGAGAATGGCTCCCCAAATGCTGGGATAGGCTGCAATGGAGCTACAGGTGGGTCTAACTGGTGTTTTCCAACTACCTGACAAGTGTGACAGGTTTTGCAAAAGTTGGAAACGTCTTTCCGAAGCCCAGGCCAAAAGAAGTGTTTCATGATCTTATCAACAGTCTTGTTAACACCAAGATGACCTCCTAAAGGTAAACTATGAGCCATTGTTAAGATCTCATTCCTATAGACCTTCGGAACAACAATTTGCCTGACCACTGCCCAATCTGCATTGGCAGGGATATCAGGAGGGCGCCACTTCCGCATCAACACACCATCCTTGAGATAATACCCAACTGGAACTGCGTCTATTTCTTTATCAGGAAGGGCTCTCCTCTTTAGTACACAAATTTCAGGATCATTAGTTGGCTCCTCAATCAACCGCTTTCTGGACAGAGACAAGTCTCCAGACACATCAGAATCACCAGACCCATCCGGCTGGCTGAATAGAGAACTGATAAAAGTATCTGATAAGTCCTCAAACGGAGAAACCATAGTAGGCCAATCAGAGCCATGAGGCGAACCACCTGAGTCCTGACTATTCAATGTACTGGACGGCACCACATCATCTTCTTCCTTAGCCTTCTTGGCCATAGCACGAGTCACTGCGCAAGAAGGATACAGAGATGGGTCCTCATCCCCATCTTCAGTGCTCGGCTGTGAAGTAAGATGTACAGGGGGAACTACTTTGCCCCCAGCCAGGTCATTGCCTAGCAACAGAGAAACACCCTTTATAGGTAGACTTGACATAAGTCCCACCTTTACCTGTCCTGTAACTAAATCTGACTTCAAGAATATAGAGCGCAGGGGTACAGATACAGTCCTCCCTTCAATACCTTGTACAAGTATGAAATCCCCTGAAGCGGTCTCATCACGTAACTCCAAGGAGTCCATCAACAAAAGTGACTGAGAAGCTCCGGTATCCCTTAGGATATATATGGGGACAGGAGTAGTATGCTAATTCAGAGCCACAAATCCCTCTGACACAAATGGAAGAAATTCCTCCCTCACGAAGTCAGCTGTATCAGGCTTTTTAGCCCCACAAGAAGCAGGCAATTTAGCAGATTGGTTATCTACTACAGGGGTTTCTAACCTTGTTTTCACAAAGGCATTTGGTTTGGTATCCTTTTCTTTTTTTTCTTAGCTTTAAGGAACCAACAGTTAGTTGTAACATGACCAGACTTCTTGCAATAACTGCAAACTAGACCACTTTTGTCACTGTCAGCTTTCACACTTTGATCAGACCTGTTACTGGATTTCTGAGCACCATCACCAGATTTGTCTTTGTCTTTGGGTGAGGAATCTTGGGTATCACCATAACCCTTTTTCTGAAATTGGGACCATCTATTGTTACTGCTAGACTGAAATTTGGACTTATGTGTGAGAACATATTCATCTGCAAATTTGGCAGCTGATTGCAAATTTAGTGCTTGCTTCTCATTAAGGTAGGTCTTAACATCATCCTTAACACAGTTCTTGAATTCTTCAACTAACACCATCTCTTTTAGTGAGTTGAAATCATCCTTGACCTCCATAGAAGTACACCAGCGCTCAAAGCAAACCTTCTTCTCATTAGCAAATTCCACATAAGTCTGATTTTCAGATTTCTTCAGACCTCTGAATTTCTGTCGGTAAGCCTCTGGAACCAACTCATAAGCTCTCAAAATAACCTTTTTGACAACCTCATAATCAGAGGAATCATCTGCAGACAAAGCTGAATAGGCTTGTTGAGCTTTACCCTTTAGGACAGTTTGCAACATCAGAGGCCAGTGTTCCTTTGGCCACTGGCAACTCTTTGCTACCTTTTCAAAACACTGGAAATAGTTGTCAACATCCTTTTCTGCAAATGGAGGCACCAGTTTTACCTCCTGGCTAGCCCGAAATTTATTTTCAGTTTGAATTTTAATTTTTAGTTGCTCCATTTGGAGTCTTTCTTCTCTCTCGAATTTCTCTAATTCAAAATCTCTCTGTCTTGCAAATTTTTCTAACTCAAATTCTCTTTGTTTTTCTTTTTCCTCCCTTTCTACTTTCTCTTCTCTTGCTAATTTTTCTCACTCAAACTGCCTTTGTTTTTCTTTTTCTTCCCTTTCAAATTCTCTTTGCTTTTCTTTTTCCTCCCTTTCAATCTCTAGCATTTTTAATTTAAGTTCCAGTTCTATATTTGGATTTTCCACTGGAAACTGTTCCAGATCTCCTGGTGCAAACACATTTTCATCAATGTAATATTCAACTATCTCTCTCGCCAGTCTTGCTTTTCGCATGGCTGGTTTTACCTCTGTCAGCTCCAACTGTCTGCAAATTTCTAGCAGTTCTGTCTTTTTAAAAGACTTCAAAACCCCTACGGTTGGTGATGCCAAGAAATCATCCATTGCTGTTGTCAATATATATCTAGGAAAATTCACAAAAACAATTTCACAATTTGAAATGTTAGATTTTTAATAAATGACTCACAAAATGGTCTATGCCGCACTTGAGCCCCCAATTTGTTATGCCCCAATTTGTTATTACATTCTACAACACAACAGCAACAGCAACAGCAAGGGATGACAGACACAGTTTTAAAAACTCAAACACATTTAATGAAAAAAAACAAAGACAATAACTACTATTTACAATTACAGACCAAGATTGAATAAAAAAAAAAAAAAATATTTACAGTCCCTTTTCGTGAGGGTGGCTTGGTGATGTCCTGGATGATGAAAATGCTCAAACACAGGCAAAGAAATCCACAAAAGAAACGTCACAGATCTTGAACAGAATGGCAGGTCTGGTCATCTTCTTGCAATTTCTCCTACTACTTTACTGTCTCAATTCTTTGCCTTATATACTCTTTTGCAGACCCCACCCACATTTAGACCTCTTTTTTTAAATTTTCCTGAGACTTGCCCCAGACATGTCCAGGACATGTCTAAACATGACTCCAGTCTGAGCTTAACAAAAAAAAGGTAAATACTGCCATCTAGTGGCCTATATTCACATTACAGTATGGAAATACAGTAAAAACCAGGAAATAGCTAAATATCTTTTAGGGGTTGTCAGCTTTGGAAAAATAACCTTTGATCCTTGTCCTGGAGCTAAAAAAAAGACAAAATTCAAATCTAAATTTTGAGAAGACGATCAAAGATATTTTAAAACGGTTTTCTGTGTCCGATTTGGTTATGGGTCATCTACATGAAAACCTACATATTTCTAAAATAAAACACTTTTTAAAAATTGCTGTTTCAGCAACTCTCATGTGGCATTGCCCAATAAATCTATCAACGAGTACAGAAGAAATTCACTCACAGAATTCCTTGTGTCATTATGCATTAAGTTAATCAGTTTCATGTGCATTACAACGGATTTCCCGGGGTTGAAAGCATTATGGAATTGCATAAAGACGTTTCAAATGGTCTTATTCAGTGACGTGCCGTCGGACGTCAGTTAGGGTTGGTAGAATCCTCACCGTTAAACAAACGATAGGTGAGACCGGGGTTACTTCGGCCACGGGGTAAGGTTTGTCACCCCAGTTTTTTTCATTGCAAACGCACTGACGGGAAAACAAAAACGTACAAATTATGTGATATCCCAGCGACGTGATCTCTTGTAAGTTAGAAGAACTTGCAGTGTCATGTCAGTGTTTTCTGCCTAAATAACTGATTTTTTGCCCAAATTCGAAACTTTTAGGTTCCTGAAAGAAAAGCGTCTAGCTTCTTTGAAGACAAGGATTTCCACTCTGTTTTTACTGTTTTATAAACATATGTAACTAGAGTTACTTATGACACATAAGATAAAGGCCTGCTGCAATCATGCGATGAGATATGCGGCCTGGTTTCCAAAATGGGAGCACGGGGCTACACTGGCTAAACAGCTTTGGGTTAGTTTGTCAGGGTGCTGAGGTTGCACCACTTGTAGGTCCTATGTTAGGCTTATATTAAAATATTACAAAGTCAAATATATAGGAGCCGATTTATTGTTTTTCAGACACCTATAGTGTCTTAATAATTCAAATATTTGCATTTATTTTAAGTTTATGATAGAAGACCTATTAGGGCCTTTGTTTGGAGGACACAAGTATGCGTTTGTAAGGGTTTGCTCCTTGCAGCCCCTCGCCCCCCACAGGTGGGGCCCATTAAAGTGGAGGTGTTGGCAGAGTATTTGGGGTTGGCAGGTGCCAGTCCTGGGACCGCTGCATTTCATTCCGTTCCTTTGTCAGGGGGAATGTTTGCTGCTCCTCTTTGGTGCCGCGGTCCTGACTCATCATCGAAAGGTGGAGAGGAGAGGGTCCTGTGCTTCTCATGCAAAGGATGGGCACATGAGGACTGTGCAAATGTCAGTGGGCTCGCCTACATATGTCATAACTGCTACTCTGATGGTGATTATGCATAAATCATAGCTTGTGTTGGTTCATTGTAAAAATAAAACAGTTCTCACCATTTCTGTTATGAGAATATTGGACTGTCTTTTTCAGCTTCAGCTGATGGCCAACTATGACAATTTTACCCCACCCATCTGACGAAGTAACCCCGGGTATGGGGTTACTGCGGCATGTTTGTGACATATCGAAAATTGAATATTGTGACAAAAATATACGTTATATTGAGATTGTATCAATACAACTTTTGTAGGCGACATTCTGCACTACACATAGACCATAAAGGTATTTTTCTAAGTTTTAGCAAGAAAGAGTTATGAAGCCAAATATAAAATCATGACGAGGTAACCCTGGTCTCCCCTAACACTATTAATTAACTTGATTAGCAATCTGAGGATTGATTTACTAATTTACAAGACTAAACAGAGTGGCGTGCCAGTTCCATCCACAACATTATTGCTCAGTGAATCGAACTTAAAGGGGACATGCTGATCCTTCTTTTAATTCATAATAGTAATGTTATAATGTTGGTTGTCCATGCTCAACCTCTGAAAAGTTTCTAAACATAAGATACAGGGATTTTGCCGTAATCCTCGAATGTGATTTCGTGAGCATGACTTACTCTCTGAACAGCTCCTCCAAAGATCTTCACGAGATCTGGGTAAAACCTGATGTCCAATTAGTACAGACCTAGCCAGAGTCAACCACGGCGCTACACCTGCCCACACCGGAAACTATTCTAGCAGGCACTAACAATGGCAGATCATACTATGCCTTAGTAGCGTTGACACATTTGGAAATACAAAAGAACTGCAGATCATTTGAGGTGCAATTTTGTTAGTATCTCTCCCAAAGCTACTTGTCCGTTTACTTTTGGACACAAAGAAAAACAAATATTTCTGTTCATAAAGACGATGCCACCAGAAATCAGTGGGTAGCTTTTTTTGTTTGCTGGCAGCAAACGGCCACGGCCTAAGGGAACGTTAGCTGTTTATGCTCAGCATTTCACCAAAGACAGCTTTGTCGATAAAGGATAATTCGACGCAGGATAAGCGTTTCAGCTGCTTTGCAAGCCTGAAGCAGCTGCATCGATCAAGCGCTCAGAGCCACAAGCTGTAAGTAACAATATAACAGCAAATAATGTAAGTGAAGCTAACGTGTTACGGGTGGCTAGCAGGGCCGCTAACGATAGTTAGCACTAACAACTGGACTCAAACGCAGGCTTTGTAAAATATCTGAAGATAAAGCCTGTATCGGTGGCGATTGTCTGTGACTCACAGACACAGCTGTAAGTAGCTTTTACTGCATAAGCCAACCTGACGTGACAGCCAGTTGATTGTGGCTGTACTGCAGCGGCTAACGTAGCCAAGTTACTGTTGCTAATGTTTGTGTCCTAAATATGCAAGAGTGATATCAGGGGAAATTCTACAGAAGGTGTGTGAACATAAACCTCATTTGAAGCTAACTTTTAATACTTGTTTGTAATTTGGATGCTTAGTACAACTGTTCACAGTAACAGAATTTGCTGTAAAACCTGTACTGCAAGGGTTTGCCTCTGTGGTTATGACCGCTCGGTTACCAGCTACTGCATGTTAGTTTGCGTGCCGTGCTAATTAAAAATGCTCCTGGTTAACTTATATGCAGTACTTCTGATTGGTATGCTTGTGTTACTTTGGTAAGAATCGATGTGGCAGTTTCAGCATAACGTTGCCCGATTGTAGCCGCTACAGTTAGTGATCGCTTCACTTATCCATGACTGGGATCAACTGGATACTTCACAAATGTCTGAGCAAGCTCTCTGGTGCTACCAGGAAAGCAATGCGAAATGCAGAAGCTCTACTGGTTTACAAATGATTTCTCTGCACTACCTTGACATAATTTCATCCCCCTTCAAAAACTGTTGTGGGTAATAAAAAGCTGAAAAAGGCGGAGATTAAATAGGTCACTCTTTACTGCAGAAGTGATCAATTCGCTAGATCCACATAAGCAACTTATCCGTGCTAACGGAACTTACAGTCTGCAAAGTCTGTATTATGTTCATAACATAACCAAGCTCTTTCTAGCTGTCGCGTACTATCCATAAAGCTGCTTTCACATCAGACACTTAACAAGTTTTTGGCAGGACAGATGACCCTACATTCAAAGTCAATACAAAGACGCGAATACACGTCAAGCCGCTTTCACACCTGACGCGAAACGAATTTTTCGCGCGACAGATTAGCTACATTCAAAGTCAATGCAAAGACGTGAGTACAGGCGTTATGTGCGCGTTAAGCACCTTTCACACCGGATGCAAAACGAATAACAGATTACGTTCAAAGTCATGACGGATTATCAGCTACTGCTTGTTAGTTTGCGTGCTCTGCTAATTAAAAATGCTCCTGGTTAACTTATATGCAGCAATTCTGATCGGTATGCTTGTGTTACTTCAGTAAGCATCAATGTGACAAATTCATCATAACGGTGCCTGATTGTAGCTACCACAGTTGAAGCTAAACGGAGAGGTGCTGTATGTGTCTCCCGAGTTGGGCTGCAGTTAGACCAGATGTAGATTTTGCAGAGCTTGGGGTGCGTTTTTGGGTGCTTATGAAACGATTGCTTCTCTTATCCATGACCGGGGTCAGCCTGATACATCTCCAATGTCTGGGCATTGTCCACCCCAATTCTCAGTTTTACTGAATTTACCCCATGATTTCATCACTGTTGGATCCCGTATGGAGAGAAACCATGTCCTCAGTTGCCAATTACGATAATTGGGAAACTCGTCAATAAAGAAAAATAATTGAGAACTAGCCAGGACTATCCTAATTGTCATAAAGGGACGTGTCTGTGCCACCCCTATTCCCATTTCCAGCTCCGCCACTGAGTGAAACTGAAACTTCGATGAACAAGGATTTTAATTCCGCGTGAGAATAATAATAAGCGTTAATTTAATAATCGCAGACTAAGGTGAATAAGCTTAAAAAATGCGCCTGACTTGCACCAAATGCGTGAGACTTGGCATCTCCTCAGTATGCCAGTAGGATTAGTAAAAAAATTATACTTTGAAAGGCTGAAATGTCCTGTTCAGTCCTTATCTAGACTTAACTTACAGTTCGTCAAGGACGCACACTGCTACCACCACTTAAAAGTCCAGTTATAAACTCTGTTTGGCGATGTACCTTGTGCTTCGCTCATCCACCATGCACCGCACTGCCTCGAACACTCACTATCGCAGTTGCAAAATTTTGCCACGCGGTGGCATCGTCACTACAACTAACAGACTTTCCAACAACACCAATGTAGACAAGAAATATTATGCCTCTATTTAAAAATATAGGGTACCTAAGACTTTTTCACAATACTGCATGACATTGTGTGATTTGAGCATTAATGTCATTTCTGAAGCCACACCAGAATATTTAGAAAGAAAAAAAAAAATCTGTGCAAGGGAAATCTCTCAGAAAAAGTCTTCATACTGTTGAAATGTGGTTAAAGGTCCCATATTATGCTGTATTTAGTTGTTTGGAACATGTCCAATGGGTCTAAAATATTGTTATTAATTAAATTACGGAAAAAAAAATATGCGCATCCAGGCCATGATAGACCTCTTCTCTCACCCTGTCTGTTCTGGCATGAAACATGAGCTGTGGGAGTGGGCGGGTAGGCTATGTTAATGAGGCACTGTTCTGATTGGCTGGCTGGCCACTTTGATTCCGGGGGAGGGGGTAAACTCGAAAACCAGGAAACAAACATGACAGGAATTTCACTACAGGTTTCCGCAGCATCTATTGCTGTGAGATTTAAAGGGATAGTCCACCCAAAAACTATCATTTGTATATCAATGACTCACCATTAGATGTCTCGAACGGACAAAGTTGTTTTGCACCTGGTGCAACTTTTTGGCCACTGGATAGTTTTGAAAAATTATCCAAATTCCTTTTTTTCTGGAAGCAAATGGGGGCAAATGCTTAACCTGCGTCGAATTAGGTATCCATTATTGGCAAAGCTGTCTTCGGTGAAATGCCAAGTACCAACAGCTGACGTTCCCTTTGACTGTGGCTGTTGGCCACCGGCAAACAAAAAAGCTACTAACTGATTTCTGGCGGCATCTTCTTTTGGAAGACAAAAAAGTTATGCTGTTTTTCCGCATCCAAAAAAAAAAAAATTGCGATCAGCTTAGGGAGACATACTGACAAAGCTGCTCTTCGATTGATTCCACAGTCGTTTGTGTCTGATAGAATTGATTCTGGGGTGGGCTGGTCCAGCGCCGTGATTGGCTCTGGCTAGATCTGTCCTGATTGGACACAACAACTTGACGTCCATTTGGACAAAATCTCGAGGAGATCTCAGGAGGAGCTGTTCAGTAAATCACGTTCAGGAAATCACATTCTCTGATTTCGGCCAAACACCTCTATCTATTGTTTAGAAACTTTGCAGAGGTTGAGCATGGACAATCAATATTATTACATTATATGTATGAATTAAAAGAAGAATCAGCATAATGGTGGATCTTTAAACAAAGAAATACTACAATCACTGAATTCTGCAAAGCCATGCAGTCTGAAGGACATAAGTTCTGCATATATTATTTCCAGTGTGATTTCTGACCCAAGAATAGTTTTAGAACAAAATACTCATATTTAACAAAAATTTGGTTTAATTGCACATTCAATTATGAAAGTTACAAATGTAACAATGGTTCTATGAATCCTGCCAGAGGCGGTGCTTCAAGCACTGAATATTCCACTTTGTGCATGCACAGGTCGAGTACGTGTACTAACAAAGTCACTTGTGACCCCTGAAAGACTCGAGAAGAGGCAATATCTTCTGGTGCCATCAGAGGATCTGTTCCTATAGAATCTTCTCCCAAGCTCTCAAGGATTTTAAAGCCTGTATCTGCAATATGACGTCACTATTGTTGACAGTTGAAACACAACAGAGCCGCTCGCCCCTCTCCTTCAGAAGCTTGGAACATGAACACACTTTTCTTAAAGTGAAACTTCGCATCTTTGCATTGACTTTGAAAGTAATCTGTCACGCAAAAAATTTGCTTCGCGTCCGGTGTGAAAGCAGCTTAAGAATGGCTCTCTCAGCTGGGTAAATGGCAATGTACAGTTCGTTGTGATAAACCCCCAATAGCAACAATGACGAACATTGCCAGACGATAAATTTACACCATTAGTGCGAGCTACAACAAGGTATCTGACAAGTTGCTTTGCTCAGCATTACAAAATGAGTAATGTCAACAATGTCACATAGATCACCACTTTTAGCTAAACTTGTGATGCAGTTATATATTCATTGACAAATTTCAACTCTGAGTACTAACCAAAGAAAAAATGTTATTACATGAACAAAAACTCTGGTTTGATCAAAATAAATTAGCAAACTCACTAGCTTGCCAACTGAGAGTTAGCAAAGGTTGCTAACTCACTCCAAAGAGGAAATATCGATCTCTCTACTGGTTGATTCATTCTGACCAGCATGATCTATGCAAGATAGCCTTTCAAAAACAATACACAAGCCTCCCTCATCATGGTCATGTCTAGAACCACACCTATGAAGGTTGTGGCCTGAGAGGGGTTCAGGCAACTCATTTCTAAGTTCACTATTAGACCCAACCAAGCATCATGTGCAAGGACTCGAGTTGTGTCATGGGATGCCTAACATAGGGACAGAGCACAAAGTAACCACCCATTCAGGTAGAACGTAATCTTCATGCCGTGTGACTGCCGGGGTGAAAGAGCCGCTGCCATACATCTAGTGAACACTTGCGAGAAGAGGGAAATTAGGAACGCAAGCCACTGAACTGAAAGTGGTAACCTTAGTGGGCAAAATGTAGGAACTGCCTGTGATGAGGCACAATTTGCACATGAAAGTAGGTGTCCTTCAAATCGATGGACGTGAACCATTCCTCTCGCGCATCTGTCCGAAGGACATCTGCAGTGCTTAACATTTGGAATGGTCACACTTTGAGGCACTTGAGTCCCCTTAAGTCCAGGACCAGCTGGTACCCACCAATCTTTTTCTTTACAAGTAAGTAAATTGAATCAAACCTCCTAGAAAGTGACCGGGGCTCTACCAGCTCGATTGCACCTTTGGCCAGGAGGGCAGATAACTTCTGATTTAGCGCTAGGGCTTTTGCTGGTTCGTTGTTGATGGTCATCTTGACCCGGCCAGAGGTTGGAGGTCGGTGTCAGAATTGAAGTTTGTACCCCTGGGTTAAGCTGGAAACCACCCAGGGGTCTGAAATTTGAAATTTGCCCTCTTCCTGGAAGGGGCGGCTACAGCAGGTGCAGCCCAACGCTTTGTGCTGCCAAATCTAGTTTGAGGCAACTGACCTGATGGGGGGAGATCACCCTCACTTGTAGGGTTCTCCACCTCAGCTAGCCTAGCAGCTCTCAATGCCTAAGGCCAGTCAGTACAGAGGAATTGTACACACAAGAGTGGAAACACTATCCTCTGCAACAAGGCTAAATATAATACATTACAGTTAGGTGAGCGAGAACAGTCACAACAAAACAGTACCCACAATATAGGCTATGCTGGGTGTGGAAGATCATACTGCCCTCACCAGCAAAGCTGTTGATGAATGCTTTAATTACACGGCAATATACAGTATCGCAGCAGCATACCAATATTGGGAGCGGGGGCAAAAACGCAGCCTTCACCAACACCAGTCACTTAAGAGAACTTAGTTATTTCGAGCGAGAGACCTACTACTAACTTCGCAGCTCAACAAAGTCGGGAAACAACGTACCTTATGCCTGGAGCGGAAGCGAGAGCATTATCTTCTCCAAAAAAAAAATGTTGTCAATTCCACCAACATCCAAAAGAAGCATCCACTCTTAATTAAAAAGTGAATACTCTGTTCCCTCTCTGGTGAGCGATAGCCTGTCGCAGCCTCTGGAGGCCGGATTCCGCAGCTCCGACCAATGTATGGTCACAAGGCTACAAGCGAAGGCTAATAGGTTTTTAATATTTTTTTTACACTGATGCTATAATAGCAGACCAGCAAAGTGTGAAAATGAAATGGAACAGATCCTCTGATGAAACTGGTAGATATAACCTCTCGGGTCATTCAGGTGTCAAGGGTGACTTTGTTGGCAACGAGCTATATAAACTAGAGGCACTATGCGATTTGTTCAAGATCAACCAATGTATGTTGCAGTGGCGCAGCGAGAGCTGAAAATCGGGTGGGCCGGGAACATCCCTTTACAACTTCTATTAGTCCTGACTTGTTCGGAATCATCTTTCCTAATGAACTATGCATTCACTCCGAAAACACTCCTCTCTATCAGGTGTTGCGAGTTCTCCTGCTAAATTGAGTGGTAGTTAAACTCAATCCATCTGTCACTCATAGTATCTTTCAGACACGCTGGGGAGCACCCCTTTTTACTTTACACGCACATTTTATCAGGCCCACACACCATCCCGACTAATCACATTCAGACTGTATGTATATAGGCCGATGTGCATGCATTATCAAAATAGTAGTACCTGTGGACTAACCAGCTAAGTAACCGCAGGGTCAAGACTGGCTTCACATCGTATCAGTTTGATGATTCAAAACCACTAATCTCCGTTGTCCAAGGTTAATATAACTTACCTGTGAACAGTTATTTGTCCACTTTCTTTCTCCTGTGACTGCAATTGACAGCGACACATAGAAACATCTGTGGATAGAAGCATACTGTGATGGCTGGTTATTTGAGACGCCAAATGCAGTGGTCGGAAAGAAAGGAAGCACAGCAGTAAAAAACACTGAAACCAGACAGAACAGGAGAGAGGGGCTCGCGCTTCCAAAGCGGATAGATCTCGTCCGTGAGAAATAAAGAATCCCTCCCAGTCTATGGGAAACTGGGCCCCACGAGCAACACGCATCTCGGCCAAATGCGGCGCACGGTGTAAACCGGCCCCCTCTCAACCATTCGTGCAGGTGGCAGGGGTGTGTCGGCAGGTGCCAGGACACAAGTGCTAACTGGCTTAATATGAGAAACATGGAATGACGGGTGGATGCTCAAAGATCTAAGGAGCTTTAACTGGACGGTGACCGGATTGATCTTCTGCACTATCTTGAACGGGCCAATATAGTGGGGGCCAATTTTTCCTGATTCTACCTTCAAGGGGATTTCCTGGGTAGACAGCCAAACTCTCTGCCCCCCCCCCCCCCCCCCCCCCGATAAGATGGGGCCAAACGACGCCATCTATCGGCGGTGGATTTCTGTTTGAGCCTGAGTGCAACAGAGATGAATGGACCCTAGTCCAAACCGGCCGACAACGACGAATGAAATGGTTGACCAAGGGAACCTTGGAATCACTCAGGTTGGTAACCCACCTGAGCTTCAAACAGGGAAAAGCCCATGGAGGAATTATTCAGTGAGTAATGGGAATACTCGGCCCATGCTAAAAATCGACTCCACGAAGATGGATTATTCGCCGCTAAACATCAAAGAGTGTTTTCCAACGACTGATTAGTACGTCCAGTCTGCCCGTTGGTGTCTGGGTGGAAAACATAGGAGAGAATCACAGTGGCCCCCAACTGCCTACAAAACGCCCGCCAGAATTTAGCTGTAAACTACGGACCCCGGTCAGAGACAACATCTTACGGAAGAGCATGCAGCAGGAAAACATGGTTAACCATAAGAAAAGCCATCTCCCATCCTGAAGGCAGCTTCGGTAGCGCGACAAAATGAGCGGCCTTAGAAAAATGGTCAACCACGACCAGGATGACCGTGTTGTCTTCAGACACAGGCAGTCCAGTAATAAAATCCAATGTGATATGCATCCAAGGACGCCTGACGACGGGTAATGGTCGCAGCAGACCAGAGGGAGGAAGATGGGAAGTTCTGTTTCTGGAGCAGATGCCACAAGCAGTAACAAATTCCCGAATGTCCGTCATCATACTGGGCCACCAAAAACGTTGGGCCAGGAACTGCTTAGTCTGATGGGCTTCTGGGTGCCCCGCCAAGCGGGAATAGTGTCACCTCTGGAGAACCTGTGACCTAACCCTAGACGGGACAAACAAACACCCAGGAGGCCTCCCCCCCAGGACCGGGATCAGTCTTTAAAGCCTCCTGAACCACCACCTCAATCTCCCATTGAATCGGCGCCACAATCTGAGCAGTTGGAATAACTGGCTCCAGGGTGGGATCGCAATCAGTGCAGTTGTACATCTGCGACAATGTGTAAGGCTTAATATTTTGAGAGGCAGGGTGGTAGGTTTGCTTAAAATTAAAGCGGTTAAAGAGCAACGACTACCGCGCCTGCCAGGAATTACGTCGCTTGGTTTGCTGAATATACCGGAGATTTTTATGGGCTCTACATACCACAAAATGGTGTTCAGCTCCCTCCAACCAGTGGCGCACTCTTCAAACGCCAACTTGACCGCCAATAACTCCCAATCGCCAATGCCGTAATTCCATTCCACAGCAGACAAAGACCGGGAGAAGTATGCGCATGGGTGTAGCTTATTGTACCAAAGGGAGTGCTGGGACAAAATAGCACCCACCCCAACCTCCGAAGCATCCACCTCCACCACAAATGGGAGGGAGGGATCGGGCAAAACCAGAATGGGCTCTGAGCTAAAATATGTCTTTAACTCCTGAAAGGCAGCCTCAGCTGTTGGAGACCAAAAAATGCTGAGGAGATATTCTTTCTAGTGAATGCAATAATCAGAGCAGCAACCGCGCTAAAATTATAGATAAACCTCCCATAAAAGTTAGCAAAACCCAAGAAGTGTTGGACCTCCTTAACACTTTGAGGGGCAGGCCAATTCCTGACCACAGCCACCTTGTCCGGGTCCATATGGACCGACCCCTTGGAAACAATCAAGCTAAGAAACGAGACGGTATGGGCATGAAAAGTGCTTTTCTCAGCCTTGACAAAGAGCTTAGCTTTAAGGAGGGCCTCAAGCACTTGTCTGATGTGTTGTTTATTCTCCGAGAGAGTTGAAGAAAATATTAGATTATCACGAAGATAGACAAAGACAAATTACTCCAACATCTCTCAGAGAATGTCATTGACAAGTGCCTGGAATATAGAGGCGTAAACCAATCCAAACGGCATGACCAAATATTTGTAGAACCCATCATGCGTATTAAACGCCGTTTTCCACTTATCCCCTTCCGGACCAGATTATAGGCATTGCAGACGTCTAACTTAGTAAAAACCGACGCCTCTTGCAGACACTCAAAGGCAGAGTTCATCGATGGAAGGTGATATCGGTTCTTGACAGTGATATTGAGACCTCTGTAATCAATACAGGGTCTCAAACTGCCATCTTTTTTCCAACGAAAAAAAACCCTGCACCCGCAGGAGAGGTAGACGGCCAAAAGAATCCGTTAGCTTGAGCGTCCTGGATATACTCTAACACAGCTTTAGGCCCTGACAGTGAGTATAACGAACCCCTAGGGGGAGTAGTACCAGGGCAGAGATTAATCTCGCAATCATACGTGTGGAGAGGAAGTCGAGGCCCTTGGCTTGCTAAAACCTTGGCAAGGTCAGCATAATCCAGGACTCCCTGGAAGAAGAGATCTTGTATCTCAATGGGACCTTCCTGGCTAAATAAAGGAGAAATAAAAATAAAAAATATATAAATAAATAATCATTGGGGACATTAGAAAGCAAACCAAAGTTCGGGGTGGCCCCCAAATCCTCACCCTGTTCAGAACCTGACGTCTCAGTGACTGATTCAGGATCAAAAAAATCCTAAAATGTAATTGTCCTCTGGCTGTCGCCAATTACACTCAACAAAAATATAAACGCAACACTTTTGTTTTTGCTCCCATTTGTCATGAGATGGACTCAAAGATCTAAAATTCATTCCAGATACACAATATTACCATTTCTCTCAAACATTGTTCACAAATCTGTCTAAATGTGTGATAGTGAGCACTTTTGCTTTGCTGAGACAATCCATCCCACCTCACAGGTGTGCCACATCAAGATGCTCATCATACACCATGATTAGTGCACAGGTGTACCTTAGACTGTCCACAATAAAAGGCCACCCTGAAATGTGCAGTTTTTGCTTTATTGGGGGTCTGGGGACTCAGAACCAGTCAGTATCTGGTGTGACCACCATTTGCCTCATGCAGTGCAACACATCTTCTTCGCATAGAGTTTATCAGATTGTTAATTGTGGCCTGTGGAATGTTGGTCCACTCCTCTTTAATGGCTGTGCGAAGTTGCTGGATATTAGTGGGAACTGGTACGCGCTATCGTATACGCCGGTCAAGCACATCCCAAACATGCTCAATGGGTGACATGTCCGGTGAGTATGCTGGCCATGCAAGAACTGGGACATTTTCAGCCTCCAAGAATTGTGTACAGATCCTTGCAACATGGGGTCGTGCATTATCTTGCTGAAACATGAGGTGATGTTCATGGATGTATGGCACAACAATGGGCCTCAGGATCTCATCACGGTATCTCTGTGCATTCAAAATGCCATCAATAAAATGCACCTGTGTTCTTCGTCCATAACAGATGCCTGCCCATACCATAACCCCACCACCACCATGGGCCACTCGATCCACAACATTGACATCAGCAAAGCGCTCACCCACACGACGCCACACACGCTGTCTGCAATCTGCCCTGAACAATGTAAACCGAGATTCATCCGTGAAGAGAACACCTCTCCAACGTGCCAGACGCCATCGAATGTGAGCATTTGCCCACTCAAGTCTGTTACGGCGACGATCTGGAGTCAGGTTAAGACCCCGATGAGGACGACGAGCATGCAGTTGAGCTTCCCTCAGACGGTTTCTGACAGTTTGTACAGAAATTCTTTGGTTATGCAAACCAATTGTTTCAGCAGCTGTCTGAGTAGCTGGTCTCAGACGATCTTGGAGGTGAACCTGCTGGATGTGGAGGTCCTGGGCTGGTGTGGTTACACGTGGTCTGCGGTTGTGAGGCCGGTTGGATGTACTGCCATATTCTCTGAAACGTCTTTGGAGACTGCTTATGGTGGAGAAATGAACATTCAATGCCCGAGCAACAGATCTGGTTGACATTCCGGCTGTCAGCATGCCAATTGCTCACTCCCTCAATGCTTGCGCCATCTGTGGCATTTTGCTGTGAGACAAAACTGCACATTTCAGGGTGGCCTTTTATTGTGGACAGTCTAAGGTACACCTGTGCACTAATCATGGTGTTTGATGAGCATTTGGTTGTGGCACACCTGTGAGGTGGGATGGATTATCTCAGCAAAGCAAAAGTGCTCACTATCACACATTTAGACAGATTTGTGAACAATGTTTGAGAGAAATGGTAATATTGTGTATCTGGAATGAATTTTAGATCTTTGAGTCCATCTCATGACAAATGGGAGCAAAAACAAAAGTGTTGCGTTTATATTCTCAAAGCTCCCAAACCATGACATTAATCTGTCATTGACATTACTAAATGGGCCCAGGAATACTTTAAGAAACCACTGTCAGTTAACACAGTCCGCTGTGCCATCCAAAGATGCCTCCTAAAACTCTATCATGCAAAAAAGAAGGCATTGTTGAGCATGATCCAGAAGCGGCGCCGTGTTCTGTGGGCCAAGGATAATTTAAAATGGACTGTAGAAAAGTGGCAAAGTGTCCTGTGGTCAGACGAGTCCAAATTTGACATTCTTGTTGGAAATCATGAGCGTTGCGTCCTCTGGGCTAAAGAGGAGAAAGACCACCTCCTGTTATCAGCATTCAGTTCAAAAGCCAGCATCTCTGATGGTAAGGGGATGCATTAGTGCATATGGTGTGGGACACTTACATGTTTTAAAAAGCAACATGAATGCTGAAAGGTATATAAAGGTTTTATAGCAACATATGCTCCCCTCCAGATGACATCTATTCCAGGGAAGGCCTTGTGTATTTCAGCAGGACAATGCAAAACCACATACTGCAGCTGTTACAACAGCATGGCTTCGCAGTAGAAGAGTCCGTCTGCTGAACTGGCCTGCCTGCAGTCCTGACCTTTCACCAGTTGAGAACCTGTATTGAACGAGAGTGGGATCAAATTCCAATGACTAATCTCAAGAAACTTGTCTCTTCAATGTCCAGACGCCTCCACTCTGTGTTAAAAAGAAGAGGGGATGCTACACCATGGTATACAGGCCCCTGTCCCAACTTTTTTGGGATCTGTAGCAGCCATCAAATTTGAAATGAGCTCAATTTGTGGATAAAACTGTAAAATGTCTCAGTTTCAACATTTGCTATGTTATCTCTGTTCTGTTCTGTGAATAACATACTGGCTGGTGTGATTTGAAAGTCACTGCGTTTTGATTTTTTTCACAATTTACACTTTGTCCCAACTATTTCGGAATCAGGGTTGTATGATCTACTAGAATGAACATAAACAAACCAGCTGTGGGAACATAATTTCTGTCATGTGGTATGTTGTCAGTATTTTTCTTATTTTCCTCTTTTTTAGTGACCATAAATGGGCAGACTTTGAAAAACAAGGGATGCTCACCCCCAATTGACCTGAAGGAGCCCATAAATCCCATTCCGATTTTTGAAATTAAACCTGAAGTTTGCTGTGAAGAAAGTATGTGCAACAGAGCCCTGCACATCGGACAGAGCATCATCTTCCTCATCCTGCTGCCGCTGACGTCCTTCATCCTCTTCGGCTGAGCAGCTCCCGCCAACACAACTGTGTGACGCTTCCCTTTTAACCCAACATCACTGCCTTAACACTCCCCACCGCACCTCCATACTTCCCTTTTAACCCAACATCACTGCCTTAATGCTCCCCACCGCACCACCACACATCCCTTATAACCCAACATCGCTGCCTTAATGCTCCCCACCTCCACACCACACATCCCTCATAACCCAACATCACTGCCCCAATGCTTCAGTTAGCCTGCTGTCAAATTCATTGTGCTGATAACCTGCCAGGAATTAAGTTTCAGTTACTCAAAGATGCGTTGCCTCTTACTTCACCCGGTCCAATGCCGCGTTCACGTCAGACGTGAAGGAGAGTAAAGTCGGACAGATTCCCATTGATGCGACTTGTAACCATCCCCGCCAGTTTGAAAGTTGAACAGAGCATCAGTACGGGGTACAGTGTTAGCGTTAGTTTTAATGTACTCTATATTCGGGTGGACCAGGGAGACGTATGAAACGGCTAAGCTGTTTAAACAGTTATCCAAACAAGAACGTGTTGTATTTTATGATTGGCAGATGGGTTTTTTTTTTTGGTTAAAATAGCATACATGTCAAAATATAGCACAAAATTGGGATTTATTTATGCTGCCTTCAAGGGTGGAGTGAAATTGACCTGAGGACTGCGTTTTCTCCTACTTCAGTCTTATTTACTTCCTAGTTAGATATATCGGCGCTTCCAGAAAATTAAGCTGTGCGATTATAAGTTTGATGTTGACGTGAATACTATACGCCATAAATTGGTACTTGATGTGAACGCGGCATAAAGGATCTGTGTGTTCTGTACAATTGAAGTGATTTCAGCAGATTTTTTTCATCATAATGTTGCATCTTATTAGCTTATCATTGAGGTGAAGAATCTTGTTTTTTTTTTTGAAAATGGCAAAAAATAATGCCCCCCAAATTTATTTGCCCTTTTATATCAATGTATGATGCTTTGGTGTGATCTATCAATCCAATCAAGAGTACACCTGAACTTAGGGTGGTTTTTATAGGTAGTTCAGAATTATTTTAATCTTTTGGTTGTTTCTATGTTTTGATAAAATTTTGCTGCACTTAATGAGCTCCTTGCTTTATGTATTTTTGTCCTTCAGTTACCTGTGTTTAGTTATGTTTGGTTGATATTGTGCATTTATGTCAGAATTTTTTATTATTCTGTTCATGAAATTTGGTTTCTTTTGTGTTTCCATGTTCCCTTTTCTTTACTGTCTTCTCTTGATTGTTCCCCTATTTCCCTATCTGTAGCCACGCCCACGTGTGCTCTGTTCCCCTAACTCAGCTGTTTTATGCTCTCTCGATGAGCACCCTGCCTGCCTCCTCACCTGCCCTGCATCTCCTTATTTGTGCCAGTGTTCCGTAATCTGTGTGTTATTTTGTTTTTATTTCTAGTTCTTTGTATCATTCCCCATTGCTGTCTGATATTTTGATTCAACTGTCAGTTTCTGCTTGTCTTTGTTTCCATTCGCTCTTACCGCCAGCGCTCTCCATTCTCTTTACTAATTTCTGAAAACCCAATGTCCTCCTGGTACCACCGGTGTTACGGGATTTTCAAATGACTTGCCGTGTGTCTCTGACCCTTAGCCCCTTTGCGCAGATGTGTCGGCCAGCGTACATGTCGAGCTTGAACACGGTTTAGAATATGGAATTCAGTCCCAACCCTGTTCTTCAGGAGTAAATGAATTAAACTCCTCAGCCAAGCCTGATGTGCAAACTGCTCAATATACTGGCCCATAACACCTATCCAGAAGTTCAAAAAAATGATGATGTTGATCAGTTTAAAAAAATGATTAAAAAATGATCTCTTGCAATAGAAAAAATCGATGTCCTCTGCTGCTACCACTTCAGCCACAGTGAGCAAATGGTATCCCAATAAATAGTTACAGCGCCCTCCATAATTATTGGTTATAGCTTATAATAGCTTATAATAAATTCAGTTTTTTGCTAAGTTATATTGGACCACAATGAAAAAAGAGGAAAATCCAACCTTTAATTCAAGTGCATTTATTCAGTGGGAAAAAATCCCACATTAAGAAATCATTCTTTTACATAAAATCGTGTATGCCACAATTATTAGCACCCGTGATATTAATACTTTATACAACCCCCTTTTGCCAACAAAACAGCACCTAATCCTCTCCGTTAATGTTTCACAAGATGGAAAAATACAGAAACAGGGATCTTCGACCATTCCTCTTTGCACAATCTCTCTAAATCATCCAGCGACTTGGGTCCTCTCCTCTGCACTCTCCTCTTCAGCTCACTCCACAGGTTTTCAATGGGGTTGAGGTCTGGGGACTGAGATGGCCATGGGAGGAGCTAGATTCTGTGCCTGGTGAACCATTCCTGTGTAGATTTGGCCACATGTTTAGGGTCATTACCTTGCTGAAAGACCCAGTGACGACCCATCTTCAGCTTTCGGGCAGAGGCCACCAGATTTTGATTTAAAATGTCCTGGTATTTCAAAGTGTTCATGATGCCCTGCACCCTAACAAGGTTCCTAGGGCCTCTGGAAGAAAAACAGGCCCACAGCATCACCGATCCTCCCCTATACTTCACAGTGGGCATGAGGTGCTTTTCTGCATACTCATCTTTTGTGTACCACCACACCCACTTACAGCTTTTTGGCAATAAACACTCTATCTTGGTCTCGTCTGACCAAAGCACACGGTCCCAGTTGAAGTCCCATTACCACTTAGCAAACTTCAGATGTTTGCGTTCATGATTGTGAGTGAGAAAAGGTGTTTGCCTCCCAAACAGCTTGTTGGCATGTACATAGCACCTGATGGTTGTTTTGGAGACTTTGTGACCCCAAGATGCTACCATTTGTTGCAATTCTTTAACAGTGAGCTTTGGAGAACTTTTTATTCCTCTTACCATCCTCCTCACTGTGCGTGGTGGCTGAATAACCTTGCGTCCTCATCCAGGCTTGTTTACCACTGTTCCAGTTATTTTAAACTTCTTAATGATTCCTCTAACAGCAGATATGGGCAGGTGCAGGCGAGTGGCTATTTTCTTGTAGCCACTGCCTGACTTGTGAAGGTCGACACACATCTGCCTTACTTGAATGGTGTGTTCCTTTGTTTTTCCCATGTTGAACAGTGGATAAGAGAAATGGCCTCTGTGTAACATCATGTTTATACCTCAGGGAAACAGGAAGTGATGATTTACTAATTAAATGTTCCGAGATACTCTGATTAACTTTGGAAACTACTGTTGAAATGACAGAAATACTTCAATTACATTCCTAGGAATTCTTAGGGGTGCCAATAATTGTGTAACAGGTGCTTTTATGAAAAATTATTATTTCTTAGTCAGGGATTTTTTTCCCCTTAAAATTCACTTGAGTTGAAGGTTACATTTCTCTACAATTTTTAGTGTGAGAGTATGCTTCTGCAATAAAAATTGAATTTATTTTTAGGCTTTTAACACATCTCAACCAGGGGTGCTAATAATTATGGAGGGTGCTGTAAGAAAATACGTTTTCTGAAGCAAAACATTCTAGTAATACTATGTCATTTTAATACCCATTATAGTCATAACATCACAAAAACGTGTAGATCCCCACCCTGTATTAATTCATAGATTCCTCCATCAATTTCAGCGCTAATTTATATCCTCCTAAGTACTCATGTTGATAGCAAATCACCTAATTATTTACTTAGGCTCATCTGCGTAACGCACACTTATAGTTCACGCATACTTGAAACTTCCCCAGTAATGATGTTTTGATTGACTTGTTTCTTCTCCAATGCCAGAGTGTATAAACGTTCCACAGTAAGTGAAAGACACTGATTGGAAAATCTGAAGAGCATAGCCTCTAAGTAAGAGTAAGGTAGGTTGTATTCTTGTAGTGTAGGGCACAGTTGTGCAGCTGAAAATGACGTGATTTAAAGAAAAACATACTTCCAAAACTGGCATAAAGTGTACAGTTACATTTACGGGATTTAAATAAGGTCATGGTCAATGGGAATTATTCCGAATGAAACCGGACTGGAGGGTTTGTTTTACTTACATCTGTCTCTGGAGGAGGGATTCAATGAAGGAATACTGCTACTGTAGTAGCAGTACTGTGTTTTAGAATTTATACCGTATTCAATGAAATCAATTTTTTTTTTATTTAACCCTTATTATACCAGGGAAGTCCTGTTGATATTGAAAGGGAGCCCTAGGGGTTGAGGACAATTTACATGGCTAATTAGATGGCAGGTTGAAAGAAAAAGGTTGGGAATTTAGCCATGACACCAGTGAACCTCCTACTCTTATCGAAGAGTGTCAAAGGATCTTTAATGACCACAGTGAGTCAGGATCTCAGTTTAACGTCTCATCTGAAAGATGGCATCACCTTCAGTAAAGTCTCCCCGTCACTGCACTGGGGATAATTCCACCAGATGGAAGATTGCAACCTCCTGGCCCACCAACACCTCTTCCAGCAGCAACTTAGTTTTCCTAGGTGGTCTCCCATCCAAGTACTGACCAAGCCCACACCTGCTTAGCTTCAGCCACGTAGCTGGAGCAGATCGAATAGTGGTATAGCTGCTGACTAATACTGAGGTTTTGGATTGTTTGAAATGCCAGCAGCTGAAGCACTTTTGTAGACCCCCTGGTATGTTCATTGCGCCATTCTGTTTAATCTAGGGTAGAATATTGCCTGATTTATCCTAATAGCGGAATGTCTGTTCTGTTATAACAAGGTATCGTTCAGATATTACTGAGTTAGTGAGTAATACTTGTACCATATAAGGTGTGGAAAGGTTTATATCAGGTTGTGAGCTCAGAAGTGGGAACTGTCGGTTTTTCATTGCAGGGTGAATGTTCTGATCGTTAAATAAGCAGCTCCTTTAATGAGTATGTGTGCTGGCTTGTGGGACTCTGAAGAAAAATTGACAAAATTCTAAACTTTAACGCGGAGAAAAGGCACGTTCTGTGTTTGGAGAGGTTGCTGGTGATCATTGATGTCCAATTGCACCTATATTGATAAACTCATGTTAAATTCAACCAGAAAATCATTCATTCATATTGAATTTCATGCGTCAAAAGTTGATTGGTGTTAAATATATGATTATTTTATGATTTGACAGAGCGCCATTTTGAGGGATTTTAGAGTTCGGGGAGCCCCTGGATAACTATTTTATTTGGCTCCTCGAGAGTTAGTCATTTACAATGTGATGCTTAGATGAGTTGTACTTGTGGTCAAGGAGTTTATGATCCCAGAAATGTGTAGTTTTAACCCCTAGCCATATTTCAATTCACTTCAATGCTGAATTTTCAAGAAGATTTTTTTTTATCTTTGCAGCCCTTTTTCTCCACCAAAATCATGAAAATAAACAGAAATACAATGTAATTCTAAGTGCTTCAAATGTCTTCACTCAGTTGAGCCATTTCCTTCCTCTCCGTGAAGGTACAATCTTGAATTATAAAGCCTAAAATAAGGTAACACGTAAAGAGCCAGATTAGGCTCCTGTGCATTGGGGTTAAACTGTGGGAGGGTTGTGCTTCACACAGTGGTGATATGCACAGAGGACACAAAGTTGAGGACTGTACTCGGGTGCAAGGATGGATTTGGTTGTATTTAATATGCCTGTGGCACAGCAAGAAGGCTCATAAGAAGCAATACAAAAAAAGGGGAATAAAGGTTCCTGAGTAATACAATTAGTGATACAAACACTGGGCTTGAGCTACAGTCACAATGTTTTACTGAAATATAAAAGACAAGCCATCTGGCAATGGCATATGCCCCGAGTCCCCAAAGCCACATCTAGACATCATGCTGAGCATGTCTGAACATGAATTTTCATGAAGATCAGATGTTTCCCAGATATGGCCCAGACAAGGTATGATTACAGACGTACACCCGGCCGCCTGGACAGACGGGCAGACGGACACACTGATGACTATATCCCCCTGCATTAATGCAGCCGGGGGGATAAAAAGAAGATTTTCAGAAATCTGAAAATATCTAAAGGCACCACTTCAGTATGTGGATGATATACATCCAACGTCTCAGTAAGATATATTTAACGGTTTTTGAGTTCTGCTCCGGACACAGACTTATCTCGATAGAGTCCAAATCCAACTCGTTTCCACGGAAACAAAAAAAGAAAAATTTTCAGAAATCTCAAAAAATGAAAAGGCACCACTTCAGTATGTGGGTAATACACAGGAGAAATTTCAGAAAGATATAATGAACAGTTTTTGAGTTGTGCTCCGGAAACAGACCTATTTCTGTAGAGAGTCCAAATCCAACTCGCTTCCATGGAAATTAAAAAAAAAAAAATTCAGCTCGGTCTTAAATAGCACAACACTACCACACAGTGGAAATGAACAATAGGTGCATGCAATGATTGCGGAGCTGAAGAATGCGGCCCGGGTTTTAATAGACTGGGGAGTTTGAAGGATGGAGGCGAGGCCTGACAAACGGTCTAGCTCAAAGAGAAAAACCACAACATTCTTTATTCTAGTAATTTTATTCAACAACAAAGCAATATTGCAGCAACCATTTAAATTCTTCTGGCATAACGGATGATAAGGCTTCACGGCTTCATACCTCGTGATGGTCCTTTTTTTCAGATATTGAGAAACAAGAATATTTCTAGTCACAAAAGAACATTGTAATGTGAAAAACAGCCAATAGATGGCAGTATTGACCTTTTTTTGTTCCGCCCACTCTGGAGCTAGGTTTGGTCATGTCTTTGGCATGTCTGAGAGGGGAAAGTCCCAGAGAATGAAAAAAAGTCTAAAAGGTGGGAGGGGGCTGGAAAAGAGTATATAAAGAGAAAAATTGAGAGAGTAAAGGAGTAGGAGAAATTGCAAGGAGAAGGATACATTTGACCAGACCTGTCATTCTTTTCAAGACCTGTGAAGTTTTTTGTTGTTTTTTTTGCCTGTGTTGGAGCATTTTCCTGTCCCAGGACAGCACCAAGCAACCCCATCTCAAGGGACTGTAAATATTTTTTTTTCTTGTATATGTCAATCTTGGTCAGTAGTATAAATTGTAGGTTAGTTGTCAGTTTGTTGCATTAAATCTGTTGAAGTTTTAGGGTTTTGTCTGTTATCCCTTGCTGTATTGTACGTCGTAGCAAATTGGGGCCATAACAACATTCTATATTGAAGAAAGATATATTTTGTTCAACACCATTTTAAAACAATCCTTTCAATTAAGCAAATATGAGAATGGCCAAGTTACTTTTCATAACATGAATTTTCTAAACCATTCTGAGAAGTTACAGACAAGCAATATTATGCCCTTTTTCATAGTTTCCAGTTACGTGATTGCTGCGTACCAATGGAGGGCAAAATTTTATATTTGACATTCCACAGAGCAGCCTCACAATTCTATCATTTTCTATTTTATTTGTTTCAACCACCAGATATATTGTACAATATGTTGAGAAACATCACGTTATAGACACTTTTAATCCATGTGCAGTGCCTGCCACAGTTAGCCCCTTTCCTGATACTTTCAGGAAATGGACCACTTTCCCGATTTGGACCTGGTTCACAGTCCTGTTGTTGCAGTGTCTGTTGAGTGATTTTTAAATTCAATAAAATTCTATTTTATTTGTATAGCGCTTTTCACAGGCAGGCTGTCACAAAGATGCTTTACAGAGAGAAAACGGCAAAGCCCAGACAAATCCTTAATCCCCAAATAGCAGGCAAAAAAACTCCCTGTAGGGAGAAAAAAAGCCTCGAACTGTGGTGAGAAAAAACTCCTCTGTGAGAAGAAATCTCAGGAGAAACCTGGCTATTGTGGGGAAGCCCATCCTCCGCTGGCTGGCTAATTAATTGATGAGTAAATTAAAATCCAAAGGTCTTTAAACAATAAGGTGTCCAAGCAGTGACATCTGTAGCTCCAGGTAGTGGAGAGGCGGGGATGAGGGGATCAGGACAGCAGGAAGACAGCAATCGGTGACCATAAGGTAAGTGACAGGGCGGGATGAGGGGATCAGGACAGCAGGAAGACAGCAGTCGGTGACCATAAGGTAAGTGACAGGGCGGGATCAGGACAGCAGGAAGACAGCAGTCGGTGACCATAAGGTAAGTGACAGGGCGGGATGAGAGGATCAGGACAACAGGAAGACAGCAGTCGGTGACCATAAGGTAAGTGACAGGGCGGGACGAGGGGATCAGGACAGCAGGAAGACAGCAGTCAGTTACCATAAGGTAAGTGACAGGGCGGGATGAGGGGATCAGGACAGCAGGAAGACAGCAGTCGGTGACCATAAGGTAAGTGACAGGGCGGGACGAGGGGATCAGGACAGCAGGAAGACAGCAGTCGGTGACCATAAGGTAAGTGACAGGGCAGGATGAGGGGATCAGGACAGCAGGAAGACAGCAGTCGGTTACCATAAGGTAAGTGACAGAGCGGGATGAGGGGATCAGGACAGCAGGAAGACAGCAGTCGGTTACCATAAGGTAAGTGACAGGGCGGGACGAGGGGATCAGGACAGCAGGAAGACAGCAGTCGGTGACCATAAGGTAAGTGACAGGGCGGGATGAGGGGATCAGGACAGCAGGAAGACAGCAGTCGGTGACCATAAGGTAAGTGACAGGGCGGGATGAGGGGATCAGGACAGCAGGAAGATTAGACTAATTTTGTGAATGGAAAGAAAATATTAAAGTTTGTTTAAGGGCACTGAAATTAGATAATGGACAGGAAGTTGATTTTATATTGGGGGCGTGACAGAGGGAGTCTAAGAGGGAAATTGAGTTGCTTAAGGATACAGAGCGAGAGACAGCAGCCAAAATTTTCCATGCTCTAGAAAAACGGTATGGGCGTAAGGCGGGGCTAACTGAGTTGAGAGGGGCCTTCTTTACCTGAAGACAGAATTTAAGGGAGGGCGTGGGTTCGTTCATCCTACGTCTCCACGAGTGTCACTGCAGGTGGAGTCAGAAGGAAGAAGCAGGCGAAGACGATGGCGAAACCCTGAGGAGTCAGCTAGTGGCTGGATTACTCGGAGGCCCCGTAAAGAGTGAGCTCCAGCGCATGATCCGGTGGACTCCAACACTGTTCTTAGCTGACGCCTGCAGGGAGGCCTGGGAGATTGAGAATGAGAACACCCCTGAAGGAGGATCCAGGGATGTTGAGACCTGCAGGACTTACTTATCATCCTCCTTCGGCCAGGCTGTGCCCCCTTAAGAGCCCTCAATCAGCCTAGAGGCCTGGAAAGCCAGTCTGAAGGACGAGCTGCTGAAAGAAGTTCGGGATCAGATGAGGGAGTTCCGAGACACATGGCTGCGGGAGTCTCGGTCAGATGGAGGGGGAGATCAGGGCACTATGCATTATCTTGTGCTACAGACCTCCAGATAGTGATCCTTTGTCTTTTAATGATATTTGTCTAACGTTTTTACTAAATGCAGTATTGAGTACAAAATTTTATTCGCACTTGGCGATTTTAATCTCCCAGATATTCCTTGGTGGGACGAATCGGCGAACATCGGTCACACGCTGTGTGATTTGGCTGACAGCTTTTCCCTTACCCAGATCATTGACCAACCTACTCATATTAAGGGAAATGTGCTAGATTTAGTTTTTACCAATATCCCTGAACGTTGCTCCGAGCCCAATGTAACATTTGGTCAGTTTGACAGTGATCATGCTGTGATCCAGTTCAATTTTCAAACCCGTGTCAACAGACTCCGCACATGCGCGAGAAACGTGTACAATTTTAAAAGAGCTGACTTTATCGGGCTACGATCTCACATGGACAAAGTGTCATTTCATTCTGCTCTTCTTCATCGTGATATTAATGTTAATTGGCAAAGTTGGCTCGATCTTGTACATTCATCTGTCAGCAAATTTATTCCCATTGCTGTAATTAAGGATATAAATTCTCCCGCCTGGGTTGACAGTGAAGTGCGCCACCTGAGCAACAAGGTACAATCCACACGGAAACTTGCTAAAAAACGCAATACTCCAGCGTTGTGGGCAAAATTTCGCAAACTAAGGAATAAATTAAAAAATGCATGTACTTTCAAGTAAAATCAGTATTTGGACGTTCTCAGTGATTCTCTTGCCACGACACCAAAGCGTTTCTGGGGATTCTTCAAGAGTAAAACAAAGACAAAAAGTGTCCCCAGTCTTGTTGCTTATGGAGATAAAACTGCCTCCAATCCTAGCACAAAGGCTAGTCTGTTCAACAAGTATTTTCAATCCCTATTTACCCCTCAGCCTCTAGAACGAACATACCCGGATATAACAGTCTTCAAACATGTTCATTTGGGTGATTTAAGGATTACTGCCCATGAAGTTGGATCAGTTTTGATTAACCTTGATACAAATAAAGCAGATGGGCCTGACGGGTTACCAGCTCGGATTTTAAAAGAATGTGCTCGTGAATTGGCTCCATCACTTTGTAGTCTTTTTAACAAATCTCTTCAAACTGGAGAATTACCACTTGATTGGCTAAGAGCAAATGTTATTCCAGTCCATAAAAAATCTGACAAAGAAAATGTGAGTAATTATTGACCGGTATCGTCAATGTGCATTTGTAGCAAGGTACTGGAAAGGTGCATACTTAATTTTGTCCACCCTCATGTCGTGCCTGTTCTACATCACCTGCAACGTGGTTTTGTTAAGGGTAGGTCGACAACAACTCAGTTAATCCAGGTATTTCACAATGTTGGCAAATGCTTAGATCAGTCCGGACAAATTGATATTTTATATCTAGACTTTTCATCTGCTTTCGGCTCTGTCCCCCATGACTTACTTTTATATAAACTCCAGACATACGGATTTCATGGAAATCTTTTAAAGTGGTTTACGTCGTACTTATCCAATCGTAAACAAAGAGTTGCTGTCGATGGTGCCCCATCATCCTGGTCTCCCGTTAAATCAGGGGTTCCACAAGGATCAATTTTGGGCCCTTTGATGTTTCTGCTGTATATTAATGACATGCCAGACTGTGTCCTGAGACTAGGGTTGCCTTGTTTGCAGATGATTCTAAATGCATAAGAGAGATCAGAAACACGCAAGACTGTTCACACCTGCAGTGCGACCTAGAAAACATCTTGGATTGGAGTTGTAAATGGGACATGAGATTTAACGCTGGTAAATGTTAACTATTGAGCGTTACAAGGAAGTGAATTCCCATTCTTCACCATTACACAATGAATGGTAATCTAATTGAAAAAGTCGACTGCATGCGTGATCTTGGGATTGTGGTGTCATCAAATTTATCATGGGATGCACATGCTAATGTCTTGGTTAGTAAAGCAAATCGCATGCTTGGATTAATTCAAAGAACTTGTGGTCATACGTGTTCAGTTCAAACAAAACGAAAACTGTATATTTCGCTTATAAGACCACTTTTAGAATACTCCACCCAATCTTGGGCCGTATCATCAAAAAAATCTCTCCTTCATATTGAAGGTGTGCAACGGAGAGCCACTAAGTACATTCTTAGTTATAATGATTGTGTTGATGGCAATTATAAAGCCCGACTAATGAAGCTTGATCTTTTACCGCTGGGCTACAGACGTGACATATTTGATTGTGTATTCTTGTGCAAATGCTTGAAGGGGGAATATGACAGTAACTACAACCATTTGTTTCATTTCAAAATGAGGATACATTTTTAATGAAAATTCCAAAATTTAGGACTGAAACTTTTCGCTATTCATATTTTAACAGATTATTTTATTTGTGGATTGCCAGTCACCTCTACAAATTTCTGATACTTTTATAAAGAAAAGTTCAACAACTATTTTTCTTCTGATGATTCATGTACATGGGTTGGCAAATGTCATTGTTCACGTTGTTGTCTGTCCCTCTGATGTTACTTACACTTGCTGATAAACTGTCTTATTTTATTATTACTATGTGTGTATGTGTGTATCTGTGTATGTGTATGTATATGTATATATATATATATATATATATATATATGTATGTGTTTATGTGTGTGTATGTGTATAATATATATATATATCTATAAAATATATGTTTTTTGTTTTTTTTTTTCTTCTCATTGTTCAATTGTCTGTACATGCTGTGGGATGATTGCCTCACAATAGGTGCCTTGCCACCTGTGCGATCATTCCTGACTTCTGTCAAAGCTTAATAAATAAATAAATAAATCCCCAAGGCTTCGAGACAACGGCACCAGGGCCATGGACTGAATGCTGGAGCCGTGGCCAGGTGGGATGACCAGGAGCGGCCGATTCGCCTGCACTGTGAGCCGCTAGGACATATGAGAAGAGAATGCCCTGATCGGCAAGCTCCAGTCCAGGAGCATTCCGCCGATAGCCGAGCAGTGCAGCTTGAGGTGAGAGCCGGGAATGTGGAACCTGCCTTGCAAGAGGCTCTTGTAGGCAACAGCCCGGATCCAGGTGCATCCGGCTAAGGAATCGGACAACTGGAATGCATGGGGAAGTCCAAGCACTCGAACTAGGCTCCGCAATGTCATTCGCCAGCATATACTGTACTTCTTTACTTAATGATTTGTGCTTTTGAGGATTGACCCTATAGTGATGCTGTTTGATAGGGATGGAACATCCAACATCTAAGTCATGTGACAGTACAGAAGTTTTAGTTGGGACGTCACCAAAAAGTTTAAGGAAACTATGTACTAATTCAGTTATGTCATTCTTTTCACTAAGGGACAGATGTGAGAGATGATCACAGAGAGAGACGAGCATTTCAGAGTTTTTAAGACATCCTTCAATTATGCACCTCAAGCGATCGGCTGAATCGTCAGTCTCAATAGAAGACAACAAAACAGGACAAACAGGGATTATCTTCAGGCACGGCAGCAGACTTATTCACGGGGGAGTCAGCATTTAACGCACTAGCGCATTTGCATTGATGATAAGGCTTTAGCATATTTATGTGGCAGAGACATGAACTCTGACGCTTGTCAGGGGTGGCAATAATATAATCGAACTCAGACGTTTTCTCTGTTATTACAAAAGGTCCAGAGTAGCACACCTGCGAAGTGGATCCAGGCACAGGTAACACAGCCAAAAACCAACAGAAAATACACGAGATCTAGCTTTGCGGTCAACCAAACTCATCATTTTAGCTTGCACGAAACTTCAGATTTTTCTTGGCGAGTTCTCCAACTCGGCGTAAACGAGAGTGAAAATTACTGACATGTTCTAAAACAGACTGAGCTTTGGGTGCTTCAAGGCAGCGGTCTTTTATCAGAGCTAATGGCCCCCTAACTTGGTAAGCAAAAACCAGCTCAGCTAGACTGAACCCAAGTGAGTCCTGCACAACCTCCCGCGAAGCAAACAGTAGCCATGGTACTCCCTCATCCCAAACTATAAATGCACAAACGGACTTCACTCCCAGACTTTAAGACTGCAGGACCAAAATCAGTAATAATGAAATTAATTTCTAACTCCCTCATCGCAGTCACGACCAAGCTCAAAGCAATATGAAAATAAGGAGCCTCAGTCTCATCAGTAATGTCAGATCTGACCATACTAAACAAAGTAGATAGACTGGAGTCTATAGACTGAGCAAAAATTAATTCATTACGTGACAGAGGTGAATTTCTAAGTTTTTCTTGCAGAGCTGGGACAGAAACTTGTGGTGCAGGGGTGGACGACGAGGCAAGGAGTTTTTCAGGACTAACCATGAACGTGTTGTTCAATCCCACGTCACGGTCAAAGGGAACATTCTGTTGTTTTGCCATAGCATGTTTGACAGTGCAGGATGGAAAAACATCAGGGAACTGTTGGCTGCAGTCATCAAATTCTGGAATTGACAGCGCCGAAGATACTTCGGGAGACACACTATAGCCAGTAAAGAATTGATGTCCCACAAGATCATTGCCTAAGATTAAATCAACATTAGAGATAGGCAGGGAAGGACAAACTCCGACGATAACATTATCGGAAACTAGATCGGAAACCAAATGGATTTTATGAAGTGGCACATTGGTGAAAATCATAATCCCTCGTAGTAAAACACTGCTGCCTGTGGCAGTGTTCTGGGACAAAGTCAAAACACCCCAAAATAAAAGACTGTGCTGACCCGGTGTCACGGAGAATCCGCACTGGAACGGACTTCTCCCCAGGAATAGACACAGAGCCAATGCTGATAAAAGACTCATAACATGAAGACTCGCGATCAGTACAGCTAAGAACACTGAAGGAATTAAGATTAGTGGCACAACTAGACAAAGTCAAAACGGGCTTCGAAGACTTTTTCTTTAAAACAGGAGAATCCGCAATCATGTGGCAAGGCTTTTTACAATAAAAACAAGACAGCTCGGGACTTTAGCTTCATGGGTCTTTTTTTACCAAGCTACTCCTGCGGTTTGTTAGAAGCAGAGCTTGTAACTGCAGACTTCCCTCTACTTTCTTTAAAGCTCATCTTGTAAGCCAAGATGAACTCATCGGCCAGAATTGCAGCTTCACTAATAGTGCAGCATCAAGGTGGGAGTCCTCGTGCGATGTTCGTGTCCACCTTCCGTTGTTCAGCATGGATGGCATGGAATCAAGCCTTTGCAACCTGCCGGCACCTTTAGTTGACCACTTTTGACCCACGAGAGACTCTCCTGGCCTGGCTTCGCACTACTGGCCCCCAGTGTCTACAGCACCAGACAGAGGCTGTGGTCTGGGCCGAAGTACTGCATAGCCAGTTGAAGGACAGGGACAAGGTGTTGGTGGAAGACTACTGTGGAGGTCAACAAGAATGGTGCGTCAGATGGGCCTTGGCAATTGTGCAGAGAGGATGAGTGCCACCTCCACAATTGCCCCATTGAGCTACTCACATGCCATCCCCTGGCCAGTATGGTGAGAGTGGAGCCAGATGCATTGCAGTTGCCCAATGAGCTAGTGCTCCAACCCCAAGGAGAGGAAGTTGTGAAAGTCGAGGTCCGACTGGTCAGCTATGCGATACCGCAGCACCTTGTCGCCATGAGTGAGCAGGGAGAGGGCTTGACATCTGATGAATGGAAGCAGTTGCGACCCTTGCTGGAGAAGTGACCACACGCAGGTCTTTACGAGGAACGAGGATGACTATGGCCGAATGGAGGCAGTATACCACTATATTCCAAAAGGTGCAGCTCCCTCTGTCCGTGAGCATTACAGGCCTGTGCCTGTAATTTGTGAGAGTGCCAGCGCTTGGGCGGCCCCTGTAGTCTTGGTACAGATGAAAGATAGTGGGTGGCGGTTTTGTGTAGACTGCAGGTGGCTTAATGACACAAGGATGCTCACCCTCTTCCCTGTATTGAGGAGTCATTGACTGGGCTTAAAGGGGCAGCCTGGTACTCCACCCTTAACCTGGCCTCCGGTTATTGGCAGGGTAGCAGTACACCCGGACGACTAAGAAAAGACTGCCTTTGTAACATCCATGGGCTCTAATGAATTTGAGAGAATGCCTTTTAGCCTCTGTAATGCACCGGCATCATTTCAGAGGCTAATGCAACGTTGTCTCGTAGACAAAGTACACAATTTTCTTCCGATATATCTGGATGATGTAATCGTGTTTTTTCATTGTCACTTAGGACACTTGGAACAGGTGTTCCAGCGTCTGAAGGCCCATGGGTTAAAACTGCAGCCAGCAAAGTGCAGCCTATTTCAGTGCTAATTGAGGTACTAGGGGTATGTGATCGGCCAGGGTGCAATCTCCACCGACCTAGGAAAGACCGCAGCAGTTCGGGAATGGTCTGTGCCCACCACAGTGAGAGAAGTGAGGTCTTCTCTTAGGTTTGTGGGGTATTATCGCCGATTTATTCCAGAGTTTGCCAAGCGTGCAGCTGCCTTGCATGCAATACCGAAGGGGACAAGTGGAGCATCGCGGGCGTCCATCCAGTGGACAGAAGAGTGCCAGAGGGCCTTTGATGGCTTGAAGCAGACCTAACTGGAAGCTCCAGTGCTGGCCTATGCTGATTACATGCAACCCTTCCGCCTTTATACTGATGCCAGTCTTCAGGGCTTAGGGGCAGTCCTGACGCAGTTTCAAGGTGGTAAGGAGTGTGTGGTGGCATAAGCCAGTCGTAATCTGCACAAAACAGAAAGGAATGATGAGAATTATGGTGCCTCAAAGTTAGAACTGTTAGTCCTTAAATGGGCTGTGACTGAAAAATGTAAAGATCATCTGTGGGGTATGCGTTTTATTGTCTTTACAAACTATTAGCCACTCCACCTGAAGACCGCAAAGCTCGAGGCTGTGGAGCAGCGCCGAGCGTGTCAATTGGCTTGTTATGACTTTGAGCAGCGGCATAAGCCAGGGCAGGAAAACAGACATGCAGATGCCCCATCCAGACAACCTGGTCCTGCAGAAGTGGGTCGAGTTGGTGGCCATGAGTATGTCGACTGGGTCAAGAAGCAGGAACAGGATGCAGTTCTGGTTGAGGTGATTCAGTGGAAGACGGCAGGGAGGTCACCCACAGAGGAGGAGCGACGGGCCTTGTCCCCAACAAGCCAGGCGCTGCTGAAGGACTGAGCATAACTAGAAGTACAGGAGTGTGTGCTAGTCCATCAGCTTGCTGAAGATGAATGGGCAGTGGTTGTTCCCCAAAGCGTGCAACAGGCAGGGTGGCAGGGTTTCCACGAAGCAATGGGGCATGCCCGGGGGAGACAGATGATAAAGGCACTACAGACTAGGTTCTTTTGGCCAGGGATGAAGGGGGATGTGGAGACCTGGGAGAAGATCTGTCCTCAATGCCTTGTGGGGTCCACAGGGCATGGGGAGTGGCCAGCTTTGCAGGGCATAAGGAGGTGCTATCCATGGGAGATCCTGGTGGTTGAGTTCCTGTCGCTAGGATGACCTACGGATCCATGACCATATATGCTGGTCGCAATTAACCTTTTCTTCCGCTATGCCTTCGCAGTACCCACCAGGTATCAAACTGCTGAGACTGCAGCCCGCATCCTGTGGAGAGAGGTATTTCAGCACTATGCCCTGAGAGGCTGTCCAATCAAGGCCCAGCCTTCGAGTCACAGATTGCCCGTCAGCTGTGCATGATATATGGGTGCAGGAAGGTTCGGACTACACCCTGCTGACCTCAAGGTTATGGGAGCTGTGAGCGGTGAAATCAGACCCTACTCGGCCTAATGAACACATTGTCCCCAGCTGCCCAACAAAGATGGGCTGAACACCTTCCAGATCTTGTCCAGACCTATAATAGCACTCTGCATCGCAGCACTGGCCTTGCACCCTTCTCTGTCCTTTTTGGCCGACCAGGTGGACCAGAGATGGGGAGTGAGCAGTGACAGTGAGGCCAAGGTGGGTGTAGAGTGGCTGGAAGATCATCGCTGTAGACTGTGAACAGCCATTGAGATGGTGAGGTAACAGTCCGGACAAAGGCAGGAACAAGACCAAGCCAACCTCTCTTTTCTCAGTTTGCCCACCAAAGACAACATGAGGGGATGAATTTTGTCCATTAGAAGAGATGATGGAGGAGGATTTACGATTATGAGATGTAGCTAGCTAGGTACCTGAGTGTGCAATGCTCACTAAGCTGTATCATTCAGATCCATGTGAAATGGGGCATGAAAAATACAAGTGATGGCAACGGTGAAAAAAGGGGTCTGCGATGGAGTTCGGTTAAAAAACCGAAAAGAAAACGGATTCACCTGGTGCAGAGCTTTTGGAACTTTGACTAACATTGCTGACCTCCTGCAGGTAACTAGCCATCTTGCTGCTTATTGCAAATCACGCAGCTAACTTTAACCATGTGTTTAAAAATAGAGGCAAAAAATATGATCTGCAAAGCCAGTTAAGCTGGAAAATTCTAGTTATTGGCCAATTGACACAATAAATAACAATTAACAATTAACTTAACGGAACATTAAAATACTAGCATTAGCTTGCTACCTATCGTCCGTGCTGTAATCAGTGGCTAGTTTGCAAGTCTTCTGTGTTCGCTCTAACTACGTTAGTATCAAAGATATCTTGCACCATTTAGCTGGCAAACATACGTCCTTTTGCTTTCTAGATATCCCGTCTTCGAAGTTGCTTATTACCGGTATAGTAAACATCAGTAAGCTGTGGGCGAGAATGGCTTGTGGGGGTAACGCATTTGTACCGACTAGTGTTTGATAATTATGCTTAATGAAGTTTTCCAAAGATTAGAATAATCCTTCGGCAGTTTAACACTCGTCATTCTTCTTTCTGCAATGCTGCAACGTGGTAAATTCAACTAAGAACACCGTTTTAATTATGTGAATAAAAAAGTGACATAAAAAATTTCACTACTCTGAACTTCTGTGCTCGCTTTTGGCACATCCTGCAATGCAGGCCATCTAACTGGCACTTAATATTTTCAGTCCATTAGCCACCGCTTATGTAGATGTAAGGGATCAATTTGTTCAACTTCTTTTGTGATTTCATGAAGACACAGTGACAACCTTTAGCTGCTTAATTATTACTTATTGGTACTACTTGTTTCAATCTTCGTAAATTTGAAAGGTGTTTTATGAGTGTTTACTGGTCCTTTGCACTATTTCCTTATAATATACAGTCCTTCGGATAGTACACCAACTACTCATTTACTATTGCTCTTTTATCATGTAATGTGAATAGAAGCCACTAGATGGCAGTATTGACCTTTCTTTTGTTAAGCCCAGACTGGAGCTAGGTTTGGACATGTCCTGGGCATGTCTGAAACAGAAAGTCCCAGAGAATTAAAAACAAAGTCTGAACGGTGGGAGGGGGCTGCAAAAGAGTATATAAGGAGGAACATTGAGAGAGTAAAGGAGTAGGAGAAATTGCAAGGAGAAGGATACATGTGACCAGACATGTCATTCTGTTCAAGACCTGTGAAGCTTTTTGTGGATTTTTGCCTGTGTTGGAGCATTTTCCTCACCCAGGACATCACCAAGCAACCCAACCAAAGGGACTGTAAATATTTTTGTTCTTGTATTTAACAATCTTGGTCAGTAGAGTAGTTCGTTGTTAGTTGCCTTTGTTTAATTAAACCTGTTTAAGTTTTAAAATTTTGTCTGTCATCCCTTGCTGTCATATATGTTATAACAAATTGGGGCCATAACAAATATCTAATCTTTTTGGGTTTTTACACTGTCTTTGTGCCATATTTCTTATTAATTTAAGAATTTATATTTTTATTGTATGACATTCTATACATAAATTGCTTTGCCTTTTTTGTTTTTATTTCATCAGGTTCACTTGCTCCCCTTTGGAAAGGAGTACGTCTTAAATCTTATTTGATATTTCCTTGCTCTTCACTTGAAGCAGAAGTTTTCATGTATTAGCCATCCTGCATGTCATATCAAAGCTCTTCGTTCTCCTGCGAGGAGAGAGCTCTGAGGAGCCATGAGCGAGTATTCACAAGGGCAGCCTTCCTGGAAGACTTCAGCTGAAAACCATGCGGTCAGTCCGTAATGACAGACACTGGCAGCAGATCCAGCGGTGAGCCATCATCAGAAATGGACGTGGATTCATGCAATTCTTCAGAGGAAAGGATTCCTTGTGTCTTCCCTCCTTGCATAGTTTCCTTGCATCTCTCCACGGCGGGAAGGACTGAGACGCTAGGAAAAGACTGGTGAGGGAAACATGGATGCTATTTTAGAGAATTGAGATGTACCCATGATGTAGCATCTTCTCTCCTCAGGACCCCTTTTTTGGAAAGTCAGTTCATTGCTGACAAGATCACCAATCTTTGCTGTAAGAAGCTGTGGTCGAAGGCCAATTATTGATGCTGTTGCAGTCAAGTTGTCCTTATTAGGCAGTGGCCCAGAAACATTTGTGTGTGAAGTTTATAGTTATGCAAATATGCAGATTTAGGATAGTTACTTCTGTATGCACTATAGGTGCAACGGCTTAAAAGGGCATTACAATGGCTATTAAATGTAATTAATAATAAAGAATTAACTAATTTATTAGTTAAGACATTAATTTAATAATTAAAATTCCTCAGGGCACCATGCCTCTAGAAAAGGGAAATTAAAAGCAATTGAATGACTAAGTCTCGTTAATGTTTCACCATAAATGCCAAATTACTACAATCACAATTTATGTTAAAAATGAATGATTACAATATTAAACAAACAATGGGAAAACTAGGCTTAATTATCAAAGCTAAAATTCAATAGTAATGTAATTACCATTAATATCCAGCATCAATAAAATAACCACATTCTGAAGGAAAGGGGAGCTCTTGACCTGGCAGAGGTTACATTCAAGCTAATATCCAGGCAAAGACAACCAGAAGCACTTGTTGAAAATAAAAAAAAAATTAATTATGTGTCAGTAGCAATGAACATGCAATCAATACCACTTGAATAAAACAATAAACACACAGGAAGGATTAAATAACTGTCATATCGTGAAACAGCATATACAAATAGACTAAAGGTAGGATGTGTGTGTGTGTGTGTGTGTGTGTGTGTGTGTGTGTTTGTGTGTGGGTGTATGCTTGTGTCTGAGTAAATCTGAGTACCAAAAGGGAGGGGTTAAAATGGCTGGCTTGGACTCAGATCTAAAATGGAGGACTTGGATCTAAGAGGGCGGACTCAGATCTAAAATGGTGGACTCGGATCTAAGAGGGCGGACTCAGATATAAAATGGTGGACTCAGATCTAAGAGGGCGGACTAAGATATAAAATGGTGGACTCAGATCGAAGAAGGCGGACTCAGATCTAAGAGGGCGGACTCAGATCTACAATGACGGACTGATGATGTGGCAGTCTGAGAGCCACTTATGCATGAGAGTGGAGGAAGTGAGAGGGAGAACAAAGAACTGGATGGCACAGGTGGGAGAATTAGACAGAGACTCCTGCACGAGTTAGGCCAGAGGCTGTGTTTCTCACTCAGTAGGCAGAGTGTAGTGTACAGAAACTGGCTGAAAAAAGAATATGAGAATGGAGAGAGTGAGAGAGGATGAGAGAGAGAGAAAGAGCAGAAAAGAATGTGCAGGCAAAGTCTGATAAGATGGAGTAGCTAGCCGCAGCGGGCTGAACAAGCAGTCAGACAAGCCAAACGTCCCAATTAAATTCAAACTTTCTCAACAATCCTTATGATTTACACAAGGCAACAATGTAAAACAAAGCAATCTGTGGTTTTAAATCAACTCTCTCAAAGATCGGATATGTAACAGGTCAGCAATGTAGCAGTGTAGAGTAAATATCCACAATTTCCAGACAAATTCTCATTTGAATACCAAAGATTTGCACCCAGTACAACAGTAAGATCCAGTACATTAAAACCAGCAAGCAAAGAAAAACACAGCTCAAAGTATACAGTAATAATTGCATTCAAAAATCAACAATTAGCATAGAATCGCACATTTCATATTCTAGATAAATCTGCCCAAATGCAAATTGCCTTACTTGGGATCACTACCGATTGAGTGATCTAGTTCGCCAGCGTCAGTCTCCGAGAGAAGGCAAGGGCGGGTCCTTTCTTCCCTCAGCGCTCGTCAGCGGACAGGAAAGTATCTGCTTTTCCAGGCGCAGTGATGCAGAAAAGAATGCAGAAAGTTTGTTGACTTGTTGATCGAGAAAATAGCAAAAAGGCAAGCTGGTCGCCTTTTTGTTTCTTCCAGAAGTTAAAGACGTTGAAACAAAAGAAATTCTACCTTCATCTCGCAGAGTGAATTCTTTTTATCGGTTCTTGAATAGATACGCCTATAGGCAACTTAAGCAACTACGGAACAGAACGTAGTTAATCTTTAACTCTACCGTGGTGTTATGCCCGGACACCTCCGAACGCAACACAAGGGTGGACAACACCAGGTTGGTACGTACAACAATAGTTTTATTGCTCACATTTAACAGAGGATATGGTCCAGGGGAAAAAAACTTAATGCAACGCGGAGCCTGGGTCGACGACCAGTCTTGCACGAAGAGGAAACCATTCCTGCACGAACTGTGTGCGTCCCTGCCAGCCCTGGTGAATACCAACCTCGGGGTCCAGGAGGAGGGTTTTTGTGGGCACGGCCTAGCCACCACAGGTGCTCTGCATTACCTGTAGTTTAAGGGGAAATTAAAAGACAGACCACTACCAGCAGAGGTAGCCAAAACCAACAATCACACCTCAGAATGGAGCCACTGTAGACTAGGGGATGTAACACATTGCCAACTGGAGAGGTCCGAAAAACTTTGTTCTGTTCCAAGGAAGCTTTTCAGTCAGATGGACATGCACCCCTGATCTCTTTTAACCCCACCATGGCAAAAGTCCAGAGAGAGAGAACAATGGGTTGCTTGACTTTTTAAAGGGGTTTGACGTCATTAGTTTCATTGCATAAGAGATGATGCTTTTTTAACTTTGGGAAATGTAGTTAAAATGGCTGTTCTTTGTGGTTTGCAGCCATTTTGGCGGGCCTTGGCCCTACAGCACGGCAGTGTTGACTGCACAGAATTTGTACCTGAGGCTGTAGAATTGAGCGCTACAAGTGCACCAGCTGCCTCTGAATCAGTGACCTAACAAAGAACATTTTTTCAAATAAAATTGGTTTTATTAAAATTTTTCATTTTCATTCATCTTTGTCCGGTAATGACTTGAGTTTCTCCCTTTTTACATGAGCATGGGGCCTGTGCCAAATCTGTGCGCTCATGTAAGCAGCAGCAGACATATTTGGAACCAAGGGTGCTGTAATGGGCTATGATGTAAACTCTTAATTTCACAAATCCTGGAAATTCACTGAGCGCAACCGGGGTAAATTTAATGAATAAGGTGGCCAGACTTTTTAAGTCTCAGACTGGGACACCTGGTAGTTTACGCATGCCACCAAGTTGGGCTTGCTTAGCTTATTCACGGATTTTACCAACAATAATGATATTGGCCGCATTTCCCAGTTAAGAGCATTCTTAAGGCTCCAAAGAAGAGTTCAGCTAAGAGCGAGCCTTAAGATAAGAGTGTTTCCCAGATGCGCTCTTAGTGCCCTTCTTAACTGGAACTCAATTGTTTATTTTTATTTACTTATCCCTTATTTAACCAGGGAAGTCCCATTGAGATTGAAATCTCTTTTTCAAGGGAGCCCTGGGGGTTGAGGTGGGGAGGGAGGGGGTAATTTGCACAGCCAATTAGATCAGGGGATGATTAGGTGGCAGGTCGAAAAAGCCAGGTTGGGACTTTAGCTGACACCAGGGAACCCCCTACTCTTATCGAGAGTGTCATAGGATTTTTAATGACCACAGTGAATCAGGACCTCGGTTTAACGTCTCATCCGAAAGACGGCGTCTCCTTCAGTATAGTGTCCCCATCACTGCACTGGGGTATATTCCGCCAGAGGGAAGATCGCAACCTACTGGCCACCAACACCTCTTCCAGTAGTAACCTGGTTTTCCTCTGTGGTCTCCCATCTAAGTACTGACCAAGCCCACACCTGCTTAGCTTCAGCCACGCAGCTAAAGCAGATCGAATTACGGTATGACTGCTGGTTGATCAACTGGTGTCAGAGTAACCGATTGTTCCACATACTTACGTGCACACAAATGAAGTTTTGATGTAGCAAGTGGCGTATGTTAAAAATGAACGTGCGTAATGCCACTGTGCACGCAGCAGAATGTCTGAAAACAAACGGACGCAAATAAAGACCAATAACACAGATAAGAAAGTAGAAAAATAAGAATGAAAACAAATTAAAATCATTACATGAGTGAAATCATGCGGTTAAACCTTATTAGTCCCCTACCGGAAACGGAGGGGACTATAGGATTGCACTCCGTCCGTCCGTCAGTTCGTCCGTCCGCATTCGTGTCCGCTCCATAATTTCAATACCGTATGACCTAGGAACATCAAAGTTGGTGTGTGGATGCATCTTGGGGAGAGGGTGTGTCATGTACCCTATTCAGGTCACTTTGACCTACTTTTTAGGAAATATAATATGCATACACCGCTAGGGGACTAGTATTGCGCAGCAATACGACATTCACCGATAGGCGGTGCACTTGTTCAACTTGATTTGAGACATGCAGCCCAAGTTGCTTTATACATAGAGTGTACAACAAGTGGTCAAGTAGAAGACTGGAAATATTGGGGAAAAATGACGGAAATACGGTAAAATATTTCAACACATGGAACCATAGAGGAGTGATATAAGTTTTCCCTCATTTTAAATGCTTCATGGGTTGTAGGGGTGCATGAAAGAAGAGGGGGTAAAATAAGAGCGAACCTTACGCACTGCATTAATATCTCCTTGCTTAGTGTCACATTGATTTGCCTGACGCGGCTGTATCTGCAGTGTTTCGTCTGAGAAGGGCGTTAAGAGTGCTCCAGACCTTTCTTTTCAAATTCTGCTTGACAAAAGATCATCTTAGGCTAAGAAGGAATCTGGGAAACAGGTTTCCTTTTTACTGGAGCCTTAAGAAGGATCGAAAGAAGCTCTTAGTGCTGAGATCTTTTTAAATGAATCTGGGAAACGTGGCCATTATTGTTATGACCTGGGATTGGATCTTTTGTATTGTGAATATTATTTGTCCTCCCTGCCACAGGGTTGTGTAGTCCACCCTGTGCGGGGCTCTTTCCTCAATTGTTTTTCAGGTGGAGAGCGGTGATTGGCTGTGGCTGACTGGTGCCCACTACAAAAAGGGGAAGCTCACCGGCGCCGATTGGCTTCTCTTCTTCCAGAATCCCATGGGTCTGTGTCAAACTGTGCAGTGGATCCTGTCTTTACTGGAGTTTAGATTCTGTCAGAGTACTGTGTACATCCAGTGAATTGTTGTTAAACTACTTTTATTTATAAAAACACACCTTGTTTACATTAAAAGGCCTGGTAGCTGTATGGGAGGGAAGCTATTTCTTTTGGGGTTCCATTTTCTCCTGTTTTGATGCGGGAGGTAAGCTTCTCTCTTTATTTTGCTTTCCTTTGGTTCGGTAAGTTTGGTTTATCAGTTTGGTTTGTTAGTTGTGCTGGCTGTGTCCTCCCTGACGCCTGTGCTGCCCTTCATTGTTAATGAAAATAAATGTCATATTCTGGACTGAAGCAGTTCTGACACGACTCATCCTTGGGATTGAGGAAAAGGGGGGGGGTCGCTTTTTTTGTGTCGTGCCCAAGTTACCCCTATGCTGAGGCATAACAATAATGCTTACGATTTCATTCATTCACTGCTGTTAGATGTCTGGGTGTGAAAAACGCGGGTGTTCAATTTCCCTGAGGGTGCATTTATTTCAGTATGTCCCACATGATAACGGACTTAAAAAAAAAAATCACATGAGCAAAATAAGATTTACTCTTGATCGACATTTCTCATACATAAAGGGTAGTAAAACGTAATTTTACTTTTTGCAGTATCTCTGTGGTCCATATTACAGCGTACATCAATTACATATTTACCAAGGAAGCAATAAAAATCATCATCACCGTGTTGTTCCAAATATAAGAGGATTTTGGATGTAAGACAACCTCCCTTTCTCAAGACAAATTTTTGGAAAAAAAGGGGGTTTTCCTGACATCTTGTTTTAATCACATATATTTGAAAATACTGATAAAACCTTGCGGAAAAACTAATGTAAAACAAGGCAGACTGTTGTTCGGCACCATCTATTGTTGTCTAAGTATATTGACTATAGACTTTAAAATACACAAAATCACATTTTTTGACTAAAAAGCCGAGTCCCCAAAAATAAGACTAACCCACTTTTTCAAAGGGGATTTCCCGGGAAGAAAAATTGTTTTATATTCAGAAAGGTACTGGTAATTTTTATTTTTTTTTTCCCCCAAGACTACATCTTAACCAACTCTGCACAGGTGTGGTCTACATTAATTTTGTTGATAATCTGTGCCTTGATGGAAAACTGCATTTTTTGCCTTTTCGGGAATCCTGCTTCTGGAGAAGAAAGCGCTAAGTTGGCGAAGGTTACTGGGCTTTCACTGGCTACCCCAGACGGAATGCCACGGTGTCTGTTGAAAACGTAAGTCGCAGCAGCTGCAGTAATCAAAAATAAACGTCAGGTAATGGTGGTCATTAGCCAGCATGCATTTGCAATATCTTAATTTACTAGACAGCCATCGACTGCGAAGCAAGTTACATTCAGCCATACTTTCTTTGCATAAGCTGGCGGGGCAAACCTCAAGCTCCCTATCAGATACCATTGCTAAGCATTCTAGCCTGGAAAAAAACCGAGCTATGTTCATGATAAAAAATAAAATATGGCTTCAAACCCAACACAACTCACCTAGCTAGCGAACCCATCTCGCCACACTGGAGCTACGACTGTGGTAAAATTAGCTAGCTTCTCAATCTGCCTCAGTGACTGGCTGATATAACATCCAATCCTAGTGACCACTATGCAATGTCTAAGAGTAGACATAGCTCAGTAAAGGAAAAAAAAAACATACAAACAGCGAGTTTTACAAAAACTATGCTGGCTTGAATTTTTACTGGCAAGTTAGCCAAATTAGCTGACATGCCAGCTATCATAAGCCATACCTATACAATCAAAAACGAATTGAAAGATAAGGCTAAACGTACCTCATGAAAGCACTTACAGCAGTGCCAAGTATGTCCCTTCATGAAGCTATAAAATTCTGTGTGGACATGTCAGAGTGCCCTAGCTGTGCATCTATGCTTGACATAAGCTATGTTTCTATCCACTTGTCAATTGACTTACCTGCAGTTCGCCAAAAATATTCACGTGAAAATGCATTCCCACCTAACAGCATTGAAGCGAATAAAAACTTGCGCGTAGCCTAATGACGTTACTTGCTGCTATGCAATCAAATCGGTGTATCGAATAGATTTGACAGTTTCACTTGCGACACCCAGGCCTGATTACTGCCAGACCTGCTGAATCAAGAAATCACTTCAATAGAACCTGTCTGACAAAGTGAAGTAGGCTAAAAGATCTCAAAAAGCTCCATGTCATGCCGCAAACTAAAGAGGTCACAAAAAACCCAAAACAACAACTGAAGAACGGCAGGCCTCACTTGCCTCAGTTGAAGTCAGTGTTCATGTTTCAACAATAAGACAAAGACTCGACAAAAAGAGTCGAGAGTTCTAAGGCAAAAACTACTGCTGACCAAGAAGAACACGAAGGCTCATCTCACATTTGCCAAAATACATCTTGATAAATCCCAAGACTTTTAGGAAAATATTCTGTGGACTGAGAAGACATAAGTTGAACTTTTTGGAAGGTGTGCGTCCCATTACATCAGGCATAAAATTAACACAGCATTTCATAAAAGAACATCATACCAAAAGTCAAACATGGTGGTGGTCGTGTGATGGTTTGGGGCTGCTTTGCTGCTTCAGGACCTGGACGACTTGCCGTAATTGATGGAGCTATGAATTCTGCTCTCTACCAGAAAATCCTGAAGGAGAATGTCCAACCCTCAGATTGTGATCTTGAGCTCAAGCACACTTGGGTTATGCCGCAAGAAAATGATCTGAAACACACCAGCAAGTCCAGCTCTGAATGGCTTTGAAAAAAAAAGAATATTTTGGAGTAGACTTGTCAAAGTCTGGACTTAAATCCTATTGAGATGCAATGGCTTGACCTTAAACAGGCCATTTATGCTCAAAGCCCCTCCAATGTGGCTAAATTAAAATAATTCTGCAAAGAAGAGTGGGCTAAAATTCTTTCACAGTGATGTGAAAGACCCATTGCCAGTTATTGCTGACATTTGATTGCAGTTGTTGGTGCCGAGAGTGGCACAACCAGTTATTATGATTTAGGGGGCAATTACTTTTTCCACATAGGGCCAGGTAGGTTTGGATAGATTTTTACCCTAAATAAATGAAGTCATCATTTAAAAACTGCATTTTGTATTTACTCGGTTTGTCTTCGTCCAATATTAATATATATATTTTTGATGATCTGAAACATTTAAGTGGGACAAATATGCAAAAAAGAAGAAATCAGGAAGGGGGCAAATACTTTTTCACAGCCCTGTATATTTGTTTTTAGTCGGAAATATAAGGCAAAATCTCGAAAAAGATGGAGGCTTGAAAACAATGGGAAATGATTAAAAAGGAACTGAAAAAACTGTCTTTGGGTAAAATGAATGGGACACAGGCGTGACGTTATCACTTTAGTACTCTATTGTTCACCGAATGAAATTAGGAAGTGTTGCCATGACAAAAGTTCTTATCAGAATAAGCTGCAAATCCGATCAGGTTTGCACCATAGTTTGAAGATGTAATTTTGTGAGTCTCAAGTCATTTGGAAAATTTTGTCAAGAGTTAGCGCATGACAACTGAAATTAAGTGAAGTGTTTCTGTGACAACAGGAAAAATGCTAGAGCTTTTAAATTTATGTGAAAAAAAAATTCTCCAAGCCTAAGTATTATCTGGTGTGAACGGCAAGTCTCAGATCAAAATGCTTTTTTTTTTTTTTGAGGTCAGATTGAAAATGCGGCGGCGGCGGCGACACACATTAAACTCCGCACACAACAGGATACCCCTCGGTTCAGTCACCGGGGTGTAAAATGAGGATAGCAAAAAAAATTAATCCAGCATTCACGGATCAAAGTAAATTATTTATTTTGGCACGGGCAGCAATACACAAACGTTTCAGCCTACTGGCTTTGTTCAGCGTGTTACACAGCAAGGCCGGAGGCGTTCTTTTGTAGACTTGTACAGGGTATGACCCTTGAACCTCCAACTTAGGTCATTTACTATTATAAAGGAGCAAATACCAATTCAGAAACCCCAAACGAAAAAAAAATATATTAATAATAATAATAATAATAATATTAATAATAAACAAAACAAACATTTTTTTGTCCCCCGCCGCGCGAATGGGACATAGTATTCACAACCGTCCGTCCGTACGTAGGTACGTCCCGAATTCTTGTCAGCGAGATATCTCAAGAACGAATTGACGGATTTCCTTCAAATTTCATGTCAACATGTATTAGGGTGGTGCCCCGGCGCCAGTCGATTTTGGTGACCTTTGCGTCCCTCTCAAGGTTACACCGAGACACTGTTCATTTTGACACGATTTGCCATTTCCTGGCGGGGGACTAAGACACGTTAGTGGCAAATACTTGTTTTATATACATATAGATTCATACATATACACGTGTACATACAAACTAAGATATTATCACAAAAAGCACCCCAAAAGCAGTTCTTCATTAAGGCCTTTAGGCCATTCAGTTTGCAGAGAGTGTATCCAGTAGGCTTCCCTTTGAAGAAGGGTTTGTTGGTCCCCAGTCCTCCGAAAGCAAGAGATTCCACATTAGTGTTGGCGACCACATTTTCCCCTATTTCTAAAGGTATAAAAGAATCAGTCCTTAAACACTGGCATATTTTGTCAGGGGATCACAGCGTGGGACACGCCTTTAAACACCTGCCTATATTCGCACAGAAATGGCCAAGAAATCTGAGGGATTATTTGGTGAGGGCTGATAGCTATGTGCCACCCAAACACTTTTTAACAGACCTTCCGACAGGAAATTTTCCTTGTCATAATTGTGTACATTGCAATGCAGTGATTCATGGAAATGAGTTCATACATACCCACACGGGTAGAAAACATGGACAGTCTGTGGACAGTCTAAGGTACACCTGTGCACTAATCATGGTGTCTGATGAGCATCTTGATGTGGCACACCTGTGAGGTGGGATGGATTGTCTCAGCAAAGCAAAAGTGCTCACTATCACACATTTAGACAGATTTGTGAACAATTTTTGAGAAAAATGGTAATATTGTGTATCTGGAATTAATTTTAGATCTTTGAGTCCATCTCATGACAAATGGGAGCAAAAACAAAAGTGTTGCGTTTATATTTTTGTTGAGTGTAAATGACCTAAGTTGGTGGTTCAAGGGTCATACCCTGTACAAGTCTACAAAAGAACGCCTCCTGCCTTGGTGTGTAACACGCTGAACAAAGCCAGTAGGCTGAAACGTTCGTGTTTTGCTGCCCGTGCCGAAATAAATAATTTACTTCGATCCGTAAGTGCTGGATTAATTTTTTTTGCAATACGTTTGCCCTAACTGTGCACCCGGTAAGAGACATTGTTACTTTTTCATAGAGTGCGCGCATTTTCACTTTATTATGTAGAATGAGGATAATCTACTGTTATGGCCCCAATTTGTTATTACATTTATAACACAACAGCAACAGCAAGGGATGACAAACACAGTTTTAACAACTAAAACACATTTAATTTTTAACAAAGACAAAGACTAATAACAACCTACAACTAAAGACCAAGATTGATAAATAAGAAAAAACAGAAATAATTACAGTCCCTTTTTAGTGGGGTGGCTTGGTGATGTCCTGGATGAAGAAAATGCTCAAACACAGGCAAAGAAATCCACAAAAGAAACGTCACAGGTCTTGAACAGAATGGCAGGTCTGGTCATCTTCTTGCAATTTCTCCTCCTACTTTACTGTCTCAATTCTTTTCCTTATATACTCTTTTGCAGACCCCACCCACATTTAGACCTCTTTTTTTTAACTTTCTGAGACTTGCCCCAGACATGTTCAGGACATGTCTAAACATGACTCCAGTCTGAGCTAAACAAAAAAAAGGTAAATACTGCCATCTAGTGGCCTATATTCACATTACACCTCCATTCCAAAAGGGAAAAATTTTGACTCATAAAGGCAAAATTTTTCTTTTCAATACAAAATGGTTAAGTGAACACTTGTCTACATATACATATCATACAATATTCAAACACATGATATATAAAAACACATTCAAACACGGGATAAGCAATCAGCAATTACATTGTCTGTACCCTTCACATGCTTAATTTCCAAGTCAAACTCCTGTAAAATCAAACTCCAATTCAACAATCTCCGATTCTTTTTTTTCATCTTACTCAAAAACATTAACGGATTGTGGTCAGTGTACACAATCATTGGCTTTTGTCCTGTACAAACATAAACCTCAAAGTGTTGTAAAGAAAGGACCAGAGCCAACAGTTCCTTCTCTATTGTGGAATAGTTCCTTTGGTGGCGATTGAACTTCCTGGAGAAGTATGCCACGGGATGCTCAATGTCATCAGAGTCACTTCTCTGTAGGAGCACAGATCCACAAGCTTGGTCGCTAGCATCGACCGCGATGGAGAACGGTTTGTTGAAGTCAGGAGATTTGAGCACGGGGAAGTGACACAGCAGAGACTTCAGGTGATTGAAGGCTCTCTGGCATGCATCATCCCAGGTGAACTTTATGCCTTTCTTCAGTTGGTTAGTTAGACTGAGAGCAATCTCAGCAAAGTTCTTGCAGAACTTGCGGTAGTACCCGATCATTCCAAGGAAGCGGCGCAAAGCTTTTTTGTTGTCAGGAACTGGAAAGTCCATGATGGCTTGGACTTTAGCATTTATGGGTGCCACCTTACCCTGGCCTATGACGTAGCCAAGATAGGTGACAGTAGCACAACCAAAGTCACTCTTGTTCAGGTTAACAGTCAGGTTAGCCTGGGTCAGGCGCTGGAACAACGTCTCTACATCTTTTAGATGTTCTTCCCAGGAGTCACTCCATGTGATCAGGTCATCGATGTACGCTGTACAGTCTTTTGAAATGCGTGCCTTGTCAATGCAGTGTTAACTTGGGGTACAAAATATGCATTCAAAGCACTCCTCGTGGAATAGTAATCTGTAGCTTTGCCAGTGTCGAGTAAAGTTGAGAAAACATTGCTATGGCCCCAATTAGTTATGGACAGCAAGGGATGACAGACAAAATTTTACAACTTAAACAGATTTAATTAAACAAACCACTGACCAAGATTGAAATATAAACAAACAAAAAAAAGAGATATTTACAGTCCCTTGAGATGGGGTTGCTTTGCAATGTTCTGGGACAGGAAAATGCTCCAACACAAGCAAAAATCCACAAAAAGCTTCACAGGTCTTGAAAAGAGTGACAGGTCTGGTCAAATGTATCCTTCTCCTTGCAATTTCTCCTTCTACTTTACTCTCTCAATTTTCCTCCTTATATACTCTTTTGCAGCCCCCTCCCACCTTCCAGACTTTTTTTCAATTCTCTGTGACTTTCCCCTCTGAGACAAACCCAGGACATGCCCAAAACCTAGCTCCAGCCTGGCTTAACAAAAAAATTTTCAATACTGCCTAAAAGATAGCGAAGATTGTGTGCCGGTTGGAATATTCAAATCACTGTTGAGAGTCCGGTTAAAACTCCAATAAAGAGGCTCTGATGCTTTAGTGGGGTGTAATAAACTTGAATTCACAGCTTGCACTTCTTAATGCTTCAAGCCAGTGTGGTTCTACAACAGAGATAATAATAAAATATCAAAATCTAAGTAATGCACAAATCCCGACACAAATCTTGTACATAAATGAGAGCGATATCAAGTTTCCTAAATTTGAAACGAAATCGCGCTGGTAGCTCCTCATTCAATATTCACGTGAACAGGGCAAGGCATTAATTAGCAGTGAAACAGTTATTTTCCAACATTAGTATTCTTGACATTAACTCAACATTCTTAACCTTAGCGTAACTTACTTGTTTTCACGCACAACTTTAAAGCAGGACAAACAAACTGTGGACTGGAACTTAACTACTTAAAAACTTAAGACTGTAAACTCGCACACGTCTCATTATCGTCTTTCTCTCGCTGTCTCTCTCATCTGCATGCTGCGTGCACCGATGTTCTAGGCTCCGCCCCTTAAAGGAGCCAGCATGACAGTCGTTGTAGCCTTTTCTACAGCCGCCCCCGTATTCACCTGTGAATACGAACAACTAAAAAAGGCTGCACGAAAGGGTGATTAATCATCCTTAGGCAAGGCAGGTAGACTGACGAGTCTTGCCACAGGTCGGACGTAGACTTTTCCCTTTACAGTCACTTCAGCTGATCTGATCCGGGTGTCTGGTCCAGGAAAGACCTGAGAGACTTTCCCCACGGGCCACAAAGCCCGTGGCAGCTGGTCGTCCACGATCATGACAACATCTCCCACTTGCAGATTAGCCGATTCAGTCTGCCACTTCTGGCGGGCTTGGAGCCCTGGCAGATAATGCTTCAGGAAATGCTGCCAGAAATGATCGGCTAGGATCTAGCTGTGCCTCCATCTTCCCCGTCCGAGAACCTCTGAGCCGTCATAGATGACTTGTGGCAGTGAGGCGTCCCGCCGCCCCATAAGGAGACAGTTGGGGGTAACGGGGTCAGGATCCGCTACCTCGGATGAGGTGTAGCCTAGGGGTTTCGAATTGAGCATCCCTTCAATTTCAATTAAAACTGTACGCAACACCTCCTCAGTAACTGTCTGGGCTCCAATAGTGACTCGAAGAGCAGTTTTCAATGAGCGGATTTCCCGTTCCCAGCACCCTCCGAAGTGCGGGGATCCGGGGGGGTTGAAAGCAAACTTGATTTGCTGGCTAGCAAGCTGCTCTTTGAGGTCAGGATGAAGCTCTTGAAATGCTTCCTGTAACTCGCGTTCTCCCCCTCGAAAGTTTGTGCCCTGGTCACAGAGAATCTCCTTGGGTTTCCCTCGTCTGGCTACAAAGCGTCTCAGGGCCATTAGGAACGCATCTGTATCCATACTGGGAATCAGGTCAAGGTGGACTGCTCGAGTGGTTAGGCACTTAAACAATACACCCCACCTCTTCTCATTCCTGCGTCCAACCTTGATAGTATATGGCCCGAAACAATCTACGCCGGTGGAATAGAATGCCGGCTTGAAGAGGCGCAGTCTAGCTGGAGGGAGGTCAGCCATCCTGGGAGGATTTGGGTGTCCTTTCCACTTCTTGCACTCCACACATGATCTCTGGTGGCGGCGTACTGCTTCACGTCCACGTAGCACCCAGTATCTTCTTCTGATCTCAGCAAACACCCTTTCCGGCCCTGGATGCTGGAGCTTTCCATCATAGTCATGGATGATGAGTCGTGTTAGAGCGTGTCTGGGGTCCAGAACAATGGGGTGCACCTCATCGACAGCCAGGTCGAGATTACGGCGAAGACGGCCTCCTACTCTGATGAGCCCTGTTTCGCCATCAAACTCAGGTGCAAGTAGGAGAAGGCGACTGGATTTGGCAATGGGTTTCCTAGCCTTTAACTGGGTGACGTCCTCGGGGAATGACTCTCTTTGAGCTTGTTGTAGGGCTTCCAGCTCAGCAGCAGCATAGGAATCAGCAGTGAGTGGCTTGCTGGAATCAGCCGCCCCATGAAGTTGACGCGCAGTGGCCTCTAGGAAGCTGTCCCAGCTCTGGTACTGGAGAGGGTCTGGAACACTAGAACTGGACATAGTTAGAACAATGTGTCGTTTCAGCTCCCCTTTAGGGTCAGTCTGGGGTGAAGGAGGTAGATCAGGCCAGCCACTAGGAGCTTGTTTCAGGAACCCAGGCCCATCTGTCCATCTGCTGCCTTGGCTGATGTCTTGGAGGGTGAGGCCACGGGTGATGTCGTCTGCCGGGTTGTCTCGTGAGGGCACGTACCTCCATATAGAGGCTTCGGTCAGCTCTTGTATTTCCGCCACACGAGTACCCACGAAGACCTTGTATCTGCATGAGTCTGAGCCCAACCAGGTTAAGACGGTAGCTGAGTCTGACCATAAGGTGCAGCTGCGAATGGAAAGAGTTAGCTCGGTGCTGATGACCTTATAGAGCTGTGCACCTGTCAGAGCAGCACACAACTCTAGTCGGGGGACCGACTGCTGCTTCTTGGGGGCAATACGAGAACGGGCTGCAAGGAAGGCAACCTCAATTTCTCCCTCCGGATTCTCTGTCCTGAGATAAGCCACTGATCCATATGCCTGTTCAGATGCATCACAGAATACATGGATGTCTCTCGTGCAGTTGGGCTGGTCCAAGCTAGGACTGGTGTAGCACCTAGGCAGTGTTATCTCAGACAAGTGCACTAGTTCTGCCTCCCATGCATGCCACTTCTCTAATAGCTCTTCTGGGAGCTGTGGGTCATCCCAATCCCTCTTCTTCTCCCACAGGTGGCGCACAATGACTTTAGCCCGGGTTGTATAAGGCACAATGTAGCCAAGAGGATCATACTGGCTCGCTAAAATTCTATAGATGTTCCTCATCGTAGCCACTGAGCAGTCAATGTGTCTGTGTTTGTAAGTGAGGGTGTCAGACTTACAGTTCCAGTGTAGTCCAAGGGCTGGCTCCTGAATGTTGGGCTGACCTTGGCTGAGCCACAACTCACAGCTGGATGATCTCAGGTCTGGTGCGAGGTGGTCAATGACACTGGGATTGTTACTTGTCCACTGTCTCAGCTCGAATCCACCATCAGTCAGAAGATGGCGCAGTTTATCTACAAGAGTCTTAGCAGTTGCTGGGCAGGTGAGACTCAGTAGACAGTTATCCACGTAAAAGGACTTGGTGATGGCATCACGCACGTCTTCTTGCGGTTGACTGTGGTCAGTGACATGTTTCTGCAGTGCAAATGTTGCACAGCAGGGGCTGCAAGTAGTTCCAAAGGGAAGCACTTGCCACTCATACACATCAGGCGGACTATCCCGCTGCATGTCTCTCCATAAAAATCGCAGCAGTGGTCGATCTGCAGGTAGGAGCCTCACTTGGTGGAACATGCCACGGATGTCACTGCTGAAGGCAACAGCATGCTCCCTGAAGCGTAGTAGCACGGCTAGCAAGGTGGGGCCAAGAGTGGGACCAGGTAGCAGGAGCTGGTTGAGGTTGTGGCCTTGGTACTGGAATGAGCAGTTGTACACCACCCGGTTCTTCCCATTATGTTGGACCATATGATGGGGTATATACCATGCTTCTGCACTGCTCTCTACTTGGTGGTCTGCCAACTTCATGGCATAGCCAGCATCTACAAGCTTCTTGATTTCCACCTCATAGGCAGCAGCTTGTTCTGGAGATTTAGCTAAACGCTTCTCTGTGCCTCTAAGGAGTGGCAACACTGCTTCTGGAGTGGCATTGAGGAGAGGCATGTTCTTGACTCGAAGAAGGGGTGTGGCGTAACGATCAATGCCATTCACATTTACTCTAACTGTTTGTTCTTGAAGGAGCTCAACTGCCTCTTGGTCCTGTCTTGACCTAACCGCCAATTTTTCACTGTGATAAGGGAGCACATCCATCTGCCATAACTTCTCTACACATGAGAACAGCTCTGTGGATGATGGTGCAGATGTGAAAAGGCAGTGACTTACATTAGGGCCGGACTTGATGGCTTGAGCTGGTCCTTGTAACGTCCACCCAAGGAGTGTCTTCACAGCTGCTGGCCCCCCGGGTGGTCCTAGTCTGACTGGCTCTATAGGTGTAATGAGGTGCGTATAGTCGGCGCCAATGAGCAGCATGGGACGAACTCCGTTTAGAGGCGGGAGAGGCAAACCTGACAGATGTTCGTACTTCTGCTGAAGTAAGGTAACTGGATGGGAATGCTCTGCTAAACGCAGTTGCTCAGCTGTGAAGGCATTCTGGATACTATACATCTTGTCAGGACTGGCGGCTGGAGAAATCGTGAAAGACACGGCCGCCCCATGGAGCTTCTCTACTTCCTGTCGGACGGTACGGAGTGCCAACACCTCTTTTGTTCCATTAAGGCCCAACTGTTTGGCTGCAGACTGGATCAGTATTGTCCGCTCAGAACCATTGTCTAAAAGTGCATATGTCTCTATGCACTTGTCACCATTCCTCAGGAAGATTTTACTGATCTTCGGTAACACTTTGCAGTTGTAGACTGGGCGATTAACATACAGAACTTTGTTAGCAGTGCTTACAAGGCAGCTTTCTGTTGGAGCTGGTGTTTGTTCCTCTGCTTCTCCCCTCTCATTCACCTCATGCAGCACGAGCAGATGTTTCCTCCCACAAGTCTTGCAGGGGGCTTTGAGCGTGCACTTTGCAGCTTGGTGATTGCGTCCACAACGCCAGCACTTGTTATTAACTTTAATCCACGTCACCTTTTGCTCTTTATTCAAGTCTTTAAAATTAGAACAGCTGTTCAGGAAGTGCTTGTCATTGTCGCAATAGGGACAGTAGGCTTTTCCCTTCTCCACCCTCTCCAACTTGTTGGCTGACTGTTCAGGTGCAGGTGATGCTGCTGCTGAGCTTGATCCTGAGGCTTTCTCAGTGCCCAGGAGGATAGTAGCAGATTTACTTGAGGATTTAGGAGTTTGCTTAGTATAAGACTTCTTGTTGAATGACTCCTCTCTCTTCGGGGGTTTAATGCTGTCTTCCTGAACTTCTAGCTCGTATTCTAGCCAATCAGCAAAATCTACAAGGGTGGGAATGGCAACTCTCAGTGGATGGATAAATCTCTTAAAGCTGGCATTGAGGTCGTGGGGGAGTTTACTTAACAGCCTCGAAACATGCGAGCCACAGGTTAACTCTACTTGGCCTGGTTGACCCAGCTGTTCTAACATGCCAACTAGTGATCGCACATTGAGAGCGAATAAACGAAAGCTCTTAACATCACCACTGCGTATGTTGTGACCATCCATTAACTCTGCAATCCGTTGCACAGCAAGCTTGTGGGGTTGCCCATACATCTTGGTGAGAGCCAGCATCGTATCTGTATAGGGTTGCCTGGAATTACAATACGAGTCAGCCACGAGTGAGGCTTCTTCATACTTGAGGTGATCTGTGAGGATCTGGTACTTGTATCTCTCAGTGGCATCATCTGGTAATAGATTCTCTAAGGCAATCTTCATGCGCGCAAACTCTCTGGGGTCTGGAGATGTAAGGCTAGGAATGGTGGGCGTCGGTCCCCTGTATGTGGTCTCTCTCTGTGGAACATTAGAATAGGGCGTTTGGGGTAATGATGAAACTCTGCCTGCATATGAAGCTCCATACTGTGAATCACCGACTTGTGGTGAGCAGGCAGAATATCTTTGGCCGTACCGGTCTGCATAGGGTGCACTCTGCTGGGGTGTGGCTGCAAAGTACGGACTATAGGCTAGATCTCTAGGTGGCTGAGAAACCCTGAGCTGGGAGAAATCTTGAACTAGGTTTCCGCTGGATCTGAGTGTCTGATATGGTAGCTGTGAGTGGGCGGGAGTCTTTAGTGGTGCTCTGATTGGGAGTTGGTAGCTTCCATCATAACCACTGTATGCACCTTGAGGTGGTGGAGGAGGAGGGGGTAGAGACTGGTGGGCTGCGGGCTGCGTCTGTAAAGCGGTCATCAGACTCTGGAACTGTTTGCGGAGCTCAGCATTCTCTTGGCGCATCTCTTCGAGAGCAGCACTAAACTCAGAAAGTGGGTAGGTCTGCTGCCCCCCGGTGGCTTGCCCCATAAATTGCCTGGACTCCTGTTCTTGCTCAATATCCCCCAAATTCACCATGTCAGAACCCTGACTAATTGGTGGTGATGGAGATCTGCTAGTTGGGCGCTCCACTGGTACTGCCTTTGCAGGTACAACTGGTATTCGAAATTTAACCTGTGTCCCCGGTCCACTCAGGTCATAATCAGATAGGTAGGAAGGCACTGACAATGATCGTTTGGGTCTAGTGTCAGCTGCTGCTGGGTTCTGCATCTTCAAACAGCAATTTGCACTCCGGCTCGAAGGACCATTAAAAGATAGCGAAGATTGTGTGCCGGTTGGAATATTCAAATCACTGTTGAGAGTCCGGTTAAAACTCCAATAAAGAGGCTCTGATGCTTTAGTGGGGTGTAATAAACTTGAATTCACAGCTTGCACTTCTTAATGCTTCAAGCCAGTGTGGTTCTACAACAGAGATAATAATAAAATATCAAAATCTAAGTAATGCACAAATCCCGACACAAATCTTGTACATAAATGAGAGCGATATCAAGTTTCCTAAATTTGAAACGAAATCGCGCTGGTAGCTCCTCATTCAATATTCACGTGAACAGGGCAAGGCATTAATTAGCAGTGAAACAGTTATTTTCCAACATTAGTATTCTTGACATTAACTCAACATTCTTAACCTTAGCGTAACTTACTTGTTTTCACGCACAACTTTAAAGCAGGACAAACAAACTGTGGACTGGAACTTAACTACTTAAAAACTTAAGACTGTAAACTCGCACACGTCTCATTATCGTCTTTCTCTCGCTGTCTCTCTCATCTGCATGCTGCGTGCACCGATGTTCTAGGCTCCGCCCCTTAAAGGAGCCAGCATGACAGTCGTTGTAGCCTTTTCTACACTGCCATCTAGTGGCTTTTTTTTTCCATATTACACCTCCATTCCAAAAGGGAAAAATTTTGACTCATAAAGGCAAAATTTTTCTTTGCAATACAAAAATGGTTAAGTAGACACTTGTGTGTGTGTGTGTGTGTATATATATGTATATATATATATATATATATATATATATATATATATATATATATATATATATATAATACAACATGCTAATAAACACAAAATATGTACACATACTCAAACACGAGATAAGCAATCAGTAATTACACTGTCAGTACCCTTTACATGCTTTATTTCCAAGTCAAACTCCTGTAAAATCAAACTCCAACTCAACAATCTGCGATTCTTGTTTTTCATCTTACTCAAAAACATTAACGGATTGTAGTCAGTGTACACAATCATTGGCTTTTCCCTTGTACAAACATAAACCTCCAAGTGTTGTAAGGATAGAACCAGAGCCAACAGCTCCTTCTCAATTGTGGAATAGTTCTTTTGGTGGCGATTGAACTTCCTGGAGAAGTATGCCACAGGATGCTCGATGTCATCAGAGTCACTTCTCGGTTAGAGCACAGATCCACAAGCTTGGTCGCTAGCATCGACCGCGATGGAGAACGGTTTGTTGAAGTCAGGAGATTTGAGCACGGGGAAGTGACACAGCAGAGACTTCAGGCGATCAAAGGCTCTTTGGCATTCATCCCAAGTGAACTTTACGCCTTTCTTCAGTTGGTTGGTGAGACTGAGAGCAATCTCAGCAAAGTTCTTGCAGAACTTGCGGAAGTACCCAATCATTCCAAGGAAGCAGCGCAAAGCTTTTTTTGTTGTCAGGAACTGGAAAGTCCATGATGGCTTGGACTTTAGCATTTATGGGTGCCACATTACCCTGGCCTATGACGTAGCCAAGATGCGTGACAGTAGCACAACCATAGTCACTCTTGTTCAGGTTAACAGTCAGGTTTGCCTGGGTCAAGCACTGGAACAACATCTCTACATCTTTCAGATGTTCTTCCCAGGAGTCACTCCATGTGATCAGGTCATCAATGTACGCACCCGTGTGTGGCAATCTGGCGATTGTAGACTGTTTCATCCTTTGGAATGTGGCTGGGGCCTTTTTCATGCCAAAGGGTAGGACTTCATATTGGTATAACCCAGATGGTGTGGCAAAAGCAGAGATGCTCTTGGCCCTCTCAGTTGAAGGCACACACTAATAATCCTTCAATAAATCAATCTTAGTCAGAAACTTTGCTTGCCCTATTCAATTGATACAATCATCAATCCTAGGTATTGGAAACACATCAGTTCTAGTTACAGCATTGACTTTGTGATAATCTGTACAGAATCTACAAGTTCCATCAGGTTTTGGAACTAGCACACAGGGTGAACTCCAATCTGTGTCAGAGGGTCTGATAATATCATGTTCTAACATGTACTCAACCTCTTTCTCAGCAATCTTTCTTTTTCAGGATTCATCCGGTACGGATGCTGTTTTATTGGTTTGGCATCACCAACATCCACAGAAACTCTCTTTGAAACATCAGGAAAACATCTTTATATTTCTTGATCAACCTCTCAAACTGATCTTTCTGTCAGGGTTCTAAGTGCTGGAGTTTTACATCAAGATTTTGCAACACTAGAATTTGACAATTTACAAGAAAGAACCTCAGCTTTAATTCTAGGTTCATCATCTTGAATCTCCCCCTCATCTTCACAAGTCTCGGCCATAGGAGGATCTGAAGTGATAGCTGAAACCCTAGCATTCCTATCATGATAAGGCTTCAGCATGTTAATATGACACAACTGTTTTGGTTTTCTCCTATCTGGAGTCCTCACAATGTAATTGAGATCATTGAGTTTTGTCAGAATTTCATAAGGGCCATGAAATCTAGCCTGCAATGGATTGGACTGCAAGGGAAACAACACAAGGACCTTGTCTCCTGGTTTAAACTCACGGCTTCTAGCCTTATGATCATACACAGTTTTCATTTTTCCCCGACTAGATTTCAAGTTCTCTTTGGCTAGGTCACAAGCTGCACACAGTCTTTCCTTGAACTTGCTACCATAGTCTAACGGACTGATATGCGGCTCTTTCTCTTGCCATTGTTCACTCAACAATAGCTAAGGTCCTCTCACTTCATGGCCAAACACTAGCTCAAACAGACTGAATCCAGTAGACCCCTGCACCGCTTCTCTTGCTGCAAACAACAGCAAATGAACACCTTCATCCCAGTCTTTCTCATGGTCATAACAATTAGTCCTCATCATTGTCTTGAGAGTGGAATGAAAACGCTCTAAGGCACCCTGACTCTCTGGATGATAGGCACTGGAAAGAATCTGCTTCGCACCTAGTTCATACACAACCTGCTGAAACAATCCGGAAGTGAAATTGCTACCTTAGTCTGACTGAATTTCCCTGGGAAGGCCAAACAATGTGAAAAACTTTATCAAACCCTTTGAGATTGCAATTGACTTGATGTTGTGTAGAGGTATGGCTTCAGGGAATCTGGTTGATGCACACATGATTGTTCACAAGTACTGATTTCCAGATCTAGTCTTACGTAATGGACTAACACAGTCAACGATGACCTTGGAGAAGGGCTCCCCAAATGCTGGGATAGGCTGCAATGGAGCTACAGGTGGGTCTAACTGGTGTTTTCCAACTACCTGACTAGTGTGACAGGTTTTGCAAAAGTTGGAAACATCTTTCCGAAGTCCAGGTCAGAGGAAGTGTTTCAAGATCTTATCAACAGTCTTGTTAACACCAAGATGACCTCCTAAAGGTAAACTATGAGCCATTGTTAAGATCTCATTCCTGTAGACCTTGGGAAAGACAATTTGCTTCACCACTGCCCAATCTGCATTGGCAGGGATATCAGGAGGGCGCCACTTCCGCATCAACACCCCATCCTTGAGATAATACCAAACTGGAACTGCGTCTATTTCTTTATCAGGAAGGGCTCTCCTCTTTAGTACACAAATTTCAGGATCATTAGTTTGCTCCGGAATCAACTGCTTTATGGACAGAGACAAGTCTCCAGACACATCAGAATCTCCAGACCCATCTGGCTGGCTGAACAGAGAACTGATAAAGGTGTCTGATAAGTCCTCAAACGGAGAAACCATAGTAGGCTGAACAGAGTCATGAGGTGAACCGCCTGAGTCATGACTATTCAATGTGCTGGACGGCACCACATCATCTTCTTCTTGAGCCTTCTTAGCCATAGCACGAGTCACTGCACAGGAAGGATACAGAGATGGGTCTTCATCGCCATCTTCAGTGCTCGGCTGTCAAGTAAGATGAACAGGGGGAACTACAGTGCCCCCAGCCAGGTCATTGCCTAGCAACAGAGAAACACCCTTGATAGGTAGACTTGACATAAGTCCCACCTTTACCTGTCCTGTAGCTAAATCTGACTTCAAGAGTTCAGGGGTACAGATACAGTCCTCCCTTCAATACCTTGTTCAAGTATGAAATCCCCAGAAGCGGTCTCATAATGTAACTCCAAGGAGTCCATTAACAAAAGGGACTGAGAACCTCTGCTATCCCTTAGGATATATATGGGGACAGGAGGAGAATGCTCATTCAGAGCCACAAATCCCTCTGACACAAATGGAAGAAATTCCTCCCCCCCAAAGTCAGCTGTATCAGGCTTCTTAGCCCCACAAGGAGCAGGTAATTTAGCAGATCGGTCAACTACTACAGGGGTTTCTAACCTTGTTTTCACAAAGGCATTGGGTTTGGTATCCTTTTCTTTTTCTTTCTTAGCTTTAAGGAACCAACAGTTAGTTGTAACATGACCAGATTTCTTGCAATAATTGCAAACTAGACCACTTTTTTCACTGTCAGCTTTTACACTTTCATCAGACCTGTGACTGGATTTCTGAGTACCATCATCAGATTTGTCTTAGTCTTTGGGTGAGGAATCTTGGGTATCACCGTTACCTTTTTTCTGAAATTTGGACCATCTATTGTTAATGCTGGACTGAAATTTGGACTTATGTGTGAGAACATATTCATCTGCAAATGTGGCAGCTGATTGCAAATTCAGTGCTTGCTTCTCATTAAGGTAGGTCTTAATTTCATCCTTAACACAGTTCTTGAATTCTTCAACTGACACCATCTCTTTTAGTGAGTTGAAATCATCCTTGACCTCCATAGGAGTACACCAGCACTCAAATCAAACCTTCTTCTCGTTAGCAAATTCCACATTAGTCTGACTGTCAGATTTCTTCAGACCTCCGAATTTCTGTCGGTAAGCCTCTGGAACCAACTCATAAGCTGTCAAAATAACCTTTTTGACAACCTCATAATCAGAGGAATCATCTGCAGACAAAGCCGAATAGGCTTTTTGAGCTTTACCCTTGAAGACAGTTTGCAACATCAGGGGTCAGTGTTCCTTTAGCCACTGACGACTCTTAGCTACCTTCTCGAAGCACTGGAAATACTTATCAACCTCCTTCTCCGAGAATGGAGGCACCAGCTTTGCCTCCTAGCTAGCATGAAATTTGTTATCAGCTTCCATTTTGATTTTTAGTAGATTGAAATATTAACAAACAAGAAAAAAGATATTTACAGTCCCTTAAGACGGGTTGCTTTGCGATGTTCTGGGACAGGAAAATGCTCCAAAATAGGCAAATATCCACAAAAAGAGCTTCACAGGTCTTGAAAGGAGTGACAGTTCTGGTCAAATGTATCCTTCTAGTAATTTCTCCTACTACTTTACTCTCTCAATTTTTCTTTTTATTTACTCTTGTCCAGCCCCCTCCCGCCTTCCAGATTTTTTTTTCAATTCTCTGGGACTTTCCCCTCTCAGACATGCCCAGGACATGCTCGAAACCTAACTCCAGACTGGCTTAACAAAAAAAAAAGTCAATTCTGCCATCTAGTGACTTTTTGTTTCACATTACATCACACATTAATTGCATTTTGCGTGCATTCGCGTCTTTGCATTGACTTTGAAAGTAATCTGTCACGCAAAACATTTATTTCGCATCCAGTGTGAAAGCGGCTTTTAGCTTTTTCGGCAACAGTCCTCGCGAATGGTATAGGCTAGCGACAGCATAAATGAAGGTAAAGTCAAATGCTTAAAAATAATGCGAAACTGATGCCCCTCGCCCACAAACTTCACTATTTACATATAACTGTCATAAATTAAACACTACTCGAGCACCGTTCTTACATTTGTATGGTAATTTCCCTGCCACAATTCCCCCTTTTGCCTGCATAAAAAAAATGGCGGACGTGAAATTTTGACCGAGGAAGAATGAGCAAAGCATTCTGGGCAATATCAAAGCTTGGAGGGATGTTCGTTGTTGGCTTTGTTTAAGGGAGGATAGTCGAGGGCTTGAGCAAATGAAAATGCGCCCTTCCCTCCGCAAAACTGGATTGGAACGACTCTACAAGTGGCAGCCATCTTGCATTCGGGATTTTTTGGGGATTCCTCCCTCGAGGCGAGTGAACACGAGGAAGCAAGAATTTTTTCGGATTGAAACGCAGCCCAGTTCTATATACACTCATTGGTGCGTTCAAACGCGTCTGCAAGTAAAGCTATGTTTCAATTTGTACGGCTGAAGTCAGGTGCCGGTGCAGACACGAGTACGTCAAAAATTGCATATCACTGTTTTTATACGAAGTGTCTCCATCCACGCGATTTTCACCCGGCTCCTGGAGCGGAGCCGCTTGCGTATTTTTCCGATCGGACCAGGGAGCGATTCCAGCTCCAACCAAGGACTGTATACAGTCCTTGGCTCCAACGCACACAAATCGCACGGGGAATTCCGTATAGTTTAAAGGGGTTTCCCCACTTTATTTTGTTAACAAATGAGTACCTTTGAAGCAATGAGTATTTATTGCCCTGTACAGAGCAGAGCTGAGGTTTCTGCAGCAAAATACTTGTATTTACCTTTCTCAGTGAATCAAAAGCATATTGGCGCTTTAAATTATGATCTGAGCCTTGGAGTGACACGATACCTTTGTGATTTCTGTATATCAGAAGTGTTCCTGTGTATCACATGCATAAATTTGTTACAAGATGATAACAGAATAGTGGTTTTCATGCAACATTTGTACGGAGTTTCACCATAATTTCATAACAACGGATGAATAGCGTAGTTCAGCCATTTATATGGAAACACTGAGGACGCGCCATGGTACGCAGGCGATGTCCCGTGTCTGCCCCGCAGCCTGTCGCAGCCGGACTACAGTAGCTACAGTAGTGGAGCGGGTAACTTGAGAATAGCAGGGGAAAAGTGCAAATAGTGATATAAGCATGAAATTCAGCATGACTATTCTTCTGTGTCTCCTGTCTGATAATCAACCTCCGGCCACACAGAATTTGACAGTTTTTCAAAATGGCTTCCTTCCGATATATGAATATGGACGTTTAATTCCTTAATCACTTAAACATTTCTTTTTCATTGTCAGTTTATGCTAAAATATTGAGAGCAAGCCTACAAGTACTAATATTATATAAAGTAGTTTCTAGAAACATCCAAGATGGCTGTCATCATATCCAAAATGGCCACCAAAGAGCAAAATATTTGCGTATAAGTTCATATGTGCGCTAAAAGGTCAGGTAATAGATTGATCTGGGGTAAATCTAGCTGAATCATTTTTTTTTTTGCAAGTAAGAAAATAATTAAGCTCTTTTTAATTCATTTTCATTCTAATTTGAAAACATGAACATAAAGGTAAATATAACATTGTAATAGTGTAGTGTCATTGCACTACCAGGGCACACTGGTTGACACTATAGCTGTGAAACTCAGCATGGGGTTCAATGCTAGCTAATGGTAGAAATTTGCCATTAGTTTCCCAAATGCTGATTCTCTAGCCCCATTTTAAAGTTAAACAGCCGCACCTGAATTGACAGGATGTGCCAGCGCGGGAGAGCCGAGCCAAAGAAGACGGGGCTACAGTCTTCTGGAAGGTGTACAGATCACACGGGAATTAAATAGTATTGGATGAATGATCGGGCTAGGGGTAGGATTGTAACATATCTGAGCCTAGTTGTAGCCCATATCTGAAAGTGCTTACATGTTGTATTGGTGGTAAAAGGATAAGGATTGGAAGGATTGGTTTAGTTTATCTCTTTATGACTGTAAGAATGCCAAGATATATGAATTCACAATGATTGTGTAGAAAATATGCAATTTTTGTAGCTTATAGGCTGAAAATATTCAAAATATAGAGCAAATTTGCCACCATTTTGAAAACGTGTCGGCCATCTTGGATATAACTATAAATTGAAGTGGCCGGAGGTTGATTTTGATTTATGGGGATATTAAGAGTTCTCATGCAAAGTCTGTTGCTTGTATCACCATTTGCACTTTTTTTCAACTACCCCGCTACAGGATCTTGCAGCTATCGCAGTGTTTGGAGGGCTTATCGCACAACTTCAGCAATATTCTCGCTTAATTTTTTCGGGAATCTCGCATAGCCGGATGACTTGCAGACGCGCTCGAACGCACCCTACTATCTAACACTAACCTTCCACTATGCGTTGCATCTTTCACTAGCTAGCCAGTATCCTAGCCCAATTTGTTGTCCATAAACGTTGAATACATCGCCATATTTAGAGGAGGATAATCCAATTAAATGCTTAACTGTACATGTAAATTAAATTCAGATGTGCTGACGACATACAATATAATTCTTTAAACATTACCTTCTGTAAATACCTTCAGTAAATGCATCATGCCCGGTTCTTCTTCGCTTCAACTCAGCAGCGTGTGTAGTCTTCTTTGATAACTTCCCGGGAACTATTCCATTGTTGTGAAAAAATTGGTCCACTGGAGTCAATGGAAATGACGCGACCCTCTCTCTCTCAGTGGCTCTGGCTTAGGTGTGCCAGCAGCCTGACTACGCGGCACCGGCACGTCCAGGCACGTGTAGAGCATCAGTGATGCACGCACCGTGAACAGCTATGGGTGTTAAACTGAATTGAGATCCATCAGCTCCTGTGACCAACAGTGTTTGAGGAAATATGTATGTAGAACCTGAATATTTGATTTAGCTCAAAACATGGGTCAAAAATCCTAGTGTTGGAACACATGCTCATTACGCTGGTAAAATTTGAATGTTTGGGTGATCTGACACAATGCAGAGCGAGCAGTTAACTTTTACAATCCTACAGCCTGCCGGTGAGAGTGGCATCCTTGTTCCCCACGGCGGGGGGTGGGAGCCATCAAGTCTAGCAGGCCCAGCATCTCTGGAACTCAAATTCACTGGTTTCATTGAAGTTAAAGCGCAGCTACTTCAATCGGCTTAAAACTACATAAACTTCTATCAAATTCATATTATGTTTATGTTCAGTATCCTAAAAGGAACCTCTCATATATTGATAACACGATTGGGCTATAATATTCCACTTTAAGGCTTTTCCATGACAACTGCATCATTTTAGCACACATTCCTATCATGTTTAGTCTCTTTATTCTCGGGGGGAGTCCAAGGAGTTGAATGGAACATGTTTCATTTCCCTTGGAATTATGGTTCATCGTTTGTAAGATTCATTTGAGCGACTACCCTAGTCTCCTCTCTCTGCAAACTAGTCTTATCACCTAGGCCAGTAAAACTCTGATTCGGCCACTCTTTCCTCCACCTTGTTCGGAGGCGTGGTTTGGAGCCTTTAAAGGTACGAGATCCTAAGGGGGCGGGGGCTTCTCTTCTTTCTTCGCTCTTCTTCCTGTCCTGTCTTTTTCTTGGTCAACTTCTGACGTGCGAATAGGTAAGTGGGGAAAAGTCACGTCACCTTGTTCCGGAGCGGGGAAGCATGTGAATTCTCCCCGACCACGTGGAGCGACTTCAGCTCCACGTGGTCATTCATCTTGTCCAGGTATGAAAATACTCTAAATCCTTCTAAATTATATGTAACGGTAATTGGCTTATCATTGATTTGTTTGATTCAAATTGTGCCTACCTGGTGAATTAAATTATTGTTATTCCTTTTCCAGCTTGCGTGTTCTCATTGTATATTCTTTCTGGCCTTGTTGCGATTGGGACTTAAGGGGAGACTCCTACCAAGACATGTGTAGGTAGCGATACTTCTAAGTTAGATTGAGATTGGGTTCTACCTATAAAGGGGTTATGAAATTATCGGCTCTTAAGATTTAGCTATTGGTTAATCTTTCTAAGGGGCCCTTTGATATACATAAACCTAGGTTCGTGGTACGTTCATACTCAGAGCTATTTGCCTGATGTTGCTACTATGACAGTCTCTTCTATCCAATGGAAGTATTGTCGAATTAGACCAGGCATTGACGCCTATTTTAACCCTAGGGGGTGTTTTGCTTAGTGACAATGGTTTTCTCAGACAGAGTTTGGGTGCGTAACTGCCCTGAGATTCACGCATGCTGTTTCAAAACTATTAATTCTAATTTGGAGTCAGATTTTTAACGAGCCTATAGCTAAATTTTGTATTCTATTTGTTCTATGGAGTCAGATCGATCGTAACCATTGCGTTTTCATGCCCCATCCTCGGACGGTGAAAAATATCCTTTATATTGTGATTCACACCAGCCAGAAGAATGCTCTAATTAAAGTTAGACTAAGAGAACACGTGAGGCCTTCAACCCGGGCAATATCCGCCGTTTGGTTATTGTCTTCTTGGGGTTTTACATGTACAACCCCAATTCCGAAATAGCTGGGACAAAGTGTAAATTGTGAATAAAATCAAAACGCAATGACTTTCAAATCACACCGGCCAGTACTTTTTTCACAATAGAACTGAGATAACATAGCAAATGTTGAAACAGAGAAATTTTACAATTTTATCCAAAAAACGAGCTCATTTCAAATTTGATGGCTGCTACAGGTTTCAAAAAAGTTGAGACAGGGGCCTGTTTACCATGGTGTAGCATCCCCTCTTCTTTTTAACACAGAGTGGAGGCATCTGGGCATTGAGGAGACAAGTTTCTTGAGTTTAGCCATTGAAATTTGATCCCACTCTTGTTTAATACAGGCTTCCAGCTGCTGGAGAGTTTTGGGTCTCCTTTGACCGACGTTTCATTTAATTATGCACCAAATGTTCTCAATCGGTGAAAGATCAGGACTGCAGGCAGGCCAGTTCAGCCCAAGGACTCTTCTACTATGAAGCCATGCTGTCGTGATGGCTGCAGTATGTGGTTTTGCATTGTCCTGCTGAAATACACAAGGCCTTCCCTGGAATAGATGTAATCTGGAGGGGAGCATATGTTGCTCGAAAACCTTTATATACCTTTCAGCATTCACGGTGCTTTTTAAAACATGCAAGTGTCCCACACCATATGCACTAATGCATCCCCATACCATCAGAGATGCTGGCTTTTGAACTGAACACTGATAACAGGAGGGGTGGCCTTTCTCCTCTTTAGCCTGGAGGGCACGACGCCCATGATTTCCAACAAGAATGTCAAATTTGGACTCCTCTGACCACAGGACACTTTGCAACAGTCCATTTTAAATGAGCCTTGGCCCACAGAACACGGCGGCACTTCTGGATCATGCTCAACAATGGCTTCCTTTTTGCATGATAGAGTTTAGGTGGCATCTGTGGTTGGCACGGCGGACTGTGTTTACTGACAGTGGTTTCTTGAAGTATTCCTGGGCCCATTTAGTGATGTCAATGACTGAATCATGCCAGTGAGTGACGCAGTGGCATCTGAGGGCCCGAAGATCACGGGCATCCAGTAAAGCTCTTCAGCCTTATCCCTTACACTCAGAGATTTTTCCAGTTTCTCTGAATCTTTTGATGATGTTATGCACTGTTGATGAAGAGACCTTCAAAGCCTTTGCAATTTGATGTTGAGTAACATTATATTTAAAGTATTCCACAATTTTTTTATGCAAGCCCTCTCAGGTTGGAGAGCCTCTGGCCATCTTTACTTCAGAGAGAATCAGCCTCTCTAAGACATCCCTTTTACAGCCAATCATGTTACACACCTGATGCCAGTTAACTCAATTACTAACTAAATGTTCTGTCAGCAGATTCTCTTATATATTAATTGCTTTTTCAGCCCTTTTTTGCCTGTGTCCCAACTATTTTGAGACCTGTTGCAGCCAGAAAATTTGAGATAAGCTTATTTTGTGGATAAAAATGTAAAATATCTCAGTTTCATCATTTGAAAATTTATCTATGTTCTATTGCAAATAACCTATTGGCTCATGTGATCTGAAAGTCATTGCATTTTGATTTTATTCACGATTTACACCGCGTCTCAACTATTTCGGAATTGGGGTTGTACTTAGATTGTTTACCTTGGTAAAACTATCAATACCAGATGTAAAAACACATATTTATTCAGATAAATAGGATATTAAATGCAGGATTTATGTCATTGAAATATTACCAGGTAAATGTGGGCTACATAAAGTACAAAAGAAAGAGAGAAAATCAGGCTCTGACTGATGTATCACATAATTTTAACAAAGAACATTATTAACCTTTAAAGTGCTAATCACTGCTATGGTCACGCAAAGCGTAAAATATACAGAGCAAAATTTAAGCTGTCAGCCTTCCAAAGGTCAACAATATTTAGTTGGTAATGACCTTCAAAAGTGTTCACAGGTACTTGATACTTGGTACTTGGTATTTGACCTTCTGAAGGTCATTTGTCTACTAAATAATGAATGATTAACTTTTAGAGGGATAGGGTGATTAAAAATGAAGCATTTAAAGGGTTAAATTTAATTGGTCATAGTTAAGCATGAGTCAGAGGGATGACGAAGTTAAAGCAAGTGATACTATCATGAAGGCAAAAGGTATCATGGGACTAACAGATGAGGTCTGTTGTGTTCTGGGGTCCTGGCCTTTGGCCAGAACAGCATTTATGGTTTTAACAGTTTCATGTATCAGGATTCCATAGTTCATGGTCATATTTCATATCACAGTTAAACAGTTTCCTGTATTAGGATTACGCATTTCATGGTTCACATTCCTTGTCCATGTTTTTACTTTTCCATGTTTTTGTTTTTGCCAGGTCTGCCATGCCACTCCACCGCTTGTCTGCGTTCCGCCCCGTGCCTTCGTTGTTGCACATTTCAGAGCTCTGGTTGGCTTTGGTATTTCCCCTTCCTTCTGTGCTGTGCTGATTCGGGGCTCTCTAAGCTTAATTGGCAATTATCAGTTTTTAAGTTACTAACATTTACTAACACTCACTGGGTGGTGTAATTCTTAGACAGGCACATTACTAATATTACTAATTTAGACAGGGAGTTTGTTGTCATGATTCCTGCTTTGCTTTTTCAAGATCTTGCTGTGCTTTTCTGTTCTTAACATTTATGCTTGCTTCCAAACTGCATACTTAATTGGTACTTAAGCTGAGCACGCTCATTCTTTTAATGAGCAAGTCTTGTCATCCAATCTTGTCCATGTCATGATCTTGCCCTGCCTCTTGTTTCTCCTCCTCCAGGTGTTACCCTTCATGTCTTGATTTCTTAGCCTTTATCTGGATGCGGTGGAAGTTGGCTGGCAGACAGTGTCTCAAGTCCAAGTTTTGTTGCCAAGTTTCTGCTCAAGTTCTTACTCAAGTCCCATGGCATTCGTAGTTCTTGTTTTCTTGTATATAGTATCTTTGTTCTTTTCTGTTTATTCATTATCTGCCTGGAGTTTCCAGTGGCTTTTGTTTTTGTCGTTTTTGATCTTTAGTTTCTAGCTCTGTGAAGCTCACCTTAGTTTGTATTTTGCAACCCTTTGGGCCAAGTTTTTTGTTGGCCCTCGTGCCTGTTTGTTTTTGTTTTAATAAATTCCCTTTTCCCTTCCACCTCGCTTTTGGTGTCTCTCTGATCTCGCATCAAGGCCATTAATTTTTTGTTCAGAAGCTTCCAAATTGTTGAGTTGTTTCTGTGCAAAGTGGCCCATATATGCAGCTCAATGTGGTCATTTTAAACATGTTTCAGTCCTAATACTAGTATATTATGTGATGCTGAATCAGGCTCTTGGTAAAGCAGGTAGATATAACAAACCAAGGGACAGAATCTCAATGTGCATTTATCAGAAGTTTTGGACTACCTTTCAGCATTGGCTGCATTTTATTTTATTTAAGAAAGAAGGTGTGGGGGATTTCCCCTTCTGCGTTGTGTATTTTAAGTATTGTAAGCAATAAGCAACACACTCCGTCAAAGGCAGTTGATATTAGTTTATACGTGCACGGGAAGCCACACTAGTACAGACAAAAGTCCTAGGTGGAGACCTCCTAGAAACAGGGGTGACCCCAGATCTTATTCACAACAGGAGGGGAGGAGTTACAGTGAACAAAGAGTAAGGGCCAGAAGGTTACAGTAAGTAAATCCTTATATAAACAGCGACACCTACAGTTCAGGAGGTACACACTATGAAATAAGAATTTCCACCACAAAGGGACAGTGCATATTAATGAACATCTACATGTAAATATGCCAGATTGTAGCCTATGGCTAATTTACACCCATTGTCCCCAGGCAGGTTGATGGTACCACAGACTCTTCTTAACTGTCATTCTACTATGCAAATATAATGCATTACAATGATTTAATAATTTTAATTATGTTTTACTCCTCTTGTACTCTTACTCCTGTTTGTTTTACTTTGTGTAAAGCACTTTTTGCTCCTGCTGGAAAAGTGCTATCTAAATAAAGTTATTATTATTATTAGTAAAGTAAAATACACTGTACATCAGGGGGGTATTCCATCAAGCTCGCTTAGCTCAAACTTTGGCTTAAATGGCTGAGTCTTGCTTATTTTAATGAGAGTTCGGTTCCATCAACTTGTCAAAGATTAGCGCCACCGCGGTAACCATGGAAACCACGGTTCTGGCTAAGCCTGACACTTCGGGCGAAGCTCCAACTTTCCGTTCCATCAACCTCAGCCTCAACTCTGTTCCATCAAAGTGATTAATACGAATGCCAGCCTTTTCACCATGGTGACTAATGCTGCCGGGCAATCCTGGTCCAGAGCAGGATTAAGGTGAGGATTAGCTTCATTTATATGAAGAAAAATGTCCAAAAGACAAGTTCTTTGTTGCATTTTCATACTCACAATGCAATGATAAAAAAATGTCAAACCAAAACACGCTTTTTATGCTCATATGAGACTTTGTATACCTCGCAAAAAGTGCATTTGGTGGACACGGTCCCTAAATTATATGCCTTGAAACATGATATAAGTGTTAAGATGTAAGTGATTTAATTTAAAATAATAAAATAATGCAACCACTTTTCATTTATTTAGCATTTTATCCTTATAAAGATAAATTAAAAGTATGATCAATAAACAAAAGATAGCCAGGTAGCCTACATCAGTCACGTAAAATGTCACCCCGCTCCCATCTCTAATGGCTCCACCTGACAGCCAGTGAATAGGGTATTAACTGGCACAGGCCAAGACTATTTAAGCCGAGCAACCAAGACAGGCAGAGAATGAGCAACAGAGAGACAGACAAAGAGTGAGTGAAAAAATCTAAAAATATGGCATCCCCGTTTATTGAAGATCCTATTGACGAAGGTGCGCAAATCATTCAACAGGCCCTCTTCCGACCACCACCAGCCCCAAGGGCCTTCTGGGAGAGAATTAACCCACCGGAACAAAGTGATTCCTTCCTGTGGGAGAGGTATCGGTTCAGCAGGCAAAGCACAGTATATTTATGAAGTTTGCTGGAACCACGCATTAAGAGGGTCACTCACCGCAGCCAGTCTCTGACCTCTGTGCAATCTGTCTATATTGCATTGCAGCTGTTTGCCAGCAGTGCATTTCTGTATAGTGTGGGTGATGCTCTTACAAAGCACCAATTTTATGGAACAATCTCCCAGGAAAAATTTGGGGCTTCGGATACACTCTCTATTTTCAAGAGTAGGCTGAAAACTTATCTTTTTAGTCAAGCCTATGATTAGTTCAAGATTAGTTATGTGTTGGCTCTGGTTGGCACATGACACGGGACTGTATTTTTATTAATACGCAGTAGTTTTATCCAGTGCCTCACCCCACTTTTTTCTGTCTCTCTCTGAGGATCTTTCCCTCCACAACCCTGAGTCCTGGATCATCGGAGCCCTGTCCCTCACCATGAGCGCTGGCTGCTGCTGTCCTGATGCGGTCCTGATCCAGTCCTGCACCATCCTTGGCATGCCACTTCCTCCAGCAACTGATAGCACTGTTTAGATGGACTTTAATGGAACTGTATTGTCATTATCTTGTTAACAACTAGCTAGCCCGCGGAGGATGGGCTTCCCCACTATAGCAGAGTTCCTCCTGAGATTTCTTCCCACTGGGGAGTTTTTTCTCACCACTGTTTGAGGATTTCTCTCCCTACTGGGAGTTTTTTGCCTCATTTGCTGTAGTGGGGAATAGGCTGGGCACTGCCCTCAGTGACTCATCTGACTGTAAAGCGTCTTTGTAACAGTTTATCTGTGAAAAGCGCTATACAAATAAATTGAAATTGAAGCTGAGGAAGTAAGGCAACTATTTGCAGAGAGGTAATTAGATTTGTTTTGTCTATCGATTTGGATTATTTCTTAAATCACCAAACATCATGCATAGGTTGTCAGATGATCACATGATATGGATAGAAATTAATAAATGAACGCAAAGCAACCTCATTACAGGTAAGAGTGGTCTATTTTGCCCTGAAATAATTCCTCAGCGTCTTCATCACCCTGCCTAGCTATTATGGTACGCAGAATCAAGGAGAGATTTTATGCAGCTGCAGGTATGTGACATTTAAATGCATGCAATGTGAATTTAAGTGGCCCATAGGTTGACATATTGCACTTTTATCCCCTCACATAGGCTTTCCAAATGTCCTTGGCTGCATCAATTGCACACATGTCCAGATACAGGCCCACCTGTACCTGTGGAAAAGGACTTTGTGGACCAAAGGAATAACCACAGCCTGAATGTGCAGGTATGTAGCCACTGCTAGTGTCAAGTGTTACTGATTGTCACCCTCCATGCTGACAGATGATCTGTGATTCTGACCATCTAATCACAAACATTGAGGCCAAATGGCCTAGCGGTGTCCATGATGCAAGAATACTGAGAGAAAGCCATCTGGCACAGAGGCTTGCAGAAGGTAAGACTATTAACTCAACCATCATGTCTCAGCACTTGTCTGGAAGAGGGGCTGGAAAGATGAATATTCTTCTTCTGCCTTCTGAGGAGATCAGTCCCACTCCATCTCTGCTCCTGCCTGCGTCTTCTTCCTTTGTCCTGTTCTGTCCTGTTACCCCCTCTTTTTTCCCCCTTTTTTTTGGACCCTCTGTCTGCTTCTGAGGCTCTTCAAGTAAAGATGGAATTAATTAGCTGGTCCCTGAATGCGATTGACAAAATAGACTCAACAAAATATAAACGCAACACTTTTGTTTTTGCTCCCATTTGTCATGAGATGGACTCAAAGATCTAAAATTCATTCCAGATACACAATATTACCATTTCTCTCAAACGTTGTTCACAAATCTGTCTAAATGTGTGATAGTGAGCACTTATGCTTTGCTGAGACAATCCATCCCTCCTCACAGGTGTGCCACATCAAGATGCTCATCAGGCACCATGAGTAGTGCACAGGTGTACCTTAGACTGTCCACAATAAAAGGCCACTCTGAAATGTGCAGTTTTTGCTTTATTGGGGGTCTGGGGACTCAGAACCAGTCAGTATCTGGTGTGACCACCATTTGCCTCATGCAGTGCAACACATCTTCTTCGCATAGAGTTTATCAGATTGTCTATTGTGGCCTGTGGAATGTTGGTCCACTCCTCTTCAATGGCTGTGCGAAGTTGCTGGATATTAGTGGGAACTGGTACGCGCTGTCGTATACGCCGGTCAAGCACATCCCAAACATGCTCAATGGGTGACATGTCCAGTGAGTATGCTGGCCCTGCAAGAACTGGGACATTTTCAGCTTCCAAGAATTGTGTACAGATCCTTGCAACATGGGGCCGTGCATTATCTTGCTGAAACATGAGGTGATGTTCATGGATGTATGGCACAACAATGGGCCTCAGGATCTCATCACAGTATCTCTGTGCATTCAAAATGCCATCAATAAAATGCACCTGTGTTCTTCGTCCATAACAGATGCCTGCCCATACCATAACCCCACCACCACCATGGGCCACTCGATCCACAACATTGACATCAGCAAAGCGCTCACCCACACGACACCACACACACTGTCTGCCATCTGCCCTGAACAATGTAAACCGAGATTCATCCGTGAAGGGAACACCTCTCCAACGTGCCAGACGCCATCGAATGTGAGCATTTGCCCACTCAAGTCTGTTACGGCGACGATCTGGAGTCAGGTTAAGACCCCGATGAGGACGACGAGCATGCAGTTGAGCTTCCCTGAGACGGTTTCTGACAGTTTGTGCAGAAATTCTTTGGTTATGCAAACCAATTGTTTCAGCAGCTGTCTGAGTAGCTGGTCTCAGACGATCTTGGAGGTGAACCTGCTGGATGTGGAGGTCCTGGGCTGGTGTGGTTACACATGGTCTGCGGTTGTGAGGCCGGTTGGATGTACTGCCATATTCTCTGAAACGCCTTTGGAGACGGCTTATGGTGGAGAAATGAACATTCAATGCCCTAGCAACAGATCTGGTTGACATTCCTGCTGTCAGCATGCCAATTGCACGCTCCCTCAATGCTTGCGCCATCTGTGGCATTTTGCTGTGAGACAAAACTGCACATTTCAGAGTGGCCTTTTATTGTGGGCAGTATAAGGTACACCTGTGCACTAATCATGGTGCCTGATGAGCATCTTGATGTGGCACACCTGTGAGGTGGGATGGATTGTCTCAGCAAAGCAAAAGTGCTAACTGTCACACATTTAGACAGATTTGTGAACAATGTTTGAGAGAAATGTTAATATTGTGTATCTGGAATGAATTTTAGATCTTTGAGTCCATCTCATGACAAATGGGAGCAAAAACAAAAGTGTTGCGTTTATATTTTTGTTGAGTGTATTTTCACCGAGAAGCGGAGCACCTGGTGAACGCTACATTTGGGACGCGTGGTCGAGATGGCAAGTTCTTTGTCTGGCGGCACTATCCCTTGAAGACGTGGAGGATGTTTATCTTTTTGGATTTATAGTGACGGGATTTCTCCTAATTGGCATGGGAGTTGCTCTGATCTACCGCAAAGTACGCGAGCTGGGAGCGAGAAAAATGGCCAACGCGCTGCCCAGCACCGAAATTATTATGGAGCGCCTCAGTGGAGTATCGGAGAATGGTGAGCTGCTCAAAAAGACTCTGGGATCATCTGCAGAAATGCACAGAAAGATGGACGCTGTTTTGAGTCAGTGTGGGGAGTTTGTGCGTTTGACTGTGAATTTGGGCAAGAGACAGGATGAGATGATGGGAGAGCTTGTGGCCCTGAAGTGCAAAGTACAAAATTTATAAAATGGATAGCGGATCAATTGAAATTGCTTGTTCCACTCGAAATTGAATAGAATTCGGCACCCCCCCCCCCCCCCCCCCCCCCCCCCCCTCACACGGAACATCAACATCATCCTTATCCCTCTGACAAGGACAGAACATTCTGCCCCGGATTAGGACTTCTGGACTCTGCATTCTGAACCTTTTTCCGATACAATTGGCTGGAAAGCTTCACTGGTTCAGAAAGCTTCACTTTGCCATCCCTAGCCAATAGTAAAATTCTGTTATGGTAAACAGGTGGGATCATCAACATTCCTTTTGTCACTTTGACATGGGATTTGTACTACATACTTTCATTCTGATATAATGAATGGATGGAACGTCACTTACGCACTTAGCCTGCAATACTTTGTCACGCCACCTCCCTCGCCTTATTTATGGCAGCATTGTTACCTTTTCGTGTAATTTTATCTATGTAGTCCTCTTATAACTCCATCAGCATAGTTTGCTCTGCTGCGGAGAAAGAGTGCGACCGCTGCTTAGAGCTCTGAGCCATTTTGCAACACGGCACTCGACTTGTTTGGGCTTTTTATATTCTATGGGGAGGTGCTCCGAGTGAGTCTTAACAGGTGAGGCTTGAATTAGCCTCAGGTGGAGACGGCTGATCTGGCTTGATGGAACGGTTTGGGGCTTGGTTTGGAGTTCGCGTTAATTTAACCTCCAAGATTGCACCATAGTCTGGATGTTTTTAGCGACTTTGATGGAATATCCCCCTGACGTCCGAAACTACCTGACCTAACCCTACAGAAAGAAATCAAACCACACCCTGCAACAGACATACCTACACACACTAGACCATAACGGTACCTTGCAGGTGAAAAGTCGGCCTGGATTTGTAGTGGGTCTTTTAAAACATCTCCAGTATCAGCTATGCAGGTTGAAATGGGGGAAATGCCTTTCAGGATCAGAAGGATCAAGTTAATGCTAGCATACTGGGTTAGTCTCCAGGGGCAATATGCTACACATCCTGTCAAGAGTGTGTTAGAAGACTGTTGGGAATATAACAAGTCCAATTTTATGAGTTTCGGCTGGATTTGTGGTGCAAAGGCAGAGAACTTGGGACTAAAACAACTACAGTACAGCCCCACAGTTGCAATCTCTCCCATTCCTCCCTGGTTATTCCCTTTGCCTATTATTGACCTGAATATTCAACAAGAATTGAAGGAGAAATCGGAGCAGGAATATTTTGAACAACATTTTCCAGGTGCAGTTTTTATATTTACAGATGGCTCCAAGGATCCAGGTACAGGGTGTGTAGGTGCTGCAGTATATATCCCGGTGAGTGAAACATGCATAAAGAAAAGGTTATCAGACCATATATCAGTTTATACCGCTGAACTAGTGGCAATATTATTGGCTTTACTGTGGATAGAAGAGAAGGAAATTAAATACACGGTTATCGCTTCTGACAGTTATTCTGCACTTAAGAGCATACAATATGGCAAATCACTGGTAAGAGCAGATATAATCAACAAAATATTCAACGTGATGTATAGTATGGAAAGTATGGGTGTATCAACACGCTTCCTTTGGGTTCCTGCTCATGCTGGTGTGGAGGGTAATGAGCAGGTGGACATTCTTGTTAAACAAACACTTCGAATAAAGCAGATAGACATGCAAGTCCCATTAAGTAAATCTGAAGCCAAAGCCTTTATCAGGAAGTATGCTCAATCTGTATGGCAGGAGTATTGGGACGATTGTGATACTGGAAGGCATCTGTATAACATCCAAAGACAAGTTGGTGCTGGTAGGATGGTGGGCTGGAAAAGAAGGGAGGAAAATATTATAACTCGCTTGAGAATTGGCCACACAGGGCTTAATCAAAATTTATACAGAATAGGGAAGCACCCAACCGGGAAATGTATTCACTGTGAACAGTTAGAAACTGTCGTTCATGTGCTGCTTCAGTGTAGAAAATACAGTCATGAAAGAAATCATCTGTTTCAGTCACTAAAGAAGAAAGAACACCATGATTTTTCACTAATGGGTCTGTTGGGGAAAACCGCATGCAAGACATTCTCGGACATCATTACATTTCTAAAAGAAACTGGTTTGTAAAAGAGAATCTAGGTTTTTTGTTTTTTTTTCTTTCTTTTTTCCCTGCATAATCTCGATCCACACTCCAGTCTAGATGGTGGCGGTAATACACCTTAAGTTGGTTTGTCAACCGCCAAAAAAAAGGAAAGAAGAAGAAGAAGAAGAAGAAGAGCAGGAAAGTTCGTAGGTTGCAGTTTTTTTATTTTTTTAATGCAAATGTTCGAATAAACATACAAGTAAAAATATTGAAATACATATTGAAAAAAACACAACAAACAAAAAACAATAAAGGACAATAATATTAATAAAAAAAATAATAATAATAATACATGTCACATTGCCAGAGAGTTTGAGGTATTAAGCATAATATATTCTTCTAATAGCTTGTAGGTTTTAGCAGCTTTTTTGTTTTTTATTTTTGAAATCATGGAGCCATAAAGGTTAAATTCATTAATAAAGTGCATGAAATTTGGCTTGGTTCTTGACCATTTTGTCTTATGAATATGGAATTTTCCAATTATTAATAGTAACTGTATAATGTAGAGTTTGTTGCTTTCAATCATATCCTGCCTAAAGTACAGCATAACATCAAACATATCAATTTCAACATTAATCTTAAGTTTCCTTTTTATAAAGATGGCTACATCAATCCAGAACATTCTTGTATGAATACAGTGAAAAAACAGATGGGCAATTGTTTCCTTTTCCAAACCACAGAAATCACACTTATAGTCAATGTCCAGCTTGAAGCGTTCTAATACCCGTTTTACCGGGTAAATTATATGCAGTATCTTAAAAGATACTTCCTTCAATTTGTTACCAATACAATATTTATCACAAATTTTCCACGCCTTCTGCCATTGTACATAATTAAACAAAGACGACCAGAAAAATTTAGAAGAGGGGACAGAGACAAAACAAAGTGTATTCCTGATCACTTTGTTTGTGCAGTTCTCTTTCAACACATTGATATGACCAATATAAATATTTCCCGCATAGTTTTCAACATTGAAATGCATGTCTGCAACCCCAGCATCCCGTATAAGTACAAGCATATTTTCTGGTAAGGCATCAAAAACAACTGCATACTCCTTTGGTTTTATAGGTATTTTAAATTTGTCGAGAAATTCTTTGTAAGATAACAAACCACCATTTTGATTGAGTAATTGGCTTACTGTCAATAATCCATTATTAAACCAAGTCTGATAAAATATAGACCTGTTTTTGTATCTGATGTTTTTGTTGTTCTATATAAAGTATCTATGTGGTGAAAAGTTATGTTTGTATGCTAGTAGCCAGGCTTTCAAAGCTTGCTGATGAAAATTTGCCAACTTAATGGGGAGCTTGTCAACAGAAAAGTCGCATTTTAGGAGAAATTCAATACCAACAACTTGATCAAACAGGTAGTTGGGAAAAATATACCAAATACTATTCCTGTTTTTTAGGTATTCAATAAACCATTTAACCTTAAATGATTTATTAAGAGTATTAAAATCAAGAACTTCCAGACCTCCACAGTCTCTGGTGTTACAGAGCACTTCTTTTTTTAAATAATGAGACTTATTTTTCCAAATGAAATTATAAAGCATCTTGTCAAGGTCATTACTGACATTATGTGGAACATCAAGTGACAAAGCAATGTACACAGATCTGGATATTCCTTCCGCCTTGGATAAAAGTACCCGACCATAAATGGATAAATCTCTCATTAGCCAGATATTAAATCTCTTTTGGAATTTTTCCAGAACTGTTTTAAAATTCAAATTACTCCTTTGTTGTTCATTTTTGCATATAACTACTCCCAGATATGTAACAATGTCCTTGACAGGAATTCCATAAATAACAGTCTTATTACATTCTTTAAGTGGGACTAATACAGATTTACTAATATTAATTTTTAAACCCGAGACCTCACTAAATTCATCAATGCATGCTACTGCTTTTTTAATCTCGCTTTCATTCTTTAAAAATAATGTAGTGTCATCAGCGAGTTGACTTAATTTTAATTCCTGACCAAATACTGGGATTCCAGTGAAATTGTTCTTCTTAATATGCATTGCCATTACTTGGGTTACTAATAAAAATAAGAAAGGTGAAATCGGACATCCTTGTCTTATGCCTCGACCGATATTAAATCTATGAGAGGTTCCTCAAGATAGCTTTACCGAACTGTTACAACCGGTGTATAAAGTCTTCATTGCTTTAAGAAAATAATCAAAAATAAAATCATGTTCCACAGTATCGAATGCCTTGTAGAAATCAATAAACAAAATAAAACTGTCATCAGGGATGAGATAACTATAGTCTATCAAGTCCAGTACTAATCTTACATTATTACTAATATGTCTCCCTTGCATGAATCCAGATTGTTCTTCATCAATTATCTTATGTAGCCCAGTTTTCAGTCTTTTTGCAAAAATTAGTGCAAATAATTTGGCATCATTGTTTAATAAACTGATTGGTCTCAATTATCTAATTGTAATTTATCTTTATTAGGTTTTGGAAGAAGTGTAATTAATCCTTGTTTTGCTGACTCTGGAAGTCCCCCAGCTTCAATTGATTCTTAAAACATAGCAAGCATAAATGGAGCCAACTCTGTACTAAATGCTTTATAAAATTCACCTGTTAGCCCATCATTCCCTGGTGATTTGTTATCTTTAAGGTTTCTTATACAATCCGTTATCTCCAGTAAACTTAATTCATCATCACATATCTCCATGAAATCCTTGCCGACTATCCTAGCACTGTCTTTTAGTTTTTCCAAGAAGTGTACTATATTTGTTTTTTTATTAGCCGGTGAATATAATTTGTGATAAAACTGGGCTACAAAAGAGGATATTTCACATGGATTGTCACAGAGAGTGTTATTTATCATTAATTTACATACTGTTGATGTCTCGAGGTTTCGTTTTTCCAAATTAAAGAAATACTTTGTATTTTTTTCCCCCTCTTCCATCCATTTACGCCTTGACCTGACAAATGCTCCTTTTGCCTTTTCCTAATATGTGTTATCTAATTGATTTTGTAGTGCTGATAATCGAACTGAATTTTGACAATGCAAATCCCCATTTTCTTTTGTGGTTAGATTAATAATTTCTGCAATAATCTTAGCTTCTTTTTCCTGTCTCATTTTGGAAGTTAATTTGCCAGAATTAATTGCTACCTTCCTAATGTCAAATTTCATTAAATCCCAGTAATATCTATAACTATCCATAGTACATGCCTGCATCCAATACTTTCTAATAATTTGTCTGATTTCTTTAAGAAGTAAATCATTTTCAAGTAATTTTTTATTCAATTTCCAGTAACCTGGAGAGACTTTTCCGGAGCTAAATCCATTTATATTGACTTGTATGAAGATACCCCTATGGTCTGTCAAAATAGATGGTTCAATCCTAACTGAGTCTACTTAGTCCTTGATATCTACCGATGTTAGCCAGAAGTCAATTCGTGATTGTGAAGATTTGTCTTTGTTGCTCCATGTAAACATACGTACATCTGGATTTTTATATCTCCAAATATCCATAATTCCCAGCCTTAAGCATACATTTATTAGTTCACAATCTTTGACTTTGGTTTTAGGGGGCCACCTGTCTATTTCATCATTTAAAGACGTATTAAAATCACCTCTCCAAATAATTTTTGCAGAGGGGTATTTAAATACAAGTCTATTTATATTTGTTTCAATGTCCTGAAAAATAAGGCAATTGTTATTTTTATTGTTAGTTGCATAACTGTTAACAAGAATAACTGATGTATGGTTAATCTCAACTACTAAAATAATCCATCGACCGGAATCATCTGTATCTTGACTCAATACTTGGCCTCCAAACTTTCCTTTTAAAATTGCGACCCCTGCAGATCTATTGGTGCCAAAAGAGAACCAAATATCATTCCCCCATTGGTTTTTCCAAAATAATGCATCTTCTAAGCAAGCATGGCTTTCCTGAATGAAAAAGAAATCAGCACATTTTCCATCAAAATAAAGAAATATAGCTTTTCTTTTAAGTAAATCCCTAATACCTCTGGCATTAACTGAAAACACAGAAACAGACATAAAAACAGAACACTAACTAGTAAGAGTAAGTACCTATCTATGGGTCCCTCACATAACGAGAAACTTGAAACAGTTGCATCTCGCAATTCCAGCATAATTTTAACAAGCAACATTCTCTAACAGTTTTTTTTTTTTTTTGAAGTACTAACGATTTCTGAGCCATTTCTCCAGTACATGAATACACTGGAGTTATATAGTATGAAATTATTGACATGGCCGTGAATTGCAACTACAGTCAATACCAGTACTATCCTAATAAATGAGGATGATTCCTAAACTACATTTTGAATTTTATCCGACAGAAATGAACTAAATTTCAAACTGAAATGAGTCCATTTTAACAGTGAGATTCAAGCAACAACAGAAGACCTCAAAAAACAAACTTTTTTTCTTTTCTTTCCCCCTTCTGTCTTTATAGTAAAGATTATTGCATTTGATCATTAAAATGTTATTGCAAAGATCCCTAAACCCCTCGGAAAATAGCTTAATTGACACTCACCATTGACCGGTAGTAATACACGACAGTGAAGAATGTACTATAATTCAGTTTATAATTGTCAGTCCTTGAACCAAAACGAGAAGTCCCTTTAAAAAATACCAACAGTCTCTGTAACCTAGGAGTGCATTACCGTCCATAAAGACCTTACCGTCCCGTTTTACACTTTTAATTCTTTGCCATCAATAAAGGCTCTTGCTCCACTAAAGTAAGCCTTATGACCGTCTCGTCTTGCTTTCACTACCATTGGCCAAAGCCGACTCCGTGCTTCCTTGTCTTGTGTTGTTAGAACCTCCTTGAAGCGCAAACCATTCCTCTTCAGGTATTCACTGTCTTTCGCATGTTTCCAAGTCAGATCCCTTGCCGTCCTAGATACGAACCTTATGATCACCTGCCGTGGTTTGGTGTTAATTTCCTCGCCAGACCTGAGTCGCCCAAGACGGTGAGCGACATCCAATGCGGCAGCCACGGAATTGCAAACTGTCTCAGGAACTACCGCTTTGCAAATCTCCCCAACTCTTGCCTTAATGTTTTCAGTAGAGCACACGGAAACTCCATCCAGACGAAGACACCACCTGCGGCTGTATCTTTCTTGATCATTAGGTCTTCAAGACGAATGTCTGAAGACCTATTGTTATTGGTTTTAGATTTTGGATTATTATTATTTTGCTACCTCGTTTTTGTCTGGACGATTCTGAAGTAACCACTGGACCGATCTGTATGAAACTTTCTGAAATGACAGCTTTTATGATGCAGTTGTGCATAACAGGGCCCGATTTTTGAATTTTTGCCCCAAAAAGGGGAGATAACCCAAAACGTAAAAACCGTTCAATGGCAATATCTCGAAAACTATAAGAGATAAAAATATTTTGAAAAATTCCTCAGGTAGGTCTCATCATGTTCTACAACTTTTATCATATGACCAACTTCAGCCGGTATGCTCATTTTTCCGTAAAAAAATAAAAACTGAAATTCCGAGTGAACTTCCCGGTTTTGACCCCACCCGTCTTTAAAAATCTTCTTCTCCAGAACCGCAATACATACAGCTTTCTATTATATATCATTTTAACTTACATTGAGTGGACTTTAAAAATTGTGTAAGGCATTTTGAAAATCCAAATAGTTTTTGAGTTATCTCTCCTTGAACTTGACCCACGGGAAAAATTCGAATTTTCGGCTACATCTTCAAAGGGGCATAACTCGGACATTTTTCAACCGATTTTGAAACTGATTCTTTCTTTGTGTTTAAGATGTCCTGTTTAACAATCTGCTTAAGAACATTATCATATAAAAATTTATAGGTTTTTTAATAAATAATTTTATACTCAAAAGTTCATTTTTTCATGAATTTCACGATTCGTGAATTTTAGCGTCACAATTATGCATCGGACAACTTTATGTTCACCATAACATCTGTAGGGAATTAAATTTTACATTTCAAGTACTTTTTTCAGAACGATATCTCTTATAGTTTTTGAGTTATCTGACATTGAAGTTGGCAAGTGTAAGGAGAGCACACGTTCAAAGAGTCATATCTCAGCCAAAATACACCCGATTTCAAATCCGTTTGTTGCAAACTGTTCAGTATGGAGAGATCTACAATCCCCTTCAGAACCATATGATATAAAAGTTGATAGTTAAGTCGCAAAATGCGATGCGTACCCTACTTGCGACAGGAAAACTCTTAAAATGGGACAGAGTTAGACTGGGAGCCAGTCCCATGCAAGTGCAAGGCAGCACAGAGAGACTCCCAGTCAGAGATAGTTGAATTCAATTTTACACATGATTATTGTTTAAAATTGTTAACAATATTGTTGAAAATTGTTTAAACCCATAGTCAATTTGGCTTGTTATTTTTAAATAAATATATTTAATACAAGATCATGTTTCACCATTTTTGTACATTCTACTTCACCGAAAAAGGGAATATGTTTACTGTTCTTTTGATTGAAGAATTTTACATGATAAGATTTGGGGTCTGAGTCAAAGCGGAAGTCTTGAAGACCTAAGTACTGCCTCGGCAGTCCTAGTTCACCTTATTCTCCAGTTCCACGATCTTTTTCTTCATTCCTTCGTTTTCCCTTTTCAAGCTTTCATTTTCTTCCTTCAAATCCATTATCTCCGCGTGGACGGAGTTGAGCGCCTCACCAAGCGACTCAATTTTGTTGGAGTTTTCTTTCACCATGTGTTCAAGGTAATCCGACCTTTCGTTTATTTTACCAGTGATTAGTGCTGTTACCGGCGATACCGAGGCTTCGGAGCCTGTATAAAAAATGTGAAGCACTTCCTAACGGAGCCCCGTGTCGAGGCTTGTATCGTCTCGGCGAAATGACGTCAGTCAGTCAGTCTACTATATAATGTCCCACTTCTCTTCTGCAGCTGTTGTTGGTTTGTTGTCAGTGGTTGAAGTTTGTCGTAGCTATTTGCGATTTTGTGCGGTGTGCGAGTTTTTCATTGCGTGCGATGGAGGCAGCGAGAAAGAGAAAGTTGTTTCCCGTTCGGTAATACTTTGATTTGATTTCACCGAATAAGGTCGCTTAGTGAGGCTATTAGGGCAAATTGTTTGAATATTTTGTGACGTCTTATTTTCAAACCTTTTCAGATAATTTCCAATACATAAATTCCCTTAATTTGATAGGCGTTTCCCCTAATAATAAAGTTAAAAACTATTATTTGTGAACAAAAATACAAGGCTCTTTGTTTCACATGCGCATTCACTGCCCTCTGTCCTGTCCCCAAAAGTATCTTTTAGTTTCGTTATGACATAACATGTGGTCAAAATACTTCATTTTATATTGCATTTATTGATTCTGCCACTTTCGTGATAAAAGCTTATGCTTGATTACCATTTCCTACGAAGCGCAATTCGTAGCCTATGTGTTTTTATTGACCAATAGGGGTCTCTAGAGTGCATTCGAAACATCAAGAAATGAACCACACTTCAACACATCTAGCTGGAAAGCTTCAACGCTTCATGAAGCTTCATCTCACCAGCACTACCAGTGATAATCCGAATGATGTTGGCGTTGTCCACTCTGTGAAAGCTGATTCATTTATGGAGGTAGATGGTGTTTGTGGCGCTAGACGATTAACAAGTTATCGAGACGGCAAAGAAACTGATAGCTTATCAGTTTTATTAGAGTTTGAGGGGGAACTTCCGGAACGAGTTTATTTGGATTACGTTAGTTATAGAGTTAGGGCTTATGAACGGACTCCATTAAGATGTTTTTGGTGTCAGGATTACGGTCATGTGGCGGCAGTTTGTAGGAGAAGGATTTTTCGTTGTAGACGGTGTGGGAAGGATGGCTGTAATGAGGACGATTGCAACTTGACAAAAGAGAGAGCGGTATGCCTTCACTGTGGGGGAAATCATGAAGCGGGTGTAAAACAGTGCGAGCGAAGGAAATTTGAGGGTGAGATTGCACGGGTACGTGTAAAAAATAAAATTTCGTATGTGGAGGCTGTTAAGAGAGTGAAAGAAGAAAAAGGAGTTGTAGAGAAGGATGAACAGGCGAAGGTAGATGAAGTCCAATACACTGAGCAGATGGCGGGGGGTTTGAATAAAGAGCGAATATGTATCGAGAAAAAGAGGTTTCTAGCGTTCATAGCAATGGTTATTAACTGTGCAAGTGAAATTGAGTCAAAAACTGAGCGCATAAAGATGGTTATTTATGCAGCCAATGAGTTCCTAGGAGTTAGTGAAGTTCAGGGAGAAGAAATCCAGGAAATGTTAGAAAAAGGGTCTGGGGGGAGTAGAGCGGAACCCAGCATTTAAGCAGGTATAACATTCCAAGTGAGTTGTTTGAGAAGGGCCTGAGGGAGTGTAAGCACAGGAATTATTATTTTTTTTTTTTTTTGAGATTTGGAATGTTAGATTCCCAGAGTCATGCTCCAGTACAGTTGGGGGCGGTAATGCTCCAATCTGGCAGCCAACCGCCATAAAACAAGAAGAAAGAGAAGACCCTAAATCAGTGCTCAGCAACAGAAAGTGCAGCCACTCATGTCGCCATCTTGGCCTCCTCCATAGCAACAAAATTGTTAGGTTGCAGTTGAACAATGCTGAGAGAGAGGGGAGAAGACGTGGCTAAGCGGCCGCGGACGCTGCCTTCGCCGGCAGAGGGGTCGAGTGGACAAGGCCGGAGTTGTGGCGGCGGTTGGCAAACACTGGACTGTGAATGGACGAGAGATGGCAGAGGGAAGTGACGGGTCGGGAAGTGAGATAGCAGGAATGATGGACGTAGGTCAAGATGGCGGGGATTATGGAAGCTGGGCAGCTGCTGTTAGCAAAAAGAAACGTAAAAAGAATTACAATAGTAAATCCGATGATAGCGATCTCGATGTGAGAGAAACGATGATAGAAAGCGAGAGAGAGGATTACAAAGTTATTGTTAAACTCAAGCAAACAGGGAGCTCATTTGCTGATTGGAGTCCAATAAAGCTAACTAAACATATATGTAAGGAAATTGGGGAAGTAAGGAGTGCTAAGGTATTGAGGAATGGATCACTATTGATTATATGTAAGGATGGAGGACAACAAGGGAAAGCGATTAGAGTGAATAAAATAAACGGTAAGGAAGTGGAATGTTCTCTGATGAATAATAGGAAATTTGTTAGGGGAGTTGTAACGGGAATTCCGGTAAATGTATCTGAAGATGATGTTAAAGTAAGTATTAAAAATGTGCATGTAAGCGAAGTTAAACGATTGAAAATAAACAGAAATGGGATTAAAAGCAATAGTCTCTCAGTTATGATTACATTTGAGGAAGAAAAACTCCCAGAAAGGGTCTACATTGGATATATGTGTTACAATGTGAGGTTGTATATTCCTCCACCACTCCGGTGTTTTAAATGTCAGAAATTCGGACACGTAGCGGCTATATGCAAGGGAAAGCAAAGATGCGGTAGGTGCAGTGGCGAACATGAATATGGCAAATGTGCTGAAGGTGCAAAACTGAAATGTTGCAATTGTGGAGAGGAGCCTAGTTCAGCTTATCGTGGGTGTAAAGTGAGTAAGAGAGCGGCTGAGGTGCAGCGTGTTAGGGCTACTGAGGGAGTTAGTTACGCAGAGGCAGTGAGGAAGGTTTCAGGTGATATACAGGCTCCACGACAAAATGAAACTAAACACAATAAAGAAACAAAGAAATGTAATGGATGTGATAAGCTGCAGGAGGAAACGCTTATTGTAAATAGGAATAGTTTTGTTCTCTTCATGGCAGAGATTATTAATTGTACTGCTCAGACAAAGAGCAAAAATGAAAAGATCAGAATAATTGTAAGATCAGCTGAGAAACATCTAGAGGTGAAAGGGCTGCACTGGGAAACAGTGAAAAATATACTAGATGAAGATACACCACCGTCTCAGACAGGAGGTGGACAATGCTAATTATACTTCAATGGAATGCAAGAAGCCTAATTGCTAATGGTCAAGAATTTAAAAAATATATTGACAATTTGATAGAGAAACCTAATATAATTTGTGTACAGGAGACCTGGTTGAAACCACTGTTGGATTTTACAATAAAGGGATATGTCTCCGTTAGGAAAGACAGGGAATCAGGTCAAGGAGGAGGAGTGGCAACATTCATACAGAATGGAATGTGCTACAAATTAAATCATATAAGCACTGATCACGAATCAATTGTGGTTAAGGTATGGACCGACAGAGGTAAGGTAGACATAATTAATTATTATAATCCATGTGGAAAACTAAGCCAAGAAATATTAGAGGATGTTGGCGGAACAATGGAAGATAAAGTAGTATGGTGTGGAGACTTCAATTCACATAATTCATTATGGGGAAGTTATAGCACAGATGCAAATGGCTTAGAGATTGAAGAATTTATAGACTCTCATGGATTTGTATGTATTAATAATGGGGAAGGAACTAGATACAATAGCAGACAAAATACAGAAACAGCACTTGACCTGACATTCCTGTCTCGTGCAATAGCAGGGGTAAGCACATGGACTGTAATTAAACAAACTACAATAGGCAGTGATCACTACCCTGTTGTGGCAAAAATAGGTACAAAGATTTTTATTGAGAAGGGAAGGAAAATCCCTCGGTGGAAATTGGGTAATGCTAACTGGGACGCTTTTCAAATCATCAGTGCAATCAGGTGCAATAAATTTCATGAGGAGAACCAAATGGATGTTAACAAATTTAATGCTGAACTAGTCAGTGTAATTATTCAGGCCGCTGAGGAAACAATCCCTAAGAGTACAGGCGCTAGATGTACCAAGAGTGTACCTTGGTGGAATAGTAAATGTAGCGAAGTAATTAAAGCCAGAAATAAAGCCTTCAGGAAACTTAAAACACTGCACTCTCAGGATTCTCTAATCCAGTATAAACGGGCACAGGCAGTAGTTAGGAAAGCTATAAGAACACAAAAACGTGCCTTTTGGAGGGAGTATTGTAATAGCATTGGAAGAGAAATACAGCTGTCAGATGTCTGGGGTATGATCAGAAGAATGGGGGGTATCAGACCGAATTATGAATTACCAGTGCTGAACAGTGGGGACAGAGTGGCTCTCAGTAATTTAGAAAAGGCAGAACTTCTGGCCCAAACATTTTTTAAAATACACAGTTCAGACAATCTTGCGGATGAGGCCAGGCAGGGTAGCAATAGAATTTTAATGGAGAACCCCACACTGTTGGAGAAAGTGGAGGTGTCAGAAGACCCATTAGATTCGGACTTCACAATGTTTGAGTTAAGAAGGGCAATAATGAATGCTCGTCAGACCACCCCTGGGAAAGATGGAGTATGCTACAAAATGTTGGAGCATATGACTGACGACACACTGGGCATAGTATTAAGACTATTTAATCTAGTTTGGGATACTGGCCGGCTTCCTGACGTATGGAAACAAGCAATTATAGTGCCTGTTTTAAAACCTGGGAAAGACGCTTCAGATCCATCTAGTTATAGACCTATTGCACTAACATCCCATTTATGCAAAATCTTGGAGCGAATGGTCACAGAAAGACTAACATATTCTCTAGAAAGCAGAGATCTTTTGTCTCCTTATCAGAGTGGTTTCCGTAAGGGTCGGAATACGTTGGATTCAGTTGTGTGCTTAGAGTCAGACATCAGGAAAGCACAGACCAACAAGGAAGTCGTCATAGCAGTCTTTTTTGATGTTGAAAAGGCATATGACATGCTCTGGAAGGAAGGGCTACTAATTAAACTAAAGTCTTTAAGAATTGGAGGAAGAATATATAATTGGGTGTTAAATTTTTTGTTTGAGAGGAAAATCCAGGTTAAAGTTGGTGTCGAATATTCTAGTGTATATACGGTGGAAAATGGTACTCCGCAAGGTAGTGTATGCAGCCCTTTGTTGTTCAACATAATGATTAACGATATATTTTTACAGGTTGAACAAAATCTAGGGAAATCTCTGTATGCGGATGATGGGGCCTTGTGGATAAGAAACCGTAATGTATCGTATGCCAATAAGAAAATGCAAGAGGCAGTATTGGTTGTGGAAAAATGGGCAAATAAATGGGGATTCAAACTATCTGTTGCAAAAACACAGGTGATTTGTTTTTCAAAACGACATAAAATCATTCCAATTTCTTTAAAATTATATGAACAACCTCTTGAGCAAGTAAAAGCTATTAGATTCCTTGGTGTATGGTTTGATGAAAAACTCACATGGAATGTTCATTTGGATAAAGTCAAGAGCAAATGTAAAAAGGTGATTAATATTCTTCGGTGTTTGTCAGGGCAGGAGTGGGGAGCAAGCAGAGCATCTTTACAGAACATATACTGGGCTCTTATGAGATCTGCTTTGGACTATGGTTGCATAGCCTACATGTCAGCAGCAGAAACCAACCTGAAGAAGTTAGAAGTATTGCAGGCTCAGGCCCTGAGGATTTGTAGTGGGTCTTTTAGAGCATCTCCAGTATCAGCTATGCAGGTTGAAATGGGGGAAATGCCTTTAAGGATCAGAAGGATCAAGTTAATGCTAGCATACTGGGTTAATCTCCAGGGGCAATATGCTACACATCCTGTCAAGAGTGTGTTAGACGACTGTTGGGAATATAACAAGTCCAATTTCATGAATTTCGGCTGGATTTGTGATGCAAAGGCAGAGAACTTGGGACTAAAACAACTACAGTACAGCCCCACAGTTGCAATCTCCCCCATTCCTCCCTGGTTATTCCCTTTGCCTATTATTGACCTGAATATTCAACAAGAATTGAAGGAGAAATCGGAGCATATTCCAGTTTGGTATATAGTCCAGGAATATTTTGAACAACATTTTCCAGGTGCAGTTTTTATATTTACAGATGGCTCCAAGGACCCAGGTACAGGGTGTGTAGGTGCTGCAGTATATATCCCAGTGAGTGAAACATGCATAAAGAAAAGGTTATCAGACCATATATCAGTTTATACCGCTGAACTAGTGGCAATATTATTGGCTTTACAGTGGATAGAAGAAAAGGAAATTAAATACACGGTTATTGCTTCTGACAGTTATTCTGCACTTCAGAGCATACAATATGGCAAATCACTGGTAAGAGCAGATATAATCAATGAAATATTCAACGTAATGTATAGTATGGAAAGTAAGGGTGTATCAACACGCTTCCTTTGGGTTCCTGCTCATGTTGGTGTGGAGGGTAATGAGCAGGTGGACATTCTTGCTAAACAAACACTTCGAATAAAGCAGATAGACATGCAAGTCCCATTAAGTAAATCTGAAGCCAAAGCCTTTATCAGGAAGTATGCGCAATCTGTATGGCAGGAGTATTGGGACGATTGTGATACTGGAAGGCATCTGTATAACATCCAAAGACAAGTTGGTGCTGGTAGGATGGTGGGCTGGAAAAGAAGGGAGGAAAATATTATAACTCGCTTGAGAATTGGCCACACAGGGCTTAATCAAAATTTATACAGAATAGGGAAGCACCCAACCGGGAAATGTATTCACTGTGAACAGTTAGAAACTGTCGTTCATGTGCTGCTTCAGTGTAGAAAATACAGTCATGAAAGAAATCATCTGTTTCAGTCACTAAAGAAGAAAGAACACCATGATTTTTCACTAATGGGTCTGTTGGGGAAAACCGCATGCAAGACATTCTCGGACATCATTACATTTCTAAAAGAAACTGGTTTGTATAAGAGAATCTAGGTTTTTTTTTTTTCCCTGCATAATCTCGATCCACACTCCAGTCTAGATGGTGGCGGTAATACACCTTAAGTTGGTTTGTCAACCGCCAAAAAAAAGGAAAGAAGAAGAAAAGAAGAAGAAGAAGAAGAAGACGTGGCTAAGCTGTAGCCAGCTTCTATTAGCCGTTTTTCACATCAAGCCACCACGCATACTTTTGTTTTCCTGCTAGGTGAGCTCATATATTGATGTTATGTGATTGTGCTTGTGTTGTAAAAAGAGGTTGCTGGTATATTTGTAAACACTAATGTGCAAATGCGCAATTTTTCAATGTTAGACGCTAATCGCGAGCTAACCGCTAATTCGTTGCTGAGAGCTAATAGCAAACAGGCTTGTAAATGAGTCACTGTCATGAGCATACCTGCAAACTAGTCACCTTTCGGCGAAATTCGCCGTTTTGATCTTCCTTTCCTTTCTATCAGAGTTCTGGTTGCTTACGGATATTCCAGACTCAGGCCCCACGATTAGTTTGTCACCTTTTTTAACCCTCATGAGTTTGCAGGTATGAATGAGGCCAACTTCGCGGAAATTCCAAACTTACTGTCGTCAAGCGCAAAAGAAACTTAAGAACGCGAACCATTACTCAAACAGAGGTCCAGGCGCGAATGAACGAAGCACCACAATGACACAAGCGGCTGGGTGTAGAACACACTAGCGCGCGGAAACTGAGCGCTAGTGTTGTTACCTCCGACCCTCCTGCTTCGAAGCTTGTGTCAAAATATGAACATGTTCAAGGCGAAGCAAATGTATCGGTGCTTGGTTCCACAGAGATATAAGAAAACTAGAGAGGACAATCCTGTAACTTCCGAGGCGGCATACCGCCGCCATCTTGGGAATGTATACGGAGCAGTCTTTTGCATAAGTGTTGGTGTGACCATGCTCACTTTACTGGTATGTGACGAAGTAGGTACTTTATAGGACATGTAATTATTATATAACTGCTTTTGTTTAGAATGGCTCAAGACAGTAGGGTGATTTAAGAGAGTGTAGATTGCAGCCATTGGCATTTTTAAAGTTAAAACTGTGTCCTCTGACTGTACAAAAGTGTGATGTATTTCTCATGTATTTATTATTACGTACATGTACAGTTCGAAATATACCACTACAACTACCTCTGCTACTACACTTACACATTTTCATGTATCTAATTTTGTAATTCAATTAAAGTCTGCTGTTGTTATACCGCCCACTTCGGCACCAAGGTCCAGCTGGCGGTTCAGCGAAAATAGCGTTAGCTACACCGGTTAGTGTACAGCAGTGACGTGCAGTCGGAGGTGAGTTTGGTGAGGCAGAAACCTTCCCTTTGCTTGATTAGCAATCAGACGATTAACTAGTTTCGTAAGACTATTCGGCAGAATGACGGGCCATTTTCAGTTTCCGCAGCGTTATTACTCAGTAGGCTCCATGGAACTTGAAATGCTCACGAAACTGCAGATTTGCGAGTATTTGCTTACAGGAAGCCAGAGACGTGCGGTGAGGTGAGGCAGTGACCCTAACTTTTATCACAAGATTTTGTGAACCTGTTCCCACGTACTGTTCCTGATTGACAATCAAAACAGAGACCAAGCCTTATGGAAGCCTGATACTGATAGAGGAGATAATAATAACTTCATTCATACGCTGCAATTCGAGACTGCAAGGATGGAAATCTGAATAATCAATTAGGAAAAATTCTCGGCTCTCGGTAATTCTGTATATCATTTAAACATTTTGTTAATCGGATTACGAAAGAAGACTGAAAATAAACGCCCGCTTTTTGTTTGGGTGTAACAGCGCGTATTTAAAGGAGAATACATTCTAGGCTATTGATTAAGCATTGAACTCTGCATAAGTCGAACTGCGTTAATATTTTTTTTGATGACATTGCTTCGGCTTCCTGGAAGCGAGTAAGTGCAAATCTGCTGTTAAGCATTTCAGGTTCGATGTACTGAGTAATAACGCCGCGGAAACTTAAACTGGCCCGTCATCCTGCCGAATAGTCTTACTAAACTAGTTACTCGTCTGATTGCTAATCAACCAAAGGAGATGTTTGTGCCTCACCAAACCAACCTCCACCGCACGTCACTGGTGTACAGTATGAACATGACGGCATTCTACGTTATCGGTAACTGCAAACTCACCTCAGTTTAACATTTTCGGCTTCCTTTTCTAAGTTAGGCATTGTGCAATGCCCTGACCCAGCTAGCAAGCACCTCCGCTCCGGATCTGCCCTAGCTCCAGCTAATCCGGCTCAGAGCCGGGGCAGATCCAGTGCGGAGGAGCTTGCTATCTTGGGAGCCTCGAAAGTAGTTCGATGCTTTGGCATTGCCTGAAGATGATACGGCCAGTATGTAGAAGACGAAGGCCATCCAGTCACCAGATCTACGATTTGTCCTGGGTTATACAGTATATTTCGCTCTTGAAAACACGGTGGTAACATTACATAGTTTCATTCGAATAAGCTGGCGGTACAGCGTTTGGAAAATATATCGGTTTAACGACACTGGTACGAAGGGAGGCGCATGGCGGAAGCGAATGCATGGGGATTCTTATGCAGCTGGTCCAGCTGGCGTTTAGCGAATATGGCATAACAGTGGGAGGTATATCGAGAGATTACTTTATTTTCTTTCATGTCGAGAATACCTTCCAAGTGTCACTCACGTAACGCGAGAATCACCCGAACGCTTTTTCTTTGAACGAAACGAAAACGTGGGTAACTGAGCGAATATAAAGGGTAAGACAATAACTATTTAGCTTTGCCAAATAATGCAGCATAAAAATTGTTTTTCAATCTGAATTCCTTATTCGTGTCATTTTTAAGTATGAAAAGATATAAAAAGAATACGGAAAAAAAGTCTCCACCCCCCTCAACGGAGGAAACAAAAAGTCTACACTCACGTTCAGCCTACTGTTTACATGTGTCTCATCGGACATTTATACATACCCAAGATGGCCGAGCTATTCTGCCGTCAGCGCTTTGGCCCAGCCCACGCGGCGTCCACTCTAGTTTTCTTATATCTCTGTGCTTGGTTCATTTGCCGCTGATCACGTGATCAGCGACTTCCGAAGCTTCGCTCCAGCTCACATTCACGTGACCGCTTCGATTTGATTCAAAGGTGCGCGAAACAGGGCGCGCGCTTGTGCGTTTGAAGTAGTGGAAAGCGATGTTGCGAGTCAGGAGAGTTCATAGCGAGTTAGTCGCAGCAAAGAGCAAAAAATTATATTGGAACCTGTAGCAAAGAGAGGTCGCTCTGAGATGTGGGAGCACTTTAATTTGATTTCCCCTAACAAGGTTGGCAATAGACAGGCCATAATTTTTATTACGCAAATATGGACACAATTCAAACAGGAAAAACAACTGTTTTATTTATACAGGAATCCGTGTATTTATTGGATAATTTATTGGTTCAAGTTTTCATAACCATGTTCAACCCACAGAGACTGGGCCAAAATATACCGGTAGGCTATTTCAAACATACTGCACTACAAGTTTTGAACAGCAGAGGTCATCATAGAGTTTGAGGCATTGAATGAATGAACCTTTTTCCGATACAATTGGCTGGAAAGCTTCGCTGGTTCAGAAAGCTTCACTTTGCCATCACTACTGAGCGCTCGCCCTTGCGGCGCGCGCGTGCTTACGCTGCGCAAAGTGCGCATGCCCTAGTATTGTCAACAGTGTCATGGCTGCCACCTTTATAAGCTAGTAGCACGTATAGCCGCTGTGCAAATTAAAGTGTAAATTATCTTTACTGGATGTATGGTCGACGTTTTCCACACCCGAATACTTTACTTGGTATCTAAACATTAAGGTAAGCTGAAAAAGTTGTGGTTGTGTATGGTACTCTTACCTTTAGCTTAGAAATGGCGAACAAATACCGACAGATTACATTCAAAGTCAATGCAAAGACGCGAATACACGCTGTGGCAGTTACCCTTGCCTAGTAATTTATCAAAGTTAACCATCTATGGCATTAAACTTCAGGATCATTCGCCAGAATTGGTGGCGTTAAACCGCTTTCACAAAGGACACAAAATGAATTTTTCGCATGACAGATTACATTCAAAGTCAATGTAAAGACGAGAGTACACGCGAAACACTCTGCTCTTTAAGTTCGCTAAATGCCTGAACCAAGACCGGGGCTATTGAATAGAAGGAAATGCACTCAACTGTCACCAACTAACGTTAGCCTGCTAAATGGGTAAGGTGGTTAGTTAAACTGGCAGTTAGATAGCTAGTGTGTAACTTGGCTGTTCTCTCAACATTGGACTGAACGCTTGCTGTATAATTTCATAATCGAAATTCATGAAAATATAACGTGATATCGAACTTAAGCTAGCTGGCTAACTACTGCAGGAAATTAACATCAGCTAGCCATTTAGCTAGCGTGCGCGTCTAAAGCTGCTTTCACACTGGACGCGAAACAAACAAGACAGATTACATTCAAAGTCAATCATGTACAATCATTTACATTCAACATCCACTGTGCAAATTCATTCATTAAACAATATTAAAACCAGGGGGTCATTGCAATGAGGATCTAAATAAAATTATATTTAAAAAAAAAAAAGAAAAGAAAAAACAATTGTTGCACAATCATCCCAGTATTTAGCCCATTATATAAATTCACATGGGCTGTGCTCAACAGATTTTAAATTTAACACAGGCATTTAAAGTTTGTAAGGCCTTATTATTGGTTGAAGACTTAATAGATTCTAAGTACTGCTCAAATTCTTTGTAAAATACAATGAATAGTGGTCTTCTGTTTGAAAACTTGCACTTGTGTATATGGAATTTAGTTAGAAGGATCAGTAGATTTATCATGAAAGATTTCTCATGCAAGTTTCTGTCTTTGTGGAAAAAGCCAAATACGACATGGTGTACAAAGATTTTGTGTTATTGTATGAACATGTCATTAATAAATTTTACAACATCGTTCCATAATTTACTAGAGTACTGACATTTCCAAAACAAATGAGACACAGTTTCCAGATGCACTGCACAAAGAGAACAGCTTACACTGATATCAGGTTTATATCTTCTAAGAAAATGCTTAACTGGATAAATCTTGTGCAGAATTTTAAAGGAAATCTCTCTAATCTTATTTGTAATTAAGAATTTATGGGGCAATGTCCACGCTTTAAACCAAGGAATATTATTAACAAATTTACTCCAATAAGCAATGACATAAGGCTTCGTAACTGCTTCATTCTGGAATAGAGACCGAATGGCTTTGTTATTATTCTTATGTGCTGTTGAAAAGCACACTTTTCCGCATGGTGTGTCACCAAGATCAACAACAGAAACATCAGTTGGGAATGAGCCTCTGCACAAAGTTACAGAACCATATGGGATAGCCCCAATTACTAGAGCAAATTCCTTTGCCGTGACAGGAAAATTATAAAAAGAAATGAATTCATCACGATTCATGAGACGACCTTCAGTGTTAATTAATTGACTCACCAAGAAAATGTTTCTGTCGAACCAATTCTTTAGGAAAATACTCTTCTGTTTATACAGAATGTCTCCATTATTCCATAAATAATAACGCTGTGGTGAGAAGTTGTGCTTATAGATAAAGTTCCATGCTAGTAAAGCCTGCTTATGAAAATTGGACAGTTTGATAGGTATCTTGCTTAGCTTATAGTTACAAACCAATAGGAATGGGAGTCCGCCAATTTAGTCAAAAACAAATTTGGGAATGAAATTCCACATGGAGGATTCATTTTTCAAAAAGTGCTTTAACCAGTTTATCTTCAACACGTTATTCAGTATGGAAAAGTCCAGAAAGTCAAGGCCACCATTTTTACAAGAATTAACAATAACAGATTTTCTGATGTAATGTATACGATTCTTCCACAAAAACTTTAACAGCATTTGATCAATTCTTTTGGCAGTTTTGTTAAAAAGATATAGAGAGGATGCAGAATAAATAAGCCGTGAAATGCCTTCGGCTTTTGATAGGAGGACACGACCCTTCAAAGATGAGTCTCGTTGTAACCAACGATTGAATTTGTATTCAGCCTTTTTAATCATTGAATTAAAATTAAGATCACCTCTTTCTTGAAGATTTTTGGTTACAACAATTCCCAGATTCCCTTGACAGGAATGCCATTTATAGAAGATGAAGCACTTTTTTTTAATGCAAACAACTCACATTTCTTTAAATTCAAACAAAGACCTGATGCTTTCGAGTATAATTCAGTACGCTTAATCGCAATGTCTACTTGTAACGAGTTTTTGAGAAATAAAGCCGTATCATCTGCCAACTGGCTTAATATGATATTTCTACCAGCAATAGATATGCCTTCTAGGTCACTTGATTTTATGTTGTGACAAAATGCCTGTGCAACAATTAGAAAGAGATAAACAGAAGCCGGGCAGCCTTGGCGTATGCCTCTTTCAAGACAAAATCGTTGGGTGGTACCACCTATTAACTTCACAGAGCTGTTTCCTTTAGCATAGAGGGTTTTAAAAGCATTGCAAAAATATGTACCAAAGCCAAATCTCTCAAGACAATGAAAAATAAAGGGATGTTCGATAGTATCAAAGGCCTTGTAGAAATCAAGAAAAAATATAAAACTATCCTCTGTTATCAAATCAGAATAATCAATAAGATCAAAGACCAGCCTTATGTTATTAGAAATGTGTCTGTTATCCATAAATCCCGATTGATTTTCATCAATGATAGTGTTTAAGACCTCTTTAAATCTCATGGCGAATATAATGGCAAACAGTTTATAATCATTATTGAGTAAACTGATGGGTCTCCAGTTATCAATTAAAAGGACATCTTTTTTTGGTTTAGGTATGAGACAGAATGATGCCTTGTGTCATGCTAGTGGGAAGCATAGAGTTAGCAATACTCTCTGAAAAAACCCTATGTAAGAATGGTGCAAGCAGCTCAGAGAATAACTTATAAAATTCAGAGCTGATTCCATCATTACCAGGTGATTTGTTAGTTTTTAAATGTTTTATGGAATCTACAACTTCTTCTAAGGTAATTGGAGAGTCACACATCAACTTATCTTCTGGCCTAATTGTATTCACACCATCCAGATAACTGGAAAATGCAGACATGGTATTTGCACTAAACTTAGACTTGTATAAAGAGGAGTAATAATCATAAAATTTAGAAATGTCCCTCCTGTTATCAGTGATAGTACCTTCAATATTCAACTGGAGGACAGAATTGTGCTTAGCTTGTGACTTCTCTAAATAAAAAAAAATAGGCAGACATATGTTCGCCATGTTCTAGCCATTTCTGTCTGGACCTTATAAAAGCACCTTCTGCTTTTTTCTTGTATATGTCGTCTAATTTGTTTTGTAATTCATCCATCATTAACCTTTCTTCTTCAGATAAATTTTCTGGTGGGACATTGGAAAGTGTTGTAATTTCTGAAACAACTTTCTTTTCTGAAGCTCTTCTAGACGTAGCTAGGTGACTGCCATATCTTCTTAAAAATTTTCCAATCTCAAATTTGAGTAGCTCCCAGTTAACTCCAAAAACTCCTTCCTCCTGAGCTTCGTCCCAGTAGAGTGTAATGAGTCTTTTTAGCTCTAGCTCAACACATTTGTGTTTCAGCAAAGAACTGTTCATTTTCCAGTAGGAGAAGTTTTTCAGACAGTCCCCACCAGGGAAAAAATTAACATTAATAGTAACAGCTCTGTGATCAGTTAATGGCGTTGTTAAAATATTCACTTCAACACTGTTCATATTTAGGGTTTTTGAAACAAGCCAGAAATCTAAACGTGACTGTCTAGAGCCATCTTTATTACTCCAAGTATAACTCTTACTATCTGGGAATTTTACCCTCCATACATCAATTAAATCAAACTTACTCATCATTAACTTTAAAGTAGAGTTTGAATTTGAGTGAAGGCCTGAAGGCCATCTATCATTAACCTCATCCATAACAACATTAAAGTCTCCTCCTATCAATAAGTATGCTTCAGGAAATTTAGACAACCAATGTGTAAGCCTGTCCTCCAAAGAATTAATTAGCTGATCATTATCTTGTTTAGAATTTAAGCCGTAAATATTGCCAACGATTAAAACGATGTTACCAACTCTTAATACCAAACAAATAAAGTGGCCATTAGTGTTACAGTCAGAGTGCAAAATGTCTCCTCCAAAATTATTTCTTAAACAAGACACCCCTGCAGAATGTTCAGTTCCATGAGACAGCCAAATATCATTGCCCCATTACGATCTCCAAAAATTACAGTCGTTTAAAAGTGAGTGCGATTCTTGAAAAAATACAAAATCAGTTTTTCGATGCTTGGCAAATAAAAATAAGGCCTTGCGTTTAACATTGTTTCTTAACCCCCTGGCATTTAAAGAAAAGATAGATAAAGACATGAACAAGGACAAATAAAATGAACAAGAGTAGGTTATAAAGAACCTGTTCTAACGGTAGGAAAAACTTTTACCTCAAGGTAAAAAAGGTTAATAAGTATTGCAGCACCATCTGTTATCAAAATCTATGAAAAGACATTCCACTTTTTAAAAAGAAAAAGTCAAATGTATATCAATTAAATCTTGTAGAGAAAGAAAAAGGGTCACCTTATTGCTTAAATAGAGCAGAATGTACATAAACTGAAGTGACTGGGTCAGATATGAACCAAGTAATTTATGTGCTCTGTTTTCACCCACTGCATTAGGGTGTCATAAACACTGACCCACAAACTTTTAACTTTAATGCATCAGTCAGATTTATCTTCAAATGTAAATCAGTTAAATCGTGCCAAAAAAACAAGCTCCTTTGTTGCTTTAACATCGCAAAATATAAGCTTTCACGAGCCAAAGTGACTGGGTCAGTATTAACAAAAAAAAAAAAAAGGTGTTTGTGGTGTGATTTCAACCACAATATTACCGAATCATAGATAACGACACTTGCACACAAAAGCTTTCAATTTAACATAACGTTACCAGCCACAACGAAATAATAAACGGCACGAGTCATTTGAGGATAATCTCGCCTTCTCCTTCAATGAAGGCTCTGGCTCCAGCAAAGAACGCCTTCTTCCCCGCTGTTCGAGCCCTTTGCACCTCCGGCCATAACTTTTGCCTCCTCTCCCTGTCTCCTTTGGAAAAGTCCTCTTTGAATTGCAATCCCTGCTCCTTCAGATATGAAGAGTTTTTTGCCGCTTTCCACACCGCATCCCTGCAGAAACGCGAGGTGAATTGGAGAATGATCCCCCTGGGCCGAGCGTTTTCAGTGGAGTGTAGTTTCTTCCCAAGGCGATGAACGGTGTCTTTGGTGTCCGCGAGCCTGTCTTTCATTGCGGGGAGGACAGCTTGGCAGATTTTTATTACCTCAAGGCGGACGTTTTTCTGCTGGACGGATTCAGGGATCCCCAACAGCTTCAGGTTCCATCGCCTAGTGTAAGTCTCGAGCTCATCTATTCTTCTTTGCATAAGCTTGATAGGCTGCTCCACCATAGTGACACGCTGCTCAAGGTTAGTAATCATAGTAGTAACAGCTTTCAGGTCGGAAACTACACCATCCACCTTTTCCTCAATCACGTCGGATCTGCTGTTAATGAGCTTCATCATATCGTCAAGTCGAGAGTTTATATCACCGGACAAGGGCGAATTGACTACTTCCTGAGTTTTTTTTCTTCACCGCTGGAGAGTCACTTGGTGAAAATGGGAGCGACGGATATTCCTCCTCAGATAAACCCAAGGCCTCTATGTCGCCCGCGTCTATTATGTAGTCATGACCGCTGCTAGCCAGCACAGCTAACGCCTGCGCTGAGCTAGCTCTTCTACTTTTAGAGTCCGAGCGGTCGCGTTTGTTTCCCGGCATTACAGCGTAAAATTTATCAGACTTACTAAAAAAAGTTGTCAGACGTGCTTCTCTAAAAGAGGGGTCGAAAAACACATACAATTGACCACTTTTCACTCGTCTTTGCTAAAATTTGGTGCGCAGCATCGAAAAGACAGTCTGCTCAGGCCGCCATCTTGCACCCAAACCCTGCCCTTCTTTCTAAGGGGCGTCCCGCTTGGATGTCGAAAAGAATTCTGGGATATGCGTGCTGTCAAGTTCACACAAGTTACCATCCGGTGCATCCTCGGAAAAATGGGCGTGTCTAGAACACTTCCGGGAGTGGTAACCGTTCTCGTCGAGATGCGAACTTTGAATTGAGACAGTACATGGTCTCAGAGGGATGACGTTTCTCAAGTTCACAAGAACAGAAGTACAGAGAAGAACGCATATTGAGAAACGGCCAACAAGTCGGCCAGGACAGAAGGCGAGACAATGGCTGTGTACATAACTAAAGTAAATTAATGTTCCTCCTATTCTTTACTTTAAAATCGTTGTACGTGAAAGTGAAAGTGCTGATGTGACGCAGTTGTTTCGGAAAACATGGCGACGCTATATGGAGTTATTCGAGATCAGTAAAGTGTATATGTAAGGGATAATTAACGAGAAGGTGTGCATTCCACGGTTTTAATGCACGACGCGGAGGCAAATAACCACCCGACGCGAAGTGCATTAAAACCGTGGAATGCTCACCTTCGAGTTAATTATCCCGCTTATACTATGGTCATTTGCCTGCAATATCAAATCGCAGCATTCAGAAATTTTTGGTGAAAGTTTTGCACCAAAAAAAACAAACAAACTTTATGCGCAATAATGCAGACTGTAGCTAGCTTGCTACCCACAATTACAATGAAGTAATGACGGTTTCCGCAGTCAGAGAGCTGAAATCAATCTGCTGGCATGGCACGCAGCTAGCGAACTGTCAGCAGTTGCTGACACATGAAGTGGACATGTTAGCTTCCTTTATAACCGTACTCAATTACAATCATTTAATGAATAAAGCCTGATTACTTCGCTGCTACAATATTTACGGTCATTATCGCTCGAGTACCTATAGTTAACCGCCCCGCAGGACGCAACTTATATGACGCCGCTAAATTTACTGGAGATAAATGAGCAGCTAGGTTTCCGTTGTACCCAGCACAATACCAGGTCTAACGTTGCTAGGGTTACAAGTTGGCTAGGGGATGAATTTCGAATGGTGAAACGACCGTAGCCGAACTACCTGTGCGGTTCCACGGTTTTAATGCATACCTGCCAGCCAATCAGAAAAAAGTATTCACCCAGACCATGGTATAATGCAGGTTTAACACTACTCTCGACTAATGTGTACATAAAGCTTTCAAAATGTACATACAGTATTTCTAAAACGATCTATTAATGCCGTTAAATTACACTTTTTGTCTGTTTCTGTAGTAGCTGTTTTTTTAACGTAAACCGGTAACTACGTTACGTAAGGGAGTCGTGGAGGAAAGTAGCCCCTACTCACCTTGGCGAGTAATTGGGAGCATGAGGAGGTGGCTTGTAACACTGCAGAAATTTATGATGGGTCGCAAGTGTCTGAGATAAAATAAGGATATCCTGATGAAATGAAATTGATATCTTGCTAAGGTTTTGATACTGAGACAGTTGGATATGCTTAGAAACAGATCATAGAGGGTTAACATGGACACGCCCCCTTTTGCAAAACTCTATAAAAACAACCGGAGTGGGATATTTCGATAAAATGGACTGCAATTTTCTTCAACCAAATATCAAAGAACAGAATAATTCTGAGACCACTGAGCTGCGAGATTCGCCTAATTTAGATGATTTTCATGATTTTAGATGGAATTACCCAGAGTAAATATATAATTTCCGATTTCAGTTTTCTGGGTGACACTGACGCTGAGTTGTGTTTATATCTGTTGCAGGTACTCGTGAATTCATGAATACTTGGTGATATTTGACACCATGAGATTTATGTCTGAGTTATTCATGAATGTTGGGGGATATTTGACACCTAGTTGTGTTAATATCTGTTACAGTTACTCATGAGTCCAGGGAATCACCTGCAGCTTCTATTGGCTGCATTCCAGCTCCGTAAGTAAAAACCCATTTATCCTGTTTTTAGAGTGTAGTCGAGACTCCATTCCTCTCCCTGCATGGGTTGATTAGTGGAATAAGGTGTGTACCTGCTGGGTTGGAGGTAAAGCCTGCATCCTGGATGGGATTGAGTTCCCTTGCTTTTTAGTGAGCGGGAGAGGAGTAGATTTTGGTAGTTTTTGTCATAATCAGTGTTGGGGTAGTTACTCTAAAAAAGTAATGCATTCCACATTACTAGTTACTTTTTAAAAAGTTATCCCTTACTATACTTAATCACTCTCAACCGAAAGTAAATAGATACTCTCTAGCGACATTACTTTTGGATAACTCAGCACCACCATCTTAAATTTACCATAACTAAATTAATTAGCCACATCATGTTAAACCTGGAATCTGCCCAGATCAGCACAAATCTGTACTCTCGTAAGGAGGACAGACTCAAGATCTCTCTTTCATGCTCTTTAATACAGCAGAGCCAACAGTGAAGCTGTAAAAAGCACAAACGGCACAGAAAAGTGAGCCAAGTACAAGGCTGCAGTTCTGGTATAAATACGTGTGAAAAAGGACGGTTGATTTGTTTTTCTGTCCATGGTCTCAATCGCCTATGTCCTCAAAAGGAAGAAGACTGCATTTTTCTGGCTGATTTTTGAAGAATTTAAAGTAATGCAAATAACTAGATAGGGCCCTTTGATGTTTGACGCTTTTGTTCAACCTGCGTCGGGTTTAATAAAGGAAAAGGGAACGCTCGGATATTCGCCCCATGGCAGCAGGTAGTGGTACTACGCCTTAAAAAAGAATCGATTCAGAATCGTCCCAGCCCTATAACTAGACAATGTATTTGTTAGTAACTGTAATGCAATTACCCAAGTTATCAAAGTAATGTGCTACATTACTGCGTTACTGATGAATGTAATCTGATTACAGTAATTAGTTACTTCGTAATTTGTTACCCCCAACGTTGGTCATAATGATGGGAAACTGCAGTGATCTGATTTTGTAAACTTCCTTTCCACTGTGTCTGAAGTGGTAGGAAACCAGGTCGGCCCCACACTGCCTGAGACGGTGACTGTGACAGAAGGAGAAATGGCTGTTTTGGACTATGATTTCTCAGCGTTCATCAGCTCTCAACATCCAAAGACAGACTTGTTCATCAGCTGCACAAATTTCAATGGAGCCAGGGGAGTCCACGTATGTGACTTTTATAAGGACAAATCCCACGCTTTGGGTGACTTCAGCACCCGAGCAGAGATATACAGGCCTAACGACACAAATCATCTATACTGTCTCACCATTAACCAAACCAGATTCTCGGACCAAGCAGTCTACACCTGTGATATATCTTGGGGATCTCCCGGTCATAGCAGAAGAATTCATCTTACCATTCAAGGTAAAAGACTGTGGCATTTCAGCATATACTCTTGTTTAATTAATGTTATGACTTGAAAAAATCACAACAAAGAAAACTAGAAAGTACAACTAAAACAAATTCATTCCTTTATAAAAAAAGTTCTTCAAAAAAATATATATCCACTATTTAATTCCTAATAACACTCTAATGCCACTATTTAACTGTTGCCAAAACATAACTCTGTTTCTGCTCTCTTTTTATCCCCCGCAACAACGTTGTTGCGGGGCGGTATTAAATGGGCTCCGTGTGTCCGTCTGTTCGTCCGACACATTTCCTGTCCGGGCTGTAACTTTGTAACTAATCATACGATAATGATCATATTTGGCATGGAGGTGTAGAAACTCATAAAGTGTGTCGTGAAAAACAATTTTGAAAATATTTTTATAATTTTCTGTGTTTTGGGGCAAAAAGTGACAAATTGGTGAATGCGTCCTGTCCGGGCTGTAATTTTCCATCTGATCATATGATAATGATCATATTTGACATGAAGGTGTAGAAACTCATAAAGGTGTGTCATGAAAAACAATTTTGAAAATATTTTCTTAATTTTCCGCGTTTTTGGGCAAAAAGTGACTAATTGGTGAATGCGTCCTGTCCGGGCTGTAACTTTGTAACTAATCATACGATAATGATCATATTTGGCATGGAGGTGTAGAAACTCATAAAGGTGTGTCGTGAAAAACAATTTTGAAAATATTTATAATTTTCTGTGTTTTGGGGCAAAAAGTGACAAATTGGTGAATGCGTCCTGTCCGGGCTGTAATTTTCCATCTGATCATATGATAATGATCATATTTGACATGAAGGTGTAGAAACTCATAAAGGTGTGTCATGAAAAACAATTTTGAAAATATTTTTGTAATTTCTCATGTTTTGGGCCAAAAAGCGAAAAATTTGTGGGAAATCTGTAATGTGTCGTGTCCGGGCTATAACTTCGAAACTAATCATCCACTTCTGATCATATTTGGCATCGAGGAGTAAAACCACATAAAGGTGTGTCATGAAAAACAATTTTGAAAATAATTTTGTAATTTCTCACGTTTTGGGCCAAAAAGCAACAAATTTGTGGTAAATTTGTAATGTCTTGTGTCCGGCCTATAACTTTGAAAATAATCATCCGATTGCGATCATATTTGGCATCAAGGTGTAAAAACATATAAAGGTGCGTCATGAAAACAATTTGGTACAATTTTCAGAGTTTTCTGATGCATACTCTCCGGTCTATTTTTTTTGCAAGGAAATTAACAGCTTTGCGATTAGTACAGTTCTTTAGAAATCTAAATGCATATAAACATTCTCTATTCAAAAATGCAATGCCAGTTGCGGGGGATATTGCTTGACAATGTCAGCAGCTTGTTTTTGTTGTCTGAATCTCTGCTCAAAATCACAGCATTTATATAGAGTAGCAACCTTCTAGAAAGATCCACAGGATTCTAGGGAAATCCCGCCCCCTCCAAGCAGGAAAGTGCCAGAAGCTTCTAGAAATTACTAGACTTTTCTTAATGATTTTACAGACACGCCACCAGAGGGTGCCAAATGAACAAAATAAATATAGCTGACCAGCAAGGCAGCAAAACAGCATGTAACAAATCTTCATTTACAAATGAAATATAATGCTGTACAAAAAATACTCATACATAACACCTCCCCTCTTTAAGAAAAGAAAGGTTTGCTAAAAGCTTTCTTTTGTTAAAATTAACAGTTTTAAAATCAGAACAATATTGAACTTTACACAAACGTATCATTGATCATGATAATCATATACATAACAACCAGTGCAATTTTTACAATCAGATAGAAAAGTAAAATTACATTTTTCACAATAAAATAAAGAAATAAATTTACATGCGTGAAAGTGTATCTGGGATTACATTATCTTTTCCCCTGATGTGAGAAATATCCAAATCATATTCTTGCAAAAGTAAACTCCATCTCAGTAATCTTTGATTCTTGTTTTTGATCTTGTGCAAGAATGATGTTTATCAAACTTTTTGGAAAAGTAACAAACGGGATGATCTACGCCATCAGTGTCTTCTTGCAGTAAAACTGCACCTGCACCAATGTCACTGGCATCAACTGCCAACTTGAACTCCTTTTTGAAATTGGGAGATAAGAGAACTGGTGCATTTTTGAGAATAGCTTTCAGCTGGTCAAATGAATTTTGACATTTTTCATCCCAAACAAATTTTGCATTTTTCTTCAGTAAATTTGTCAAAGGTTCAGAGATGGTCGAGAAATTTTTACAGAATTTTCTGTAGTAGCCAGCCATCCCTACAAATCTCATGAGCTGTCTTTTAGTTGTTGGCTCAGGAAATTCAGTGATAACTTTGACTTTTGCATCAACTGGTTTGACTTGACCCCGTCATACAACATGACCTAAGTAAACAACTGTAGCTTTAGAAAAGTCACTGTTAACAAGGTTGATAGTCAGCTTGGCATCACTCACTCTCTGAAAGAAGTTTCTGATGTAGGTGAGGTGCTCTTGGAAGCTGTCACTGGTGATGATAATGTCATCGATATAGGCCTCATATCCTGGTAGTCCAGCAATCACTCTGTTTACCAGACGTTGGAAGGTGGCCGGAGAATTTTTCATTCCAAATGGCATGACCTTGTATTGGTATAATCCATCTGGTGTGACGAAGGCAGAGATCTCCTTTGCTCTATCTGTTAGAGGGATCTGCCAGAAGCCCTTGAGGAGATCAAATTTTGTGACATACTTTGACTGTCCAACTTTGTCAATGCAGTCATCAATCCTGGGAATAGGATATGAGTCCGTTTTTGATAGAGCATTCGCTTTCCTGTTGTCTGTCACCATTCTATATGTTCCATTGGGTTTTGGAACTAAGATGCATGGAGAACTCCAGTCACTGTAACTTGGTTCAACAAAGTCATTTTCAAGCAAATATTTGACTTCCTGTTTAAGGTACTTCTGCTTCTCTGGATTCATTCTGTAGGGATGCTGTTTTACAGGCTTGGCATTATCTTGTAGGATGACATCATGGTAAACCAAATCAGTCCTTGATGGAACGTCAGGGAATATGTGACTATATGGGAATATGTGACTCTCAATCTCTCATCTCTCACTTCCGGCTATGTCTTCAGCTTGCTGCCGCCGCTGCTGTTGCCGTGGTTGTGGATTGCTCTTGACTACTTGTGAACGGCCTGCTTCGTAATACCTGACTGGATTGTCTAGCCTTGCTTGCATCTTTTCCACCACGGTGGTGTGTCCGCGCTGGTAAGTAAATCTCCGTTTGCTTATCCAGTGGGACTTTTAGTTGAAGCCCAGATCGTGAGTTTTACTACGCGGTTTGTGTTGAAACTCGCCGCTTGTGAAGGATGGTTGTTTGCTAGGGCGACGGCTTCCCAGTCGGTGTTTTTTTCCCGTTGCTGGGTTCGTTTGAAGGAAATAGCGTGGTGCTTCTACTAAAGAGGAGAGTGCGTCTCGATTTCTGTGTCGGCTGAGTTTGGCGTGATGAAAGCATATTATTAAACAATTGAAAGTTATACAAAACTAGCGTGTCAGCTTTTAACTTCTGGTAAAATTGGAAAAATTGCTTTACCATGCCACCCAAGCAAGCTGCAAAGCCTAGTGAAGATGACCTCATGTCCACGGGCCAGGCTAAGGACTTATTACAACAGCAAAAAGACCATTTTATGGACCTGCTCCAACAACAACAAGACACCTTCAAATCCTTTGTTCAAATAATAATGGACTCTACGAATAAACGCCTTGACGAAATGTCGAAAGAAATTCAAGAACTTAAACACAGCATCCAGTTTACTCAAAATGACGTGGATGACATCAAAAGTAAAATACATGTGCAATCCAATCAATGCAATGCAATGCAACAAGACATTTACAAACTCTGTGAGGGTTTGCTCTCTGTCACTACCTCTACGGATTATTTAGAAAATCTGTCGAGAAGAAATAATCTAATCATTAAGGGGATCAAAGAAACTGAACATGAAGGATGGATAGAGACAGAGAGCAAAGTGTAAAATTTGATTTCTGAAAAATTAAACTTGAATCAAAAATCAATAGAAATAGAACGTGCGCATCGGACAGGGAAACCAGATGCAGACCGTAATAAATTTAGACCCATGGTGGTTAAATTTTTAAAATATAAGGACAAGATGTCAGTCATGGCGAACGCAAAGAAATTGAAAGGAACCGGAATCCACATAAATGAAGACTTCTCTGACGCTGTGCGACGGAAAAGAAAGGAACTTCTTCCAGCAATGCGAGCTGCCCGTGAGCGCGGCGGTATCGCCTACCTCCGATACGACCGTCTAATTGTCCACCCACCAGGCAAACGAAAATCAGAAAGAGCCTCAAAATAATTCCCCATTCATCACTACGTCCACCCCTGAGCAAAATGCGCCTAGAGGTAGACAGTCCGAAACAAACCGGATTCAAAACAGGACTTAGAATTTGAAAGGATGTCACTCATATTAACTGTCAAAAAAGCCAGAACACTCCTTCGCGGAGCTGGAACACTCTTATAAACAGCTGAAGAATAATTTGATGGCTACACTAACCCCTAAAGACAAAAATGTCTGTCCTAAATGTGAAAAAAAATTAAAATCGCAAAATGTAAACTGTGGTATATGTAAACTTAATTTCCATTTAAAATGTTCTCCTGTTCCCAGTCCTAACTCTAAATTATGGGTATCGTGGATTTGTGATGAATGTATATCTTTGTTTCCATTTTTTAAGCTGGAAGATAATGATATTTGTTCTCTTTCTTCAGAAACATACAATATTACTTGTTTTGAAAATATGCTTTTCAATCCATTTGATATCAACCCGTCTGTAAATGCTGGTCTTAGTAATGTAGATCCCGATACAAACAGCATGTATGTAATGAAGGAGCCTTGTAGATATTTCAGTGAAAAACATTTTAAACATTTGACTAGAACTCTTCCATCTGATACTTATCTGTTTTCTGCCTTCCACCTTAACATTCGTAGTCTTTCAAAAAACTATGACCATCTTGCTCATTTCCTGGCATCACTAAATTATGATTTTTCAGTCATTGCTTTAACGGAAACATGGCTCACAGAAAACACAAAAAGTATTTATGAACTCCACCAATATAACTCACTTCATTCTACCAGAGTAAAGAAAACCGGTGGGGGAATAGCATTGTACATTCGAAATGATTATGATTATGTGCAGAGAGTGGACCTGTCTGTAAACTCTGAGGATGCAACAACAGAGTCTGTTTTTGTTGAGTTAACAGTACCCAATAATGGCCGAAAGGTTATTGTTGGCTGTGCGTATCGTCCACCAGACCAGGATATTAACAACTTTAATGATGCATTGGAGAATACTTTAGATATAATAACTAAAGACGGTAAATTGTGTTATATTCTCGGTGACTACAATATCGACCTTTTCAAAAGTGAAACACATTCACCCACTCAGGATTTTTTAAACGCTCTATATTCCAATTACTTTTATCCTGCCATTCACAAACCCACCAGAGTTACTGACAGGTGTGCTACTCTAATAGACAATATATTAACAAACAGTCTGAATGAAGTGCTCCATTCGGGTATCTTATTTTCAGACATCACTGACCACTTCCCAGTCTTTCAATTTACCATGCTTGACAATGTTGAAAACAATCAAACTGAAGTCAACATAACTTATCGCAAATTTAATAATCGAAATATGGCTTGTTTTAAACAACTTATCAATAATCATTCCTGGACAAATTTATACACTCAAACTAACCCTAACAGAGCTTACCAAACTTTTATGGACTCTTTTATCTCTATCTTCAATAAGTGTTTTCCCTCAGTCTCTGTAAATAAAAAAATTTGAAAACAGGACTTTTCCAAACCATGGTTCACCACTGGATTACTGAAGTCTTCAAAGAAAAAAAAAAAAACTTTATAAAAAATTCTTAACTAACCCTACACCACTTAATCAATCTAACTACAAAACATATAAAAATAAATTTACTCATCTCCTTAGATCAGCAAAAAAAAAAATATTTTACAGACAAATTCAAGGCTTCCTCAAATAATATCAAAGAAACATGGACTATTATAAACCAATTATTACATAAAAAGAAACCTGTGACAAAAATACCATTTTGTTTCGCTGACAGAGGGAAAACGCTTACAGGCTCATATGAGATTGCATGTAGGTTTAATGATTTCTTTGTCAATGTAGGTGCCTCTCTGGCAAAAAAAATAAAAAACCCAGGAGGTAGTCCCCTTGACTATATTGATGGTTGTTTTCCTACCTTTAAGATCTTTGATCAGCCTGATGCAAATGAAGTTATAAGCATTATTGAGAAACTCAAATCAACCAGTTCAGGACACGATGAGGTCAGAAATTCTCTTGTAAAAGAGGTCAAATATTCAATAGCAGACCCCCTAACGTTTATTTTTCCCCTGTCATTGGAGACTGGTGAAATTCCAAGTGATCTCAAAATTGCAAAAATCATCCCCATATTCAAATCAGATGATCCAAGTTCCTTGACAAATTATCGACCAATTTCAATATTACCCTGTTTTTCAAAGATTCTTGAAAAATTAGCTTACAAGAGAATTCTACAACATATTAATTCAAATCATATATTATACAACCATCAATATGGCTTCCGCAAGAATCATTCTGCTTACATGGCTTTGTTAGATCTTTTTGAAAAAATCTCTACTGCTCTTGACAATAATGAATATACTATAGCAATTTTCTTGGACCTTTCAAAAGCGTTTGATACAGTGAACCACGAAATATTGCTATCAAAACTACATAGATATGGCTTCCAAGGTAATGTTTTTCAATGGTTAAAAAGCTATATTACTGATAGGCAACAATACGTTCATTTTAAGAACTGTAAGTCTAACACAGTAACATTGTCATGCGGTGTGGCTCAAGGCTCAATTCTGGGTCCGTTATTATTTTTAATTTATATCAATGATTTTGCCACAGTTCCAAGTACAATTTTACCTCTTTTATTCGCAGATGATACAAATCTTCTGATTTCTAATAAACACTTAAAAACTCTTTTAAAAGAAGCCAACTTGGGCCTACAAGCTTATTCAAAATGGTTCAAATTGAATAAACTGTCTCTTAACATAAATAAAACCAATTTCATACTATTCTCAGGAAGGAAAAAGTATAACCCGGATGAAGTTAAGCTCTTTATTGAAGGCTCCGAAATTAAAAAGGTATCCACTGCTCGCTTTCTTGGTGTCATGGTTGACGAAAATTGTACTTGGAAAGAACATATTGCTTTTGTGACAAAAAAAGTGTCTAAGTCTCTGGGTATCATCAGAAAGATCAGTTCATTTCTTAATAGATCCAGTTTACTGGTTTTGTATTATAGCTTAATATCTCCATACCTAATTTATTGTAACATAGTGTGGGCCAATACCAGCCCAACCAAGCTCAATAAGCTTCACTTACTGCAAAAACAATTTGTTAGAGCTGCCACAAACTCAAACTCTAGAGCTCCATCCTCTCCACTATTTTCTAAACTAAGGATCCTAACCATATTTGATATCAATATCATACAAATATGCACTTTTGTTTACAAAGTAATTCATCAAAATCAAGAACTGCCCAATCACTTTCAACAATATTTTTGCAGAAATCTCAGTTTTCACTCATATAGGACAAGACAAGCAGAACACTTGCATCTTCCCCTCCGCCACACTAGCAGAGGGCAGTACTCTGTCAAATACAAAGGGAGTACACTGTGGAATGAACATCACAATCTTGCTGACAATGCCCCCTCCTTGTCAATATTTAAAAAGGGACTATTCTTGAAATTATTAGAACAATATGTATAGCGGTCTCTTTGCACCACAAGATGAACATGGTTCTATCTATGTTTGCTGTTACTTCTTTTAATTAGTTTGTTCTAGTTTACCTTTATTTATTATGATTTTTTTTCTTTTCTCTTCTTTTTTGTTGTCTTTTTCTGCCGTCCTGTATTTTATCATTCTCATCTTATTTTCAATTACTTATTCTTTATTTTTCCCATAGGATGTACATTAATTTTTTTTCTTGAATAAGCATTTCATAAGGTCAGGGTGAGGCCGCTCTGTAAGCCCTTTCGGGCTTCAGACCTCACCTGCACATTTTTTTTCTTCTTTTTAACTCACTCCTCTTGAGTGATCTCTTTTGTAATGTGTCTCTCACATGTGCAAATAAATAAATAAATAAATATTCAAATATGAGCTGCTTTAGCTGCTGTTGTTGAAAAGGGTCCAGGTGGGACAACTTGCTGTCAATATTTTGAAGAATGTCTGAATTTTCAAGTTTGACTGGACCAGGTTAATTTTCTAAGGGGCAGTCACAATCTTCTTTGAAATTTTCCAGTTCAACTGTATTTACCACATTGACTGGCTTTTGCTGAGTGTCTCTATAAATGTATTCTTTCAGCATGTTGACGTGACACATTTGTTTTTGTTTCCTCCTTCCAGGAGTTCAAATTATGTAATTTAGATCACTGACCTTTTTGAGGACAGTGTAAGGGCCAAAATATCGGGCTCTTAGAGGGTTTCCAGGAACTGGCAAAAGTGCAAGAACTTTGTAACCAGTTTTAAAACTTCTATCTTTTGAATGAAGGTCATATCTGGCTTTCATTTTGCCCTGAGCTTCTTTGAGATTAGACTTAGCAAAGTCACAGGCCTTAGAGAGACGATTACAGAAGTCAGAGACATACTGAAGCAAGTTAATTGGGACATCATCTTCGGCCAGAAACTTTTCCTTCAGAAGCTTCAAAGGTCCACGGATTGTATGCCCAAAAACGAGCTCAAAAGGACTGAACCCAAGAGACTCCTGAACAGCTTCACGGGCAGCAAACAAGAAGATGGACACCTTCATCCCAATCTTTCTCTGTGTCAAGGCAGTAGGTCCTTATCATGTTCTTCAGGGTTTGATGGAACCTCTCCAAAGCACCTTGACTCTCAGGATGGTAAGCTGATGACCTGTATTGTTTAATACCACGCTCATGCATAATTTGTTGAAATATGCCAGACATGAAATTTGATCCTTGATCAGACTGAATAGACTTAGGAAGACCAACAAAGCAGAAAAACTTGGTAAGAGCCTTGATGATAGTCTTCGCCTTGATATTACGAAGTGGAATTGCCTCAGGAAACCGGGTGGAAGCACACAGGATAGTCAGTAAGTACTCACAACCCGATCTAGTCTTCGGCAATGGTCCAACACAGTCAATGATGAGCCGACTGAAAGGTTCTTCAAAAGCGGGAATGGGCTTAAGTCGAGCCTTCGGAATATTCTGGTTCGGCTTCCCAACCATTTGACAAGTATGACAGGATTTGCAGTACTCCTGTACATCAGACCTCATGGAAGGCCAGAAGAAGTGGTTTCTGACACGTTGAAGGGTCTTCTTGATACCCAAATGACCTGACATAGGATTGTCATGGGCCAGACTAAGAGTTTCTTGACGATAAGGCTTTGGAAGAACAATTTGATGGGTGATCATCCACTCTTCATCTGCAGGAACATCAGGTGGACGCCACTTTCTCATAAGCACACCATTTTTGTAGTAAAAACAGACAGGAACTTGAGTAGCCTCTTGTTCACTTGCAGCCTGTGGTAGAAGATGCGCTAGATCACGAGCTTGTTGTTGCTCATGAATAAGTCGTTTACAAGACAAAATGTCATTAGAATGACCTGACAAGGACAAGTCTGAAGATTTCCCAGACATCTCAGGACTGGAAGGTTCCTGATGAAAAGACTGCCCAATGAAGGTGTCAGCCAGGTTAAAGTCCAGGTCAGCATCATCTTGAATAGCCTTTTTGGCCATAGAACGAGTAACTGCACATGAAGGATAGAGGTCTGGAATTTCCTCCTCTATAGAGTCAGATTCTTGATGAATGAAAGGAGTGTCAGTTACAATATGGTAGGGCACAATCTTATCCCCAGCAAGATCATTACCAAGAAGCAAATGAATGCTTTTGAAAGGAAGAGAAGACCGAACACCGACAGTAACAGGCCCAGAGACCAAGTCTGATTTGAAATGAACATTATGGAGAGGTACACTTGTAAAACCACATTCTACTTCTTGAATAAGGACATTAGCCTGAGTAGACTATTTGTCCGAGAAAGGCAGAATATCTGCAAGAATAAGAGATTGGGAAGACCCAGTATCCCTGAGAATTCGAACAGGAGCAGATGAGGAAAAATCATGTGAAAGTGAGACAGAACCATCAGTGATGAATGGCTCAAAACCCTCCAAAATAGAATCAGACACAGAAGGTAGAAGATCAGGTGAACTGACCATTGATAAAAGAGATTCTCTCTTAGTGAAAGCAGTTGGCTTGGTTTCTTCTCGTTGTTGTTTTTTCTTGAGAGCATAACACTCAGAAATAAGGTGACCTTGCTTTTTGCAGTATTGGCAAGACACAGAGGGTAAAGAATCCGAGGATTGCTTCTCACTGGAAGGTTTCCTCTCAGAAATGGCCTTAGAATCATTAGAAGTGTTGTTAGAAGAAGTCTTGGACTGAAACTTGCTTTGAAATTTCGAAAAAGTGGATTTTTGCACAAAAGAAGACTTGTGAGTCAATGCATAACTATCAGCTTGGGTAGAAACATCTTGCAAAGTATTGGCTTGTTTTTCTTCAAGGAAAATCTTAATATCAGGCTGGACACACCTTTTGAATTCTTCAACCAGAATAAGTTACCTCATTCTATCAAAATCTTTTTCAACTTTCATGGAATTACACCACTGGTCAAACAACTGTTCCTTTAACCTGCCAAATTCAACATGAGTTTGACTGGCTTCCTTGCGGGAATTCCTAAATTTTTGCCTGTAAGCCTCAGGGACTAATTCATAACCCTTCAGAATGGCAGATTTGACAAAATCATAATCAGCACACTGTTGGACAGATAACTGGTTATAGATTTTTCTAGCTTTACCAGTAAGAACACTTTGTAACATCATTGTCCAATGCTCTTTTGGCCATTTCAAATTTTCAGCAATTTTTTCAAAATGGGTAAAGTATTGGTCAACATCATTTTCTAAGAAAGGAGGAACAAGTCTGATATGTTTAACAACATCAAAATGATCAGAAAGTCCAAAAGACTTTGGAACAGTACCTGCTTCTATTCTCTTCATTTCCAATTCGAACTGCAAATGTATCCTCCTTTCTTCCAATTCTCTTTCCTTTTCCAGCCTTCTCTCTTCCAGCTCTTTCAGGCGCAGCTGAAATTCAAGTCTTTGCAGCTCTGTAGCAGGCACTTCCACAGCTTTAATTAATTCTGCTGCTTCTTCCCCGAAGATATCTTCATCGATGAAATGTTGCACCAAAATGTTGAATATTTCTTGTTTCTTCATTGATGACCTCACATCAGATAATCCAAGGGTTGAGGCTATTTGCAGCAAGTCCTTCTTCTTTGCCAGCACAATTAATTCCTGGGTTGGAGTTTTCAAAAAACTTTCCACATCGAAGGTCATGATTGCTGATTTTTAAGTCACAAGATTTAAAATAATAATCGTCGGTGAATCCAATCTCGGTAGAACCTCCAATTTGTTATGACTTGGAAAAAATCACAACAAAGAAAACTAGAAAGTACAACTGAAACAAATTTATTCTTTAATTAAAAAAAAGTTCTTCAAAAAAATATATCCACTATTTCATTCCTAATAACACTAATGCCACTATTTAACTGTTGGCAAAACAAAACTCTGTTTCTGCTCTCTTTTTTTTGTTGTCTGAATCTCTGCTCGAAATCAAAGCATTTATATAGACTAGCAACCTTCTAGAAAGATCCACAGGATTCTAGGGAAATCCCGCCCCCTCCCAGCAGGAAAGTGCCAGAAGCTTCTAGAAATCACTAGTTTTTTTTTAATGATTATACAGACACGCCACCAGAGGGTGCCAAATGAACAAAATAAATATAGCTGACCAGCAAGGCAGCAAAACGGCATGTAACAAATCTGCATTTACAAATGAAATATAATGCTGTACAAAAAATACTCATACATAACATTAAAAAAATATATAGATATATATTTTTCAAAGTGTTCCATTAGAAGGCGATCTTGGGTCTGAAATCCGTAAGGACACAAAATCCAGTGAGTGGATGGGCCCCATGGTCTGGTGTCTGTTAAGGCTCTGTTCCGTGTAGTGTGGTGTGTAGTTGGCATGTGTCCTATACGTCTTGGTAGCACCTGTTGTGCTGAGCGTTTCTTTTCCGTTTCTATCCCATTTTTCTGTTAATATTACGTTGATTTTTTTTTCTGAGAGTTTTTCTGCCTTTTACGGAATACAGTCGCAAATTTCCCGCTTTTGACGGCCTGTACTTTTGCAAGACGCCCGTAAGGTGAACCTTGGACTTGGGCTACGCGGCATCCAACTAACGTAAGTTAATGACCATGATGGCTTCCCGTGTTCGCCGACCTCTTTTCCTGTCTTGTGCTCTGAAGGTAATGTTTTGTTACGACTCCTCTGCGCTTAGCGGCACTTTCATTTGCAAGAAATGTGTCTCATATGCTAGCTTAGCTGAAAAGCTTTTACAGCTGGAAGCTCGCGTAGAAACGCTGCAGAACATTAGGTCGAATAAGGAGTTCATTGATTCTTTCTTGGTCCAGCCTGAAACGAGTGTTAATGTTAGTTCTCTTTCTGTTTCCCGTTCATTACCTGCTGCAGCAGCTTCTTCACAGCTTGATGTGTTTGTAACCGTTCGAGGTAAGCGTAGGGGAAAGAAACTTGAGCAGCCACCCAGTCCCTCTCCCGTTAAACTGTTTAATTCATTTGCTCCCCTCGAAGATTTAGAGCCAGACGAACGAGTACCGGAAAAGTCACTAATTATCGGGGATTCCATTGTTAGAGATGTAAGGGTGTTTAAACCGACTACCACAGTGAGCTGTATTCCTGGCGCTCGTGTGACTGATATCGAGGCGAATCTGAAATTACTCAGGGTTGCCAACTTTTGGTCTGTGGCTGGAGTGAGATTCTATTGCTGGCGGGGGGGGGGGGGGGGGCGGGCTGTATTAGCTTTTCCATAATAATAATAATAATAATAATAGCAATACAAAGACATTAGATTATCACTTGCAAGCTAAGCCATACCCAGTGAAGGAGAAAATGAAATGATAGCATTCATACAATTGGCAACTTGAATTGGATTGCTGTGCTCATAGACCATCATTGAATGACAATTAATTTCCAAAGTGCAACACATGCCATGCACATTCATAACTTGTAAACCATCCAAATTCAAGCGTCAAAGACTCATGTAATTATGCATCATCATACCTGTCAACCCCAAATGACTAAAATGTGTATAAAGCAACACCAAAATTCTGATTTTTTTTTCCCGAAAAATCAGATTATTTTTCATGTTGGGGTATTTATTATGCACATGCTTGAACAGGAAAGATCTATTTTGGCTGAAAACAAACCCTGCTCCGATCCGGTGCCCGCCTACTTGAGCTACCACTTCTGACAAGATGCGACGGATAACCCGGTCAGCACTTATTTTGCAAATAGCCTACAACGCGCACAATCTTCCGCGACCGCGCCCACGTAGGAGACAGGAGTTTACTGGCAGTTGTGAATATTCAAAAACCGATCCTGGTGTGCCATCTAGTGATAAAATATTGTAACTGCGTGCCTAAATTTGCAGCTCCACGTCCACTGGCGGACACATCTGCACAAAGATACACCGTTGTTCTTCTCGAACACGCCAAATCCATGTAATCTGTAAATGATGAATTAAATTAATACTTTAATTTGAAACAAGTAACTAAGTTCCCAGTGTCAAAGCAACAAAGTGAAAGTATACTTATCATATATGGCTCAAGCATTTGCAACTTGGGTCTATCCGGGTGACTAACATGTTTTTTTTAATTTTTTTAATTTTTTCGAGAGTTCCCCCGGCGATAAAATCCCCACTACACCACTGCACATAACCATGTAAGAATGAATGTATTTATATACATTTAAACCAGGGATACTCACTCTTATCCAGAATGAGCCGCAGTGGGTGCAGGCTTTCATTCTAACCATGCAGTCACACACCTGATTCTAGTTATCAAGGGACTATGGCAAAAGCTTTAAGGGTTGATTAGAAGAATCAGGTGTGCGACAGGTTGGATAGAGTGAAAGCTCGCACCCACTGTGGCTCATTCTGGAAAAGAGTGAGTTTCCCTGATTTAAACATTTATTAAACTGCAGGGTAACGAAAACAAAAAAATACTTGCTAGGCATATTTGTTAAATGGATAGCCTACTAATAACGGCGGAAAAAGCAGACAAGTAAAATGCACGTTTTTTACGGCGTTTTAAGATAAGACGCATTGAAACAGTGGCGAATTGTGGCACTTTTGGCTTTCCATAGATACAGGTATGTAAAGTTACACCTGTTGTGGGTCGGCCATGAGAGGTGGAACAAGAAAAAGAAGGCGGTTACCTGTACGATGCAGCGGCGAGTCAGTGAGCCAAGAGAAAGAATTAAGTTAGCAAATTAGCAATGAGCAGAGGAGGGCCTGTGAGCTAGTTTATGCTATGAGCTAGGAGCACACAACCCTTCCACCCTGCTCACATGCTCTGCCTACCGTGAATCATGCTCGTTGCACTAGTTCGAATTTTTTGTTTTTAACAAATATTACATACAGTTTGTTAAGCCATGGCATGGGTTCTTTGTATAATTAAACCACACATACACCAACTATTTGCAGCTTACCTTGATTTTCATCCATGTAGATGCCAGCCAATTGCCAGGTGACCCTACGCACTGAGCCGCTGTTGAGAGTTGCCGGTGTTGGGGCGGGGAGGGGGTAGCGGAATGTCAACTCCCGCCCTACTGTGCTGTGATTGGCTGGTACTCACAGGCTTTGGGCGGGCTTGAGCAGCCGTCCAATCAACACGGGCATAAGTATCGCACACCAATCAGAGAGCCTACAGATGAGCGCCAAAGCGCTTGCTTTTTAAATTTTTTTTATTTTTTTGCCAAAGCCCTTGCTTTTGGCATGAGTATTGTTTGAGTGGCGTGAGAGAGTGAGACAGGACGTGAAAGCGTGTGTCGCACGCCAGATGCGTGAGAGTTGGCAACCCTGAATTACTCGATCAGGGCAAACGCAAGTTCTCCAAAATTATTATCCACGCCGGTACAAATGATATTCGGTTACGACAATCGGAGATCACAAAGAGCAGTTTTAAGTCGGCCTGCGCCCAAGCTCTAAAGATGTCACGGTCAGTGACTTTCTCTGGTCCGTACCCGATCCGATGTAGTGATGAAATGTACAGTAGATTGGACTCGCTCAATCGCTGGTTGTCTGAGTGGTGCGCAGATAATAACGTCGGTTTCGTGGACAATTGGCGAGCTTTCCGGCGAAGACCTGGTCTTTTGAGGAGGGACGGTGTTCACCCATCTCGAGAGGGCACTGCACTTCTGTCGAGAAATCTGGCCTACGACTTAAATTATTGTAGTTGACTGCCGAGAGTTAAATCTAAACTTCTGACATTCAGCTTTGATAAACCGTTGATTAGGTGAAACCCTATAGAGATTGTGTCTGTTCCTCGAATTCCAGTTAAATTAGTTAACTAACAATCATGCTGCAAGTAACCCTCAAATTCCAGTCTCTTGCAGCAGTGATGATTTTTAAAATTTCTTTAATGGCAAAATTATTGGAATTGGAGAGAAGTTCACTGCTTCCATACCAGTTTGCGATGGCGTTTCTCATGATATGGAGTCTTCCACATTACACACAAACCAGTTTGAGTCCCTTTCTCCTATATCCCTGAGTGAACTAGCCAAATTAGTTGTTACTTCCAAATCATCTACTTATATCTTGGAGCCCATTCTTCTCTGATTTCAGGTATTGTTCCCACTTTTTTTAAGATGGCAGAAATCAAGCCGCTGCTCAAAAAACCAGATTTGGATCCCACAGTCCTAGCCAATTATAGGCCAATCTCAAACCTCACATTTTTATCTAAGATCCTTGAAAAATGTGTTGCCCAACAGCTCTCTTCTTTCCTTCAAACTAATGAGGTATTTGACAGTTTTCAGTCTGCCTATAGAAAGCATCACAGCACTGAAACAGCCCTCACTGTTGTAGTAAATGATCTGCTTCTCTCTATGGATAGTGGCCGCATCTCTGTTCTCATCCTTCTCTATTTCTCAAAGTGCCGCCTTTGATACTGTAGACCACCATATTCTTCTTCGTAGGTTGGAAAAATTAGTTGGTATTTCGGGACTTGCCCTTTCATGGTTTAAGTCTTATCTTTCTGATAGATCTCAGTTTGTCCGGGTAAATAACAAGTGTTCAGAGTATTCCAAGGTTAACTTTGGAATACCCCAAGGATCTGTTCTCGGCCCTTTGCTTTTTTCTCTATACATGTTTCCGCTTGGAAATATCATAAGTAGACTTGATGTTAAATACCATTGTTATGCAGACGACACGCAGCTCTATATATCCTTTAAAACGGGTGAAAATGATCCGGTTACTAGATTAGAGATGTGTCTTAAAGCTATTAAAGCTTGGATGACGCAAAATTTTCTTTCACTAAACCCAGATGAGACTGAAATTTTGGTACTGGGTCCCAAATCTCCTAGAGACTCATTCGTTAAGTTTTCTCGTAAGTTAGATGGCCTCTCTGTTTCTGCCAGAGCTGTCATTAAAAACCTTGGGGTGACTCTTGATTCAGAACTCTCTTTCCAGGCTCACATCAACAATATCATCCGAGTGGCTTTTTTCCATCTTCGAAACATATCTAAACTTATCTAAAAATCTCTTCAAGATGCTGAAAAATTGGTTCACGCATTTGTGTCCTCTCGGCTGGACTATTGCGATGTCTTACTGTCTGGTTGCACTAGCTCAGCCCTGAAACGTCTTCAATTAGTGCAGAATGCTGCAGCTAGGGTTCTGACTAGGACTAAGAAATATGATCACATTAGCCCAGTGCTCAAATCTTCATTGGCTGCCTGTAAAATTTAGAATTGAGTACAAAATACTATTACTAACTTACAAAGCTTTAAATGACTTGGCCCCGGAATATCTTTGCAGTCTTCTCATTCCTTACTCCCCACCAAGATTACTTCGTTCACAAGGTGCTGACTACTTGAAAATTCCAAATATATCTCGAATTACAATTGGAGGCAGAGCATTCTCTTACAAAGCACCAATTTTATGGAACAAACTCCCAAGACAAATTCGGGCTTCGGACACACTCTATCTTCAAGAGTAGGCTGAAAACTTACCTTTTTAGTCAAGCCTATGATTAGTTCATGATTAGTTATGTGTTGGCTCTGGTGGGACTGACTACAACCTTGATTTATGATATGTACACGATATTGGAAGCCAGTGTTATGTAAATCCATGTGGAACCAGTGGCACTGAGCATGCATTAACGCGCCAGTGGGGCTTGCTACAGCCTTTGTCACTGGGGAGGTCCATATGGTACTGGTGTAGTGTTAAGCAAATCCATGTGGAAACAGTGGCACTGAGCATGCATTAACGGTGCCAGTGGGGCTTGCTACAGCCTTAGTCACTGGGGAGGTCCATATGGTACTGGTGTAGTGTTAAGCAAATCCATGTGGAAACGGTGGCACTGAGCATGCATTAACGGTGCCAGTGGGGCTTGCTACAGCCTTAGTCACTGGGGAGGTCCATATGGTACTGGTGTAGTGTTAAGCAAATCCATGTGGAACCGGTGGCACTGAGCATGCATTAATGGTGCCAGTGGGGCTTGCTACAGCCTTAGTCACTGGGGAGGTCCATATGGTACTGGTGTAGTGTTAAGCAAATCCATGTGGAACCGGTGGCACTGAGCATGCATTAATGGTGCCAGTGGAGCTTGCTACAGCCTTAGTCACCGGGGAGGTCCTTATGGGACTGGTGTCTAGAAAATCAAAAGTGATCTTCCTGGAATAAGTGTAGGGCCTCTGTGCTGCAGGAAGTGGATGGAGGGGTGTTGACTGTTTCCTGACCAGTCAGCTCCTGAATTCTCACTTGGCACATGACACAGGACTGTATTTTTATTAATACGCAGTAGTTTTATCCAGTGCCTCACCCCACTTTTTTCTGTCTCTCTCCGAGGATCTTTCCCTCCACAACCCTGAGTCCTGGATCATCAGAGCCCTGTCCCTCACCATGAGTGCTGGCTGCTGCTGTCCTGATGCGGTCCTGATCCAGTTCTGCACCATCCTTGGCATGCCACTTCCTCGAGCAACTAATAGCACTGTTTAGATGGACTTTAATGGAACTGTATTGTCATTATCTTATTTTGCTTATTAACTATATTAACTAGCTAGCCCGCGGAGGATGGGCTTCCTCACTATAGCCGGGTTCCTCCTGAGATTTCTTCCCACTGGGGAGTTTTTTCTCACCACTGTTTGAGGATTTTTCTCCCTACTGGGAGTTTTTTGCCTCATTTGCTGTAGTGGGGAATAGGCTGGGCACTGCCCTTTCAGTAACTCATCTCTGACTGTAAAGCGTCTTTGTGACAGTTTATCTGTGAAAAGCGCTATACGAATAAATTGAAATTGAAAAATTGAAATAGTTGTATCCCCCAAACGAGTTCGGAGGATACTGTGGATTTGGCCTCGTCACGCATCCGCCACGTCCGCAGAGACTTTCTTGTGAACGCTCTACTGCCCACATAAGTGCACCGATTCTTTTCAAATTTTGCAGGGACATGTATTATGGTAAGTTCGCAACACCTATTGATTTTGGGTACTCTTGGACCATCTGGGCTCAACTGGGGGGCCTTCGGGGATACATCTACTTGGTTGCCGAGTGCTCTAGATTGGTAAAGGTCTGCTCTGCTTTGCTCTGCAGTACAAACTGCATACTGCATCTCAATTCAATACAATTAAAAAGCAAAATACTATGAGCAAAAAAAGTGCACTCTGTGTGTGTGTGTTGTGTGTTGTGTGTGTGAGATATATATACAGTTGTGCTCATAACTTTACATACCCGGCGGAATTTATGATTTTTTGGCCAATTTTCAGAGAATATGAATAATAAGAGAAAAACTTTTCTTTCGCGCATGGTTAGTGGTGGGGTGAAGCCATTTATTTTGAACCAACTGTGTTTGCTCTTTTTAAATCATAATGACAACAGAAACTACCCAAATGACCCCGATCAAAGTTTACATACCCCACTTGTTTAACACTGTGTATTTCCCCCTTTAACATCAATGACAGCTTGAAGTCTTTTGTTGTAGTTATGGATGAGGCTCTGTTTTCTCTCAGATGGTAAAGCTGCCCATTCTTCTTGGCAAAAGGCCTCCAGTTCCTGTAGATTCTTGGGCCGTCTTGCATAAACTGCAGGTTTGACATCTCCCCAGAGTGGCTCAATGATAGTGAGGTCAGGAGACTGAGATGGCCACTCCAGAACCTTCACTTTATTCTGCTGAAGCCAATGACAGGTCAACTTGGCCTTGTGTTTTGGATCGTTGTCATGTTGGAACATCCAAGTATGTCCCATGCGCAGCTTCCAGGCTGATGAGTGCAAATTTTCCTCCAGTATTTTCTGATAACATGCTGCATTCATCCTGACATCAACTTTGACCAAGTTTCCTGTGCCTTTGTAGCTCACACATCCCCAAAACATCAGCGATCCACCTCTGTGTTTCACAGTAGAAATGGTGTACTGATCATCATAGGCCTTGTTGACTCCTCTCCAAATGTAGCATTTATGGTTATGGCCAAAAAGTTCCATTTTGGTCTCATCACTCCAAATAACTTTGTTCCAGAAGTTCTGAGGTTTGTCTCTGTGCTGTTTGGCATATTGTAAGCGGGATGCTTTGTGACAGTTGCGTAGGAATGGCTTTCTTCTGGCGACTCGACCATGCAACCCATTTTTCTTCAAGTGCCTCCTTATTGTGCATCTTGAAACGGCCACACCGCTTTTTTTCAGAGTCCTGTATTTCAGTTATTTGGGGGTTTTTCTTTGCATCCCAAACAATTTTCCTGGCAGTTGTGGCTGAAATTTTTGTTGGTCTACCTGATCGTGGTTTGGTTTCAACAGAACCCCTCATTTTCCACTTCTTAATGAGAGTTTGAACACTGCTGATTGGCATTCTCTATTCCTTGGATATCTTTTTATATCCCTTTCCTGTTCCTTTGACAATTCTTTTGCTTTCCCCATTACTCAGAATTCAGTAGCGTCAGTGCAGCAATGGATGAAAGATGTCAGGGTCTGTCAAGAGCCCAGAAACTCATTGGCCTTTTATACACACACTCTGATTACAACCCAACAGGTCACAGGTGAGGATGGTTACCTTAACCCCTTTCTGCAGAAGCCAAATTTGGCTATTTATGGGTTACCCACTTTAATGCTGTATAATTCAAGATTCAAGCTTCATAAAGAGGAAAAATGTGGCTCAATTCAGAAAAGACACTTACAGCATTTAGAATTACATTGTGTTTCAGTTTATTTTCATGATTTTGGTAGAGAAAATGAGCTGCAAACATAAAACATCTTCATGAGAATTCACCATTGAAATTGCAAAAAAAAAATAATTCTGAGGATTGAAAAACTTCTGGGGCTTAAAACTTTACATTTCTGGTATCATAAACTCCTTGAGCACAAGCAGAATTCATCTTCAACATTACATTCTAGATTACCTACATGCTATTAGCCAAATTATACAGCTACCCAAGTGTCTCCCCAAAGTCTCAAAATCATGTACTGTCAAATCATAAAAAAATCATGTATTTCGCACAAATAAAGTTTTAAGGCATGAAATTTAATATGAACAAATGATTTTCTAGTTAAGTTCAGTATGAATTTATCAATATCAGTGCAGATGAATATCAGTGGTCACCAGTAACCTCTCCAAACACAAAACATACCTTTTCTCCTTAATAAAGTTTAGAGTTTTGGCCATTTTTCTTCAAAGCCAGCACAAACACGCATTAAATAAACTACTTATTAAACAGTCAGAACATTCACCCTGTAATGGAAGCTACCAGTCCCCTCTTCTAAGCTCACGAACCCATTTCAACACTTAAAAGGAACAAGTACACCTCACTAACTCAGTAATATCTGAATTCTGAAATATATCTTATTTTAACAGAACAGACACTCCACTTTCAGGGAATATCAAACATTCCATTGCCTCTCCCGGTTCAAAAGAAACGTGCAATGAACGTACCAGGGGGTCCATCCAAATGCACGGGCAGTTCGCGTTTTAACCAGGAAAAAAACCTTGACATTCGACTTTGTCGAGTACGTATACATTCCGAAGCAAACAAAAAAAAAAAAGTAGCAGCCTGACCTTTTTCATGAATCCCTCCTCCAGAGACTGATCCAGTAGCAAGAACCCTCCGGTCCAGTTTCATTCGAAATAATTCCAACCGACCATATCCTTATCTCATTTAAATCCTGCAAATGTAACTGAACACTTCAAGGCCAGTTTTGCGAACCTGTTTTATATAAATCGCGTCTATTTTAGCCGCGTAATGTGCATAACGTAGACAGGATACAACCGAGCCTGCTGATACGCATAGGTTTGTATGCAGAAGACCCTGAGTGTATGGTTGAGTGATTGGCTATCAACGCCAGTACTTGGGTGGATATAAGGAAGCGCTGGATTTGTCAATGAAGGAATCTACGCGTAAATCCACGGTAGGGAACAACGAATTTTTTTGTATGTGACAACTGTAATTGACAGTAGAATGTGAGTGAATCAATACTATGTCGATTTTTTTTGCCTCAGAAAACTGAATTTTCTGAAACACTAATTGGAATACTGTTGGCTCACTGTGGCTAAACTGGTTGCTACAAAGGATAACGATTTTTTCTGTGTCAAGATATCGTTTTTTTAAACTGATGGATCGATACTATGGGCAAGGATACTGACCAGTTTGCACATCAGGCCTAGCTGAGGAGTTTAATTCATGCAGCTCTCGAAAAACAGGGAGCGGAGTGAACTTTCCCATATTCAGAACCGCGTTCGAGGTCTGCTTGCTTGTGAACATTCAATAACTGATCCGGGGGTGCCATCTAGTGATCGAGTACAGTAACAGCGTGCTTAAATTTGCAGGTCTATCGACGCAGGCGTCTACATCTGCAGAAAGGGGTTAAGTAGCCATTCAAACCTGTTTGTGTCAACTTGTGTGCGTGTTATCAGGGCTAAATCTCCAGGGTATGTAAACTTTTGATCGGGGTCATTTGGGTAGTTTCTGTTATCATTATGATTTAAAAAAAAACAAACACAGTTGTTTCAAAATAAATGGCTTCACCCCACCACTAACCGTGTGTGAAAGGAAAGTTTTTCTCTTATCATTCATATTCTCAGAAAATTGGCCAAAAAATCATAAATTCTGCCAGGGTATGTAAACTTATGAGCACAACTGTGTATATATAGCTAGCACCTGGAGGAAAGATAGGTTACTCAGCAAAAGAGAGAATTTAAGGTGCAAATAGCTGTGGGGAAGCAACAGTTCCTGAATCTAAATGAGCGTTTTTGCAGATCTGTAGTGTCTACCTGATGCTAACAGTTCTAACAAGTGATGTGCAGGGTGTGTGGAGTCCTTGGTTATTTCTATGGCTCTGTGGTGGTATTTTTATTTAACCCATATTTTACCAGGTGGTCCCATTGAGATCAATGATCTCTTTTTCAAGGGAGCCCCGGCCAAAATGGCAGCATAAGGTATTACAGACAACATGACAAAAAAGAAAACAATGTAAACACTAAGATGTAGAGAACATCAAACACAGATGGTCGTAAAAAGATATTCATTTAACTGTGGACTTGCGTTAAATAACTATGGGCATAAACGGGTACCAACCGATTTATTCACCATTGTACAAATAAGAAATTTAAAATCAAACAAAGAAACTAATTCCCTTAGTTTCAAATCTTGTTGAAGAGTATTGCAGGTGAGGGGAGCTGAGCACTTAACCGCTTTCATTCCCAAATTGTTTTGTGTACTTGAGACAGACAATAAAATCACTTCTTTAGATCTCAAACTATATCTACAGTCAGATTTCAGTGCAATCAAGGAACAAATATAAGAAGGGAGCTTACCTAAAATAGCTTTATAAATAATAGGGGTGACCTGGAATAGTCAAATATTCGACGATTCGGATTCTCTATTCGGAGGAGTCTGATTCAATGATCAACCTCGTAGCCAAATCGTGGGAAAATGTTATGTGACTAAGATTGTACCATTCTGACTACATGGGGGTGCCCAGGCTGCTGAGCATAAATCTTTACATAGAATGTGTTTGTTTTCGTTATACTTTTAGTTTGAAATCCGCCTAATTTATGTTACTAAAGAATTGGAAATGACGTGTGCGTTTCAACAGCAGACCTATACTTACTACGCATTAATAAATCACCCACTGCAGTCAGCGCCGTCAGTGCGAGGCCCTGTGCCGACTTGATGCGCGAGGCCCTGCTCACAAACATGCGCATTAATCGTGTCGGGCTCCAAGCACATGGCTGTTCTCGTTATACCTGGTTAAATGACATGAATTTTTGTACTAAAACAGCATTATTGTGGCAATAATTTCAACTATGATTTTTTTGGATATCAACTATATTATAATAGCTGAGTGGACTCTGTGCGTGCGTGCGTGTGTGTGTATGTGTCCGGCCAATCAGTGATAGATTCCAACAAGCGCGTATCTGCAGCTTAACGCGGGCGACGCTATTTTGCTCCGTCTTGCAGGTGACAATTGCAACAATTAGGTAGTAAAACAACTAAGCTGAGGTGTCTCCATCATCCTTCTTGATTGGTGAAAGAAGAATGAGCTTTTCAAAATACCCGCTACTGCAAGCTGTGATCCGCCATTGAGCGGAAGTTCATGTCTGTTACGCAACTGGTTGTAAAGCCTGCCCTTGCAGTGAATGGACGACACTGGTGATTTCTGTTAAATGCGTCCATGTACGGAGCTACTTTTAGGTTGCTGGCCGTAGACCAGTAACCCAACCAATTGTCGTCACTTTGCGTCCGTCGGCATCGGCGTCGTCCGTTTAAAGCCATATCTCAAAAACAGTCTGATGAATTTTTTTTTTTAAATTTGGGGATGTGATCAAATCAGTCATCAAGTTAATGCCCGAGCAAAAATTTTTTTGATTGAATCGTTCGTTTAGACTTGGTGGCCATTTTTATGTCAAATGGCCATTTTTGGCACTTAGGTGCAATTTTCTCAAAAACTGTTTGAATTTTTTATTTTTTTTTTTTATTTGCAGCAATGGAATCAGTATCATGACCTGCTTCAACGGTGTAAACAGCGTTTTGATTGAATCGCTCCTTCTTAGCGCCACCTAGGCAACGTGTCTGGACTTTATCATTTTTCAGGGTGTTTTGTGCTAGAACTCTCTTAATATAGCATTTAGAGCTTAGAGATGTATGCCACATCTGAAGGTAATCAGGTATGCCGAACATTGCGAGTCTGTCACATTTGACCTTGGGCCTCAAGCTCAAATGGAAAAAATGTGCTGTAACTCACTTTATATAGCATTTAGAGCTTAGGTATATATGAGGCACCTCGAGGGAATCGGGTATGTCGAACATTTTGAGTCAGTCACATTTGACCTTGGGTCTCAAGGTCAAATGGAAAAAATGTGCTGTAACTCACTTTATATAGCATTTAGAGCTTAGGTATATATGAGGCACCTATGCCGAACATTGTGAGTCAGTCACATTTGACCTTGGGTCTCAAGGTCAAGGCCAAATGGCAAAAATGTGCTATTACTCACTTTATATAGCATTTAGAGCTTAGGTATGCATGAGGCACCTATAGGGAATCGGGTATGCCGAACATTGTGAGTCAGTCACATTTGACCTTGGGTCTCAAGGTCAAGGCCAAATGGCAAAAATGTGCTATTACTCACTTTATATAGCATTTAGAGCTTAGGTATGCATGAGGCACCTATAGGGAATCGGGTATGCCGAGCATTGTGAGTCAGTCACATTTGACCTTGGGCCTCAAGGTCAAGGCCAACTGGCAAAAATGTGCTAAAACTTGCTTTATGTGGCATTTAGAGCTTAGGTATGTGTGAGGCACCTATAGGGAATCATGTAAGCCAAACATTCTCGGCAAGTTGAATATGACATTGGGCGTCAAGATCAAATGGCAAAAATTGCTATAACTTGCTGAGTATGGCAATCAGAGCTCAGGTATGTTTGGGGCATCTAGAGGAAACCATATGTGCTGAACATTCTTAGGCAGTGAGTCATATTTGATGTTGGGCCTCAAGGTCAAGATTATTTCACAATAATGGCCCATACTTGTTTAATATTGTTTGTAGAGCTGAGGTATGTATTGGGCACTAAGAGCAAATCATGTCTGCTGGTTGTTTTCGACATATTGGATTTGGGCAGCAAGGTCCAGGTAATGACAAAATGGCCTAAAAGTCCATTAATGTTGGCTTCAGATCTTTGGTATGTATTGGATACTGATGGCAAATCATGTATGGTGATCAAACACACCATATTGGATTTTACTTTGGTTTCCAAGGTCAAGGTCATGTCAAAAATCAATCTATTTATTTCCTCGTTTAATAATGTCTTGAGAACCACTAACCTATATATTATGAAAATTTGTACGGGCATTGTAACGGCATGGTCGACCTTTTTTCACGATCAACTGCGGCAATAAAAACTGGTCAAAACCCATTTTTGGATGTTTGTTCCTACGAGCATCATGGAATAGAAAGAATAATACTAATTAGACCCACTCGGTGGCAGTGTTGTGTAAAAAAGTCATTGTCTGAAAATAGAGCAAGAACCAGCAGTGAATTGAGAAGAGGGCGCCCTTCAAAAATTGACAGCAGACAACAGTTAAAGTTCAGGTTAGAAAGAAATCTAATCGGATTTCATGATGTGGACTTCTTAAAGAATATATTTTGCTAAATGGCAGAAATGTTGCTGGCTGTCACTCAGAAAAAAGTGCGACTGCTCAGTCGAGTTGCCCGCGGAAGTGTGCGGATGAAACCGTTCTCTTCTTTCACAGAGAAGAATTGATTTGAAGAACCGTTAATTGATTCGCAGTGGTACGGGACCATTCACCATCACTGCTGAAATTCTTGAAAAAATTAAACAGGTTTAATTTTTTTGCGGATGTCCAAGCTGGAGCTTTTTAACGCCAATATCGTGTAGACAATGTGTTGCTTTTGCAAGAATTTGTGTTGGCTTGCTGTTGAATCTGTGGACTGATGCTAGTTACTTTGCTCCTATTGGAGCTGTAACTGCCAGCAACCTTCAGGGCCCTTGGCCCTCTAGTTCGTTTGACGTTTCACAAAATAACTCGCACAGGTACGGAAACGGAGTCGTTGATTCAGGCCCGTCTCTCGTTAGCTTATAAGTTCACTAGGTTGTAGGGATTAGCAGCTGGTGAACTGGCAAGGAGAAGAACAAAACATCCCTTCGTGATTGGTCAAGACCTGTTTTCAATCTTAAAATAGACTTTACTTGACTCCAAAAATCCTAAGGACCATCAGGTGTCGTGAAAATATGCCATAATGTCTTCAGTGCACGAGTGTTGGGGGTATTGGTGAGCTGTGCTCACTTTTTCACTTGTTTGTTCTGTTTTACTTTGACACTCCTGTTAAGTGAAGGAACCTGCAGTGATCTAGTGCAGTGTCTCAGATTCAGTATTCTGCCCTCTACAGGTCGAGTTGAGAATCGTGAACTGCCTGAAGGTGCAGACCTCACCACTGATCTGTCCTTGAGCTCCTGCTACATTGAGTTCTACGGAAAACAGCAGAATGTCAAGGTGTGCCGGGTGGAGAATGGTCAGGTGATCGAAGCAGCTGAGGAATACCGCCAGAGACTTAGCATGCAGAACAGAACCCTGATTCTGAGTAAGCTGACTGCAAAGGACCATGGGAACTACACCGTGTGGGACGAGAGCGGGCAACGAGTGATCCTCACCCTCACTGTGGAAATCAAAGCTACACCTCCTGGAGCTCAAACCACAGGTCAGAGGTGTTTTAACTATTGTTTAATTTAAAGCTTTTTGATATTTGGTATTGTAATCCCTGCCTGTAATACAAAACCCAAAACCAGTGAAGTTGGCACGTTATGTAAATCGTAGATAAAAACAGAATACAATGATTTGCAAATCCTTTTCAACTTATATTCCATTGAATACACTGCAAAGACAAGATGTCAAATGTTCAAATGTTTTTTTTTTTTTTTTTTTGCAAATAATCATTAACTTAGAATTTAAAGGCAGCAACACATTGCAAGAAAGTTGGCACAGGGGCCTTTTTACCACTGTGTTACATCGCCTTTCCTTTTAACGACACCCAGTAAACGTTTGGGAACTGAGGAGACCAATTTTTGAAGCTTTTCAGATGGAACTCTTTCCCATTCTTGCTTGATGTACAGCTTAAGTTGTTCAACAGTCCGGGGCCTCCATTGTTGTATTTTACGCTTCATAATGCGCTACACATTTTCAATGGGAGACAGGTCTGGACTACAGGCAGGCCAGTCCAGTACCCGCACTCTTTTACTACGGAGCCATGCTATTGTAACACGTGCAGAATGTGGCTTGGCATTGTCTTGCTTAAATAAGCAGGGGCGTCCATGAAAAAGACGTTGCTTGGATGGCAACATATGTTGCTCCAAAACCTGTATGTACCTTTCAGCATTAATGATGCCTTCACATATGTGTAAGTTGCCCATGCCTTGGGCACTAATACACCCCCATACCATCACAGATGCTGGCTTTTGAACTTTGCGCCTATAACAGTCCGGATGGTTCTTTTCCTCTTTGGTCCGGAGGACACAACGTCCACAGTTTCCAAAAACAATTTGAAATGTGGACTCGTCAGACCACAGAACACTTTTCCACTTTGCATCAGTCCATCTTAGATGAGCTTGGGCCCAGCGAAGCCGGCGGCGTTTCTGGGTGCTGTTGATGAATGGCTTTCGCTTTGCATTGTAGTGTTTTAACTTGCACTTGCAGATGTAGCGACGAACTGTAGTTACTGACAGTGGTTTTCTGAAGTGTTCCTGAGCCCATGTGGTGATGTCCTTTACACACTGATGTCGGTTTTTGATGCAATACCGCCTGAGGGATCGAAGGTCACGGGCATTCAATGTTGGTTTTTGGCTTTGTCGCTTACGTGCAGTGATTTCTCCAGATTCTCTGAACCTTTTGACGATATTACGGACTGTAGATGGTGAAATCCCTACATTTCTTGCAATAGCTCGTTGAGGAATGTTGTTTTTAAACTGTTCGACAATCAGCTCACGCATTTGTTCACTAAGTGGTGACCCTCGCCCCATCCTTGTTTGTGAATGACTGAGCATTTCAGGGAAGCTACTTCTATACCCAATCATGGCACCCACCTGTTCCCAATTAGCCGTTCACCTGTGGGATGTTCCAAATAAGTGTTTGATGAGCATTCCTCACCTCTCTGTCTTTTTTGCCACTTGTGCCAGCTTTTTTGAAACATGTTGCAGGCATCAAATTCCAAATGAGCTAATATTTGCAAAAAATTACAAAGTTTACCTGTTCGAACATTAAGTAACTTGTCTTTGCAGTGTATTCAATTGAATATAGGTTGAAAAGGATTTGCAAATCATTGTATTCTGTTTTTATTCATGATTTACACAACGTGCCAACTTCACTGGTTTTGGGGTTTGTATGATGGGGTATTCAAGATTTGCGCTACTGATGGGGTAGTTTTCAAAAAGCCTATGAGTCTTCTCACCAAGTTATGTATTCTCCTCCCATTCTTTGCGTATGAAAGCAGATTTAGTTTAGGGAAGCAGGATGGGTTTAGGAATGACGAATGTTTGTGAAGTACTGGCCAAAGGTTTTGGGCGTCTGTTGGTTGGGCTGTTTTTAATGGGTTGGGCTCATCGACTGTATAAAAAGGTGGACGCAGCACTTGGGTCAGAAAACTGAGGCCAACGCGGAAATCTCCAAAATTTGCATTCTATTTAATAACCAGCAGATGGCAATGTTGGTGGTTTCAGAAAGAAGTTCAATCCTACAGAGTGATTATCTGTTTATCAACACGGCGGATGCGTGCGCAACTTGACTGCAGAAAGATAGACGGGACAAAGTCAGGACTGTCAAAGTCGTCAGATGCCTATCCTGTACATATAAAGTTCATTCCAGTGCCTTACGGTAATGATGAAACCTCGTGGTTGGCCAGAGGTGACTGAGCTAGCATGTAGTAGCCAACATCAGTCACAACAGTTTAGCAACACAACTTAGCAAAACTGAACCATTGGCTTGTAAGTTAGTTCTACTCCAGCTTGAGCGATTACTCTTACAATTACACTTACAATTGTTCATTATTAACATTGTTATATATGTGTAGGACTCATTAATTGTGTTTATTATAATACCAGCAGTGTTGATTAGCTTGTTAACTGAGGCTTACCTGATGTGAAGTGATCGCCGCAGATTGTTGCATTTTTAATCATCTTCTCGTTCAAATTGCTTCTTCTGATTACTGGCAACCAAAGACGTCTCTTGGGCTGGATTTACACTGCAGGTCTTGTTGCCCAGATCGGATATGGATCGGATTTTGAGGCCGAAATCCGATTTGTTCAACTGCGTCTTTACATTTTGTTTTGAGCATGAATGATTTCGGTTTAATTTCGATTCCGTTTGTTTACACCACTCTCTACCTGCCATTACTACCATTGTCTTGGGCGATCCACATGCGCACAGTGGAGAAGGCTACCGAAAATAAAAGCAAATGTACATGCAGCGCAACAAAAGCATGCAGGCCCAACAGTCGTAGAAATGATCAAAACATCAAGCAAGCGCGCAACATTTCACTGGGTAATCTACATCTGATTCTCCCGTTAACGCCTATTACACCTATCACCTGCATCATCGCAAATGCATTGGCAGACTCCGCATTAGTCTAGTTCTATTTATTTATTTATTTTATTTTATTTTATTATTTTTACAAAATATCCCATCTGCATGTTGATATGCATTTACACGACGGGCACATTGGTACATATCCGATACGCATCGGATATATATCCAAACGAAAACCACCGCCCTAACTATTAAACACTGCCGGAAACCCTGCTTCTAGGTCATTCCAAGCTAAGTGATCAAATGGCTCTCAGGTGATCATCTCAGATTTGCTTACAATCAGTCAAAATGAACCTTAGGGTGAATAATGAACACCTGAAAAATTTCACCGGTTTGGATTTTTTGGCCCATCAAATTTTGAGTGCCGTGCGCCCACTTTTTAAAATGAGAATGCCCGAGGTGATTTTTGGAGGTCAATATCTCCACAATGGAGAGTCCCAGACGGCTGAAAATTGGTAGTCCAGCCCATTCTGGGCCAGTTTTTCTGAGTATGTGCTTAGTTTTACATTATCTTGCATCATTTACCAGTTTTGGGTTCCCAAGAGGAATTGGCTAGTTTGTAATGTAATTTAAAAATATTTGTTGCATGTCAAAGTTATTTTGCAGATATCTTCAATGAACATTTTTACTAGTCATAATGACCTTTAGCCATGTCAAAATATCATTTCCACTAATGAAAACTAAATAGCGTATAAATGATGATATAAAATGTCAACATGTCTTCCGAGTATCCTGAACTCCTAAACTCATGAAATGGCACAGATTTGCGTAAAGTCGTCTGCGGGGCTTATTGAGCAATTGGTTGAGTGACTGTGCTCATTTGTGAGTTAAGTCACAACTAAAGGATGTTACTGGGCAGGATGCACAGAAGAGTGACGCAAGGATTGCAATAATAAAAAAAAAAATCCTACAGCTTCGCTGACTTCCAGCTCTGGTTGTGGAATTTTTTTCACACTGTTAAAAATGACTTGAATGAGGTGAAAATCGATGAGTTTTGGATTTTTTGCATTTAATTGGATGATTGCCATCCTTACAATGTCACGTCAGTTATATAAATGTAGCCAATAGGCAATCACTTTGTCATTTCAATTTCTTAATCATTGTAGGCCATCGATTTGACTTGATTATTCAGTGAAGTGTTTGATTGTTAACCAGGTGAACTTGAACGAGAACAGCTTGAGGGGAATCATGAGGTAAAAAGTGAGGTCACTGAATGCCCTGTAAACATCTTACAGCACATCACTGCTTGTGTAGCCAATCAGTTTTTATCTTTCTTTTTACTCTAGCTTTTTATTAGTCTACTTTTGGACTGTTTGTCTTGTTGAGTGTAGTTTAGCTGTATGACTTTGGAAACATGAGCACCTGATTGTCAGTGGTGTTGCCAAGGGGGGGCATGTGCCCCCCACAGAAATCTTGTGCCCCCCATATAAGATGCGTAAAGAAATAAATAAAGCGCATGTCAAAATGAAACCCGATCTCTCCCTCCCCCAGCGACAAAACGAAACATGATCCTGACACCCCCACCCCGGTCAAAAAAACAAAACGCGATTCTCACCCCCCCGCCCAGTCAACAAAATAAATTGTGTGCCCCCTCATCTAACTGTTGTGCTCCCCTTTGTGCACCCCCAGAATAAGAAGTCTGGTGACGCCACTGTTTCCCCATTGGCCAGTAATAGATGACTGTACTGCTGTGCAGTGAGTGAATGGGCATGATGAAGTCAGTGTTGTAGAATTCCTTTGCCTGCAATAGCGATCATTGCATTAGCGATATAATGTTTTCGTAATGTTAAAACGGTCTTATCACATGCAGCAGTGATTGTACTCCTTACGAGGCTGATTTCACAGTAAATACGATGCCTGTGTTGCTTCTGTTTATTGGTAATGCTCTCTCTCTTTTCCAGAGTGGGACTGGAGAATCACTGCTCTGATACTATCTGCGGTAGCAGCTGTTGTTCTGCTACTGGTGGGTATTGCTGAGGTTATATGCATATGGAGGAGGAGGAGGAGGGCTCGGGAGGCGTCACAAACCACAGAACAGACCACTCCTTTAAAAGAAATGAAGTCAACTACAGACACTGAAACGGACCAGTGTGTGACTGCTGGTCAGTGAGGATCTGGGACAGTGACTGGAGTGGGCAGGCGGTCAGTGAGGATCTGGGACAGTGACTGGAGTGGGCGGGGTCAGGAGTTCCCCACACAGTCACGAATCAAAAGTGCCAAACAGCAAGCACTGCCAATAAACTGCTGTCATTCTACTCTGAGCCCTCCACACCTAAAGAATTGGAGTAAGGAATACGGGCAAAACGGGATAGGTGTTGTATTTGGGCTTTATTATCCTCAAGTTCGGGAAATGTATTATCTTCATGGCTTCTTGCTTTTTAAAATGGTTCTTTTTATGTAAATAGTAGCCTGTAAGTGTGCCAGACCTATGAGGAGGAGTTACACAAGCATTAATTGAGGTGTTATTCATAGGTGGTTTCTACACTTGGTTGCTCTCCAGTAGTAAGCCAAATACACCCTTGTGCAAATTAATTCATGTTCTCAAGCAAAACCTGCCTTTTTGCCCTTTTTATGCCCTCACCTTAAAGCCCTCTGTTCATTCATCAACACAATAACTATAGAGCGCTTCGTCCGATCCATCTCATTTCTTGGTGGCGTATGAGGGGTGGATAGAGGAAAGTTCCTCTCGAAAGATAGTGCTGTGCGATATCCAATATGGCCGCTACAGCAGCCATCTTGATTTCAGGTTCCCAACAATAACTAAAAAACTCATCTTCATTAGAAAACCAGTTTTCTTTTAACATTCTTGAATTTTCCAGGATGTTCTGAATTCACCCTAACCAAATGGACTGGCCCCACAAGCAATATCACAGATTTTTATTAAATCAGACAACTGTGGGACAATGACAAGGAGCATGGGCAACCAAAACTGTAAAATTAGAAGGTGCAGGACAACTTTTGGTCAGTCATCTCTCTCAGTGCTGGGTACACACCTATGGAATTCTTTACCACCAGAAATAAAATCTCAAACAAAATTAAGGATGTTCAGTGCCAAAGCTAAACACTGGCTTAAGCAGCAGCAGAAATGTGAACATTAACTCCTCTCAAGTCACTGTCAGTACAGTATTCTACTAATGTTTAATGTATTTAATTTGTGCAATTTTAATCTAAATTTTGTAGCTGTTTTCATTTGTTTATGTCTGTTCACTGCATTATTCACTGTATTTGTATTATTGTATTTTGTATTCAGTATCTTTTATCTTCCTTTAGCCTGACCAGGGACAAAGACTGCAAATTAGCTGAAGCTAGACGTCTTGTGTGCATCACATTTTTCAATCTTTATGACAATGTTGTATGTATCGTCCCTGTTAAATAAACATTAAAATAAATAAAAAAGCAGATCCATTGTGTTGGTGTAATAACTACAGCAGTATTTATGTGAATCACATGAAACTACAGCATTATTTATGTGAATCACATGAAACTTCCTTTGTTCATTCTTAGTACATAGAGGGCAGACCCTATTGTTTTGTCTAACCCTGCGATCTTTCCTTTAGCGCCACCACCAGGTCAAACATTATACTTCCGAATGCAATAACTGTAATAGTTTTGCTGGGAATCATGTCACATGTCTTGTGATTGTTCCTGGTGCATACAGAAAGGCTGGTATTGATGGTGGTCTCCCTATGCATCTTGCTGGAGGCCAGACTTTTATTTTTTAAAAATTGCAATAACTCAAAACAAGTTTTGGTGGGAATGTTGTCCAATCTGCTGTCAGTATTTCTGATGCACAGAGGAGGAACCTCATTGATTTTATGACTTTTATTCTAGTGCCACCATTTGGTGTAACTACATTTCCAGTTGGTCAAACTGTTTTAATGGGAATCAGATCAACTAAGCTTTGAAAGTCTTGGAACATAAGGGAACAAAACCATTGTTATGGTGAATCTATCACCATTCCTGTAGCGCCACCTTTAAGCCAAATTTAACTCTTTCAAAAATGTAATAAGCTAAACAGTACTTATGAGAATTGGGTAAAAATTGCTGTGAACATTCCAAAAGCCAAGAGTAGTTCCCCTGTTGGTTTTCTGGACCCTATACCTTTTCCTGTAGCGCCATCACTGGGCCAAACTATGAATTTGCCTGTGGGGAGAATGCTGTCGTTTCGGGGATTAACCCTGCTATTGTCCGCTGACCATATTTGTCTAGTTTTATCATGTAATGACAGCACCTGAAACAAAAATGGCAAATTCGGCTGTGGAATTAAGCTCAGATTAGCTACTCTTCAGTACGATGAATGCAAATAACTCCATTAAAAATGCAATTTCGTGACAATGGATGACTTGCTGGGGCAGGAGTACAGGTCCGAGCTCAGAGTTTGGCCTGTTGTATGGATAGTTTTAGAGCCGAGATGTTAGTTTATGCAAGGCTCCAGTAGGCCTCTGGGGGTTTTGTGCAGTTCTGACTACAGCAATATAGAGGAAGAAGAAGAAGAGGAAGAGATTGAAAGTGCCAAAGTTGTCCTATATGCAACGGATGCAGTGAAGAAGACTGGGTCCAGACTTATCAAGTGTCAGGGAGACGAGAAGGACTCGAGTAATGTTAACGACATTCTCGCGTTGCTCCACAAGTGTACCGATGTGCCCTGCTTTACTGCCACTAACCTGGCAAGGATTGCTCCAGTTGACATGAAGGCCATTGACATGACGACTCTTCTGCATGAATTCTGTGCCATGCGGAAAGACTTCAGTGACCTGCGTGTACAGATGGACGAGCTGACGGCCACTCGGATTGCTGACCAGGCTGCCTGGCCTCCTCTACTCGCGCCGCTGAAGCCAGCACTGACACAGCCGCTGTCCGTCGACCTGCCCCCGGAGAAGCCATCCCCCCCGGCGAAGCAGAAGTCTGGTGGTTCAGCAGCTCACTTGACCAAAGCTAAGTCCCAGGCCGCAGTCCCGGTCAGTTCCCAGGCCACACCCCTGTCCCCTCTGCTACCGGTTCTCGCGATGACGCTGCCTAGGACTCCGACAGCTTCCAGATCGTATCGCGAAAGAGAAAGGTGAAAGCTTCCATCGGTACTGCCACGTCAGGCTCGCTTCGACCAGTCTCGACCAGACGCACGTCAGCCTTCATATCTCGCCTGAGCCCCTCCACCACAAGTGATGATATTGTGAAATATGTCAAAGACACTCTGAAAATTGATGTATGTTGTGAGAAGTTGAAAACTAAATATGAATCATATGCTTCCTTCAAAGTTGACGCTTCTGTTGTGTGTTTGAATATTATCTTATTGAGTGAAAGCTGGCAGACTGGCATTTTTGTTCGTAAATATTTTGTGAAGCGTAACTAACTTTTAGCCATTATGGATTTAAAAGTTTTATCTTACAATTGTAATGGCTTCAAAAGCAGGATTCCTGCCCTATTTTCTGTTCTCGGCAACTGTGATATTTTATGTCTCCAGGAACTAATGATAACCAGGCAGGAATGTGAGATTTTAAACGGTGTGCATGATGAGTTTTATGGTATGGCTGTCTCCCCAGTTGATGCCTCACTGGGTGTTATTTCTGGTCGCCCCCATGAAGGGGTTGGAATAATGTGGGGCAAGTCTATAGATGCAGCTATATCCGTCTGTAAATTTGAGTATGATTGGGTGTGTGGTATCAAGATTTGTTGTGATAAACGTACTTTTTATATAGTCAGTGTTTATTTACCTTATGAATCTGACAGCAACCTTCATAAGTTCATTGACTGTCTAGGAAAATTGTCAACTATAACTCAGGAAATTGATAGTTCATGTATTACTATTGTTGGTGACTTCAACTCAAACATGTCCTCACCTTCAGTTTTTGGTGACATTTTGTCAAGGTAGTGTTGTGAGAATAAATTTGTTGTTGCTGATAAGACTATGTTACCTAATGACTCATATACTTATCTAAGCTCCGCTTGGGGAACAACTTCATGGTTAGACCATTTCATTTGTACTGCTGATGCTTTTTTTTACAAGTACTTAGGTCATATTATTGATGAAGCTGAAATGCGTAGCAAAATCGGATTTGTTATATGCCAGAGGGAATATGTCGTTGAGAAAGTTTTACTTCTGTTCTGTCTCTGTTAAAAATAGAGTATTTGTTTCATATTGCAGTAATGTATATCTCTGTTCACTTTGGAGTTATTTCAATCTTGCCTGTTGGAATGCTGTTAAAATTGCTTACAACAATTGTTATAGGACACTTCACAACTTGAACTGAAGATGCAGTGCAAGTGGAATGTTTGTTATGAATAATGTCAAATCTTTTTTCTGAAATGTTTCGTTTGTCTGTGTTCAGCTTCATGAATCTGCTTGTTTCATCTTTGAATACCATTCTATGCAATATTGTTAGATCTGATTTTTACATGACTTCTAAACTTGTTACCTTGTGCTACAAACATTTGTATACATGCTGTGGTTGACACCTACAGTTCAGGAGGTACACACTATGAAATAAGAATTTCCACCACAAAGGGACAGTGCATATTAATGAACATCTACATGTAAATATGCCAGATTGTAGCCTATGGCTAATTTACACCCATTGTCCCCGGGCAGGTTGATGGTACCACAGACTCTTCTTAACTGTCATACTACTATGCGAATATAATGCATTACAATGATTTAATCATTTTAATTATGTTTTACTCCTCTTGTACTCTTACTCCTGTTAGTTTTACTTTGTGTAAAGCACTTTTTGCTCCTGCTGGAAAAGTGCTATCTAAATAAAGTTATTATTATTATTAATAAAGTAAAATACACTATACATCAGGGGGGTATTCCATCAAGCTCGCTTAGCTCAAACTTTGGCTTAAATGGCCGAGTCTTGCTTATTTTAGTGAGAGTTCAGTTCCATCAACATGTCAAAGATTAGCTCCACCTCGGTAACCATGGAAACCACGGTTCTGGCTAAGCCTGACACTTCGGGCTGTTATTGCCCCAATTTGTTATTACATTTATAACACAACAGCAACAGCAAGGGATGACAAACACAGTTTTAACAACTAAAACACATTTAATTTTTAACAAAGACTAATAACAACCTACAACTAAAGACCAAGATTGATAAATAAGAAAAAACAGAAATAATTACAGTCCCTTTTTAGTGGGGTGGCTTGGTGATGTCCTGGATGAAGAAAATGCTCAAATACAGGCAAAGAAATCCACAAAAGAAACGTCACAGGTCTTGAACAGAATAGCAGGTCTGGTCATCTTCTTGCAATTTCTCCTACTACTTTACTGTCTCAATTCTTTTCCTGATATACTCTCTTTCAGACCCCACCCACATTTAGACCTCTTTTTTTTAACTTTCTGAGACTTGCCCCAGACATGTTCAGGACATGTCTAAACATGACTCCAGTCTGAGCTTAACAAAAAAAGGTAAATACTGCCATCTAGTGGCCTATATTCACATTACACCTCCATTCCAAAAGGGAAAAATTTTGACTCATAAAGGCAAAATTTTTCTTTTCAATACAAAATGGTTAAGTGAACACTTGTCTACATATACATATCATACAATATTCAAACACATGATATATATATACACATTCAAACACGGGATAAGCAATCAGCAATTACATTGTCTGTACCCTTCACATGCTTAATTTCCAAGTCAAACTCCTGTAAAATCAAACTCCAATTCAACAATCTCCGATTCTTGTTTTTCATCTTACTCAAAAACATTAACGGATTGTGGTCAGTGTACACAATCATTGGCTTTTGTCCTGTACAAACATAAACCTCAAAGTGTTGTAAAGAAAGGACCTGAGCCAACAGTTCCTTCTCTATTGTGGAATAGTTCCTTTGGTGGCGATTGAACTTCCTGGAGAAGTATGCCACGGGATGCTCAATGTCATCAGAGTCACTTCTCTGTAGGAGCACAGATCCACAAGCTTGGTCGCTAGCATCGACCGCGATGGAGAACGGTTTGTTGAAGTCAGGAGATTTGAGCACGGGGAAGTGACACAGCAGAGACTTCAGGTGATTGAAGGCTCTCTGGCATGCATCATCCCAGGTGAACTTTATGCCTTTCTTCAGTTGGTTAGTTAGACTGAGAGCAATCTCAGCAAAGTTCTTGCAGAACTTGCGGTAGTACCCGATCATTCCAAGGAAGCGGCGCAAAGCTTTTTTGTTGTCAGGAACTGGAAAGTCCATGATGGCTTGGACTTTAGCATTTATGGGTGCCACCTTACCCTGGCCTATGACGTAGCCAAGATAGGTGACAGTAGCACAACCAAAGTCACTCTTGTTCAGGTTAACAGTCAGGTTAGCCTGGGTCAGGCGCTGGAACAACATCTCTACATCTTTTAGATGTTCTTCCCAGGAGTCACTCCATGTGATCAGGTCATCGATGTATGCACCCGTGTGTGGCAATCCGGCGATTGTAGACTGTATCATCCTTTGGAACGTGGCTGGGGCATTTTTCATGCCAAAGGGTAGGACTTCATACTGGTACAATCCAGATGGTGTGGCAAAAGCAGAGATGCTCTTGGCCCTCTCAGTTAAAGGCACACACCAATAACCCTTCAATAAATCAATCTTGGTCAGAAACTTTGCTTGCCCTACACTATCAATACAATCATCAATCCTAGGTATTGGAAACACATCCGTTCTAGTTACAGCATTGACTTTGCGATAATCTGTACAGAATCTAGTACTTCCATCAGGTTTTGGAACTAGCACACAGGGTGAACTCCAATCGGAGTTGGAGGGTCTGATAATATCATGTTTTAACATGTACTCAACCTCTTTCTCAGCAATCTTTCTCTTTTCAGGATTCATCCGGTATGGATGCTGTTTTATTGGTTTGGCATCACCAACATCTACATCATGAGAGGCTATAGTAACTCTCTTTGGAACATCAGGAAACAAATCCTCATATTTCTTGATCAACCTTTCAAACTGATCTCTCTGTGAGGGTTCTAAGTGCTGGAGTTTTACATCAAGATTTTGCAACACTTCAGTGTTTGACAATTTACATGAAAGAACTTCAGCTTTAATTCTTGGTTCATCATCTTGAAACTCCCCCTCATCTTCACACGTTTCGACCATTGGAGAATCTGAAGTGACAGCTGCAACCCTAGCATTTCTGTCATGATAAGGCTTTAGCATGTTAATATGACACAATTGTTTTGGTTTTCTCCTATCTGGAGTCTTCACAATGTAATTGAGATCATTGAGTTTTGTCAGAATTTCATAAGGACCATGAAATCTAGCCTGCAATGGATTGGACTGCAAGGGAAACAACACAAGGACCTTGTCTCCTGGTTTAAACTCACGGCTTCTAGCCTTATGATCATACCAAGTTTTCATTTTTCCCTGACTTGATTTCAAGTTCTCTTTGGCAAGGTCACAAGCTGCACGCAATCTTTCCTTGAACTTGCTAACATAGTCTAACAGACTGATTTGCGGCTCTTCCTCTTGCCATTGTTCACTCAATAATAGCAAAGGTCCTCTCACTTCATGACCAAACACTAGCTCAAATGGACTGAATCCAGTAGACTCCTGCACTGCTTCTCTAGCTGCAAACAACAGCAAATGAACCCCTTCATCCCAGTCTTTCTCATGGTCATAACAATAAGTCCTCATCATTGTCTTGAGAGTGGAATGAAACCGCTCTAAGGCACCCTGACTTTCTGGATGATAGGCACTAGAAAGAATCTGTTTTGCACCTAGTTCATACACAACCTGCGGAAACAATCCTGAAGTGAAATTGCTACCTTAGTCTGACTGAATTTCCCTGGGAAGACCAAACAACGTGAAGAACTTTATCAAAGCCTTCCAGATTGCAGTTGCCTTGATGTTACGTAGAGGTATGGCTTCGGGGAATCTGGTAGATGCACACATGATTGTCAACAAGTACTGATTTCCAGATCTAGTCTTGGGTAATGGACCAACGCAATCAACAATGACCCTAGAGAATGGCTCCCCAAATGCTGGGATAGGTTGCAATGGAGCTACAGGTGGGTCTAACTGGTGTTTTCCAACTACCTGACAAGTGTGACAGGTTTTGCAAAAGTTGGAAACGTCTTTCCGAAGCCCAGGCCAAAAGAAGTGTTTCATGATCTTATCAACAGTCATGTTAACACCAAGATGACCTCCTAAAGGTAAACTATGAGCCATTGTTAAGATCTCATTCCTATAGACCTTCGGAACAACAATTTGCCTGACCACTGCCCAATCTGCATTGGCAGGGATATCAGGAGGGCGCCACTTCCGCATCAACACACCATCCTTGAGATAATACCCAACTGGAACTGCATCTATTTCTTTTTCAGGAAGGGCTCTCCTCTTTAGTACACAAATTTCAGGATCATTAGTTTGCTCCTCAATCAACCGCTTTCTGGACAGAGACAAGTCTCCAGACACATCAGAATCACCAGACCCATCCGGCTGGCTGAATAGAGAACTGATAAAAGTATCTGATAAGTCCTCAAACGGAGAAACCATAGTAGGCCAATCAGAGTCATGAGGCGAACCACCTGAGTCCTGACTATTCAATGTACTGGACGGCACCACAACATCATCTTCTTTAGCCTTCTTGGCCATAGCACGAGTCACTGCGCAAGAAGGATACAGAGATGGGTCCTCGTCCCCATTTTCAGTGCTCGGCTGTGAAGTAAGATGTACAGGGGGAACTACTTTGCCCCCAGCCAGGTCATTGCCTAGCAACAGAGAAACACCCTTTATAGGTAGACTTGACATAAGTCCCACCTTTACCTGTCCTGTAACTAAATCTGACTTCAAGAATATAGAGCGCAGGGGTACAGATACAGTCCTCCCTTCAATACCTTGTACAAGTATGAAATCCCCTGAAGCGGTCTCATCACGTAACTCCAAGGAGTCCATCAACAAAAGTGACTGAGAAGCTCCGGTATCCCTTAGGATATATATGGGGACAGGAGTAGTATGCTCATTCAGAGCCACAAATCCCTCTGACACAAATGGAAGAAATTCCTCCCTCACAAAGTCAGCTGTTAGTTGTAACATGACCAGATTTCTTGCAATAACTGCAAACTAGACCACTTTTGTCCCTGTCAGCTTTCACACTTTGATCAGACCTGTTACTGGATTTCTGAGCACCATCACCAGATTTGTCTTTGTCTTTGGGTGAGGAATCTTGGGTATCACCGTAACCCTTTTTCTGAAATTGGGACCATTTATTGTTACTGCTAGACTGAAATTTGGACTTATGAGTGAGAACATATTCATCTGCAAATTTGGCAGCTGATTTCAAGTTCAGTGCTTGCTTCTCATTAACAAATTCAACATAAGTCTGATTTTCAGATTTCTTCAGACCTCTGAATTTCTGTCGGTAAGCCTCTGGAACCAACTCATAAGCTCTCAAAATAACCTTTTTGACAACCTCATAATCAGAGGAATCATCTGCAGACAAAGCCGAATAGGCTTGTTGAGCATTACCCTTGAGGACAGTTTGCAACATCAGAGGCCAGTGTTCCTTTGGCCACTGGCAACTCTTTGCTACCTTTTCAAAACACTGGAAATAGTTGTCAACATCCTTTTCTGAAAATGGAGGCACCAGTTTTACCTCCTGACTGGCACAAAATTTATTTTTAGTTTCAATTTTAATTTTTAGTTGCTCCATTTGGAGTCTTTCTTCTCTATCGAATTTCTCTAATTCAAAATCTCTCTGTCTCTGTCTCTCTCTTTCTGCTCTTTCCTCTTTCTCTCTCTCAAATTCTCTTTGTTTTTCTTCTCTTGCTAATTTTTCTAACTCAAACTGCCTTTGTTTTCCTTTTTCTTCCCTCTCAAATTTTCTTTTTTTCTCTTTTTCCTCCTTTTCTTTTTGTCTTTATTCTCTTTGTTTCTCTTTTTCCTCCCTTTCTTTTTCTCTTTCCTCCCTTTCAATCTCTAGCATTTTTAATTTAAGTTCCATTTCTATATTTGGATTTTCCACTGGAAACTGTTCCAGATCTCCTGGTGCAAACACATTTTCATCAATGTAATATTCAACTATCTCTCTAGCCAGTCTTGCTTTTCGCATGGCTGGTTTTACCTCTGTCAGCTCCAACTGTCTGCAAATTTCTAGCAGTTCTGTCTTTTTAAAAGACTTCAAAACCCCTACGGTTGGTGATGCCAAGAAATCATCCATTGCTGTTGTCAATATATATCTAGGAAAATTCACAAAAACAATTTCACAATTTGGAATGTTAGATTTTCAATAAATTACTCACACAATGGTCTATCCCGGACCTTGAGCCCCCAATTTGTTATGGCCCCAATTTGTTATTACATTTATAACACAACAGCAACAGCAAGGGATGACAAACACAGTTTTAACAACTAAAACACATTTAATTTTTAACAAAGACAAAGACTAATAACAACCTACAACTAAAGACCAAGATTGATAAATAAGAAAAAACAGAAATAATTACAGTCCCTTTTTAGTGGGGTGGCTTGGTGATGTCCTGGATGAAGAAAATGCTCAAACACAGGCAAAGAAATCCACAAAAGAAACGTCACAGGTCTTGAACAGAATGGCAGGTCTGGTCATCTTCTTGCAATTTCTCCTCCTACTTTACTGTCTCAATTCTTTTCCTTATATACTCTTTTGCAGACCCCACCCACATTTAGACCTCTTTTTTTTAACTTTCTGAGACTTGCCCCAGACATGTTCAGGACATGTCTAAACATGACTCCAGTCTGAGCTAAACAAAAAAAAGGTAAATACTGCCATCTAGTGGCCTATATTCACATTACACTATCAACATCTTATGCAACTGGGGCAAACTGCAAAAAATAATACTTTCTGGTGCATTTATTTAAATTATTTGTCAATACAAACCAGAGACCATCAAAAATCAAATGTTTTAACTACTTAAAATGGACTATTTTGCTATTTTGAGATTATGACAAACCAACACTTCAACTTTTATGGAAAAAAAAAATGACCAAAAGAATGAAGTTATAAAACTACTGTAAACATGAACGTGACCGCGGTTAGGAACGCTGTGAACATGAACGTGACCGCGGTTAGGAACGCTGTGAACATGAACGTGACCGCGGTTAGGAACGCTGTGAACATGAATGTGACCGCGGTTAGGAACGCTGTGAACAGGAACGTGACCGCGGTTAGGAACGCTGTGAACATGAACGTGACCGCGGTTAGGAACGCTGTGAACATGAATGTGACCGCGGTTAGGAACGCTGTGAACAGGAACGTGACCGCGGTTAGGAACACTGTGAAATTTGGACCCTACAAAATTGTTGGTTGCAACAAGCATAAACATAATCAAGAAAAACAATCTTTATTTTTGGTGACAGTATGATAATATTTTAACCTACAGTTGTTTTGGCATCTGGAATTAGCTGTAAAGCCTGGTGAGGCTTTGTAAAATCTACAAACCCCAATTCCAATAAAGTTGGGACATTGTGTAAAACCTGAATAAAAACAGAAAACAATGAATTGCAAATCTCATGAGTCCACATTTAATTCACAATAGAGCACAGGCAACATATCAGATGTTTAAAATGAGAGATACTACCATCTCATGAAAAATATAAGCTCAGTTTGAATTTGATGGCTGCAGCACATCTCAAAAAAGTTGGGACAAGGGCAACAAAAGGCTGGAAAAATAAGTGGTACTATTAAAAACAGCTGGAGAAGCATTTTGCAACTACTTGTAATTAGGTTAATTAGCTACAGTTCAGTCACATGACTGGGTATAAAAAGAGCATTTTAGAGAGGCCGAGCCTCTCAGAAGTAAAGATGGACAGAGGTTCACCAATCTTTGAAAAACAGCCTCTAAAAATTGTGGAACAGTTTCAGAAAAATGTTTAAACATTTAAATGTTTTAAACTGAATTAAACAGTGCGAAGACTTTGAATGTCTCAGTACTTAGTATCACCAAAAAATTCAGAAAATCTGGAGAAATCTCAGTGCGCTAGGGACAAGGCCGAAGGTCAGTATTGGATGCTCATGATCTTTGGGCCCTCAGGCGGCACTGCATTTAAAACAGGCATGATTCTGCACTGGAATTCACTGCCTGGGCTCTGAAACACATCCAGAAACCCCCAGCAATTTGGGAAGCTGGATGATTTGACCTAGTTTGTGAGCTGGGGCGAGCATCGATATAATAATCCAAGAAATCTTAGATGGCAGCATGTCTATTGTCTGCTCAGTGCCTCTCTGTGTAAATCTGGTTTTAATGGATTTTACTGCAGTTTTACCATAATGAATGTTGCAGCTTGTGTTTTTTATTGAAGTTCTTTACAACCTTTCAGAGTACTGTGGACTTTTATTGATTCAGAGAGGTGCTCTGCTGTGTTTGATTTGATCTGGGTTATTCAGCCTAAACCCACTACACCTGCTTGGGCCTGCTAGTCTAAGCCATTCTCAGGAGCCTGCTAGCCTGGGCCTGCTAACCTGAGGCCCCTCCTGGAGCTTGCTACACCTGCCTGGGCCGGCTAGCCTGAGCCTCCTGGAGCTTGCTACACCTGCCTAGGCCGGCTAGCCTGAGTCTCCTGGAGCCTGTTACACCTGCCTGGGCCTGCTAGCCTGAGACCCCTCCTGGAGCCTGCTACACCTGCCCAGACTTGTTTTTGACATTTTATTATCTTAACATTTTATTATTTTATTTATTTTATATCATCGTCTTAATCATTTTATCCTTTCTATTTATTTTATCATCTTTGTTTTATCATTTTATTCGTTTTATTAGTTTATCTATTTTATATTATCGTTTTAATCGTTTGATCATCTTTGGCTGCTCTAACGCAAAACTCCATATCCATCCGCCGCTGCTGTGGCTGTGATGGTGGTTTGCCTGCTTGCTAACGGCCTGCTTCGTTGTACCCGACTGGATTGTTTCGCCTTGCTTTCGTCTCTCCGACACGGCGGTGTGTCCGCGCTGGTGAGTAAATTTCCATTTGCTTGTCCAGCTGGACTGTAGTTGAAACAAAGATCGTGAGTTTTACTGCGCGATTTATGTTGATACTCGCCGCTCGGTGGTGGATGGTTGTAGGCCAGAGGGACTGCTTCCTGATCGGTGTTTCTTCGTGGCTGGGTTCGAGGGAAAGAGCTTGGTGCTTCTTCGAAAAGAAGAGAGTGCGTCCCGATTTCGTTGTAGGCTGGGCTTGGTGTGACAAACTTTTAATTAAAACGTTTAACTACTACACAAGTGTGGCACTATTACATCCAGATACTGGGACTCTATATCCGTAATCTTCTCTTTACGGGTGTGCACTGCGAGTACGTGCAAGATGCCACCTAAAAGAGGTGGAGTTAATGATGAGGAAATGGAGGAGATAAAGAAGTCACTGAATTTTATGTCCGAGGAAATATCAACAATCCTGAAACAGCAGAAACTGATTATGGACTTAATGGGGGACATTAAAGATCTTCGGAGGCATAACGAGGAGAAGGATAAGAAAATCGCTGTCTTGGAATGCCGGGTGTCTGAATTGGAGCAATACTCCAGAATGAATGACGTCATTATCAACGGACTGGACACCACACACCGGTCGTATGCCACGGCAACAGCAGCAAATCGTGATTCGTCTGATCAAGAGCTCCTCTCCTTAGAACAGCAGGTTATTACTGATGGCCTAACGAGGCTTTATGAAGCTTCGGACCCTTTCGGACCTTTGTATTGAAAATTGGTTCACTACTCGAAGCTCCATTCATTGAGCACGTGGGTGACATCTGCTGGCAGAGAGATTGTTGTACAGCCTTGCAAAGGTGACGCTGACGCACCTTGCGTGTGCACTTCGAGTATGTTATATTGTGAAAAATACTTAAATAAAGCTGAAATCGAACTTCCTCTTACACGTGTCTGTTGTTTTTCTTCCTTACCTTAATTATTCATATTATATTGAAATAACAATAATTACATCCACAGGCTCATTGAATCCTGTAAATATTTAGTCTGTCCAAAAAACATATTGTATTGTTTTTTATTGTTCTTGGTGTATACTGGGTGTGCTTGAGCGACTTTGCCATTATTATTCATGAATAAAAATGTCTAACAGAGCGCTGTTTCATCCATGTTAAATACATTTGATTTGCGGCAATGTTTCAAAGCTCCGCCTATCGAACCAAACCAGTCAGCTGATTCAGTCTGAATGAAGCAGTGAAGTGGTTCGAACGTCATCAGTCACGTGGTTTTTCACAATATGAAGCAAGCTCCGGCACAGTGCTTCAGAAAAATATGCCGTCGAGTTTGAAGCGTGCTTCGGAGCCTTGGTATCAGCGGTAACATCACTACAGGTTATAGCTTTCTTTAATAGCAGGGATATAAATGTTGAGGGTAAGGAAATAGAGGGGTGTCACGTTCTCCCAAGGAAAAATAAAACTGAGAAACCTGCCATTATTATTCGCTTTGTAAACAGAAAACAAAAGAATGAACTGCTTAAACAAGGACGAAAGCTGAAAGGAACAAATGTTTATGTCAATGAACACCTCACAAAGAAAAATGCTGATATTGCAAGGCTGGCGAGACAAATAAAAAAGCAGAAAAAAATTCAGTCGACGTGGACATCAAATTGTAAGGTGTTCATCAAGATGAATGGGACTCCAGAGCAGGCAAAAGTTTTAGTCATCAGAGAGCAATCAGAACTAGAAAAATACCAGTAATGCACTGATTTGTGATACCAATGACTGTTATTTAGTGTATTGGATGATGTATGATGTATTGTTGATGTGATTGTAAATTTTATAACACTGATGTTTGATAGATTGCATATTAATACCTGTGATCACACCGATCACAGGCTAGTAGAGCATGAAAATAACATTGACCCAGACAAAAATCTCTAATAACCTGACAAATGACTGCACTTATTACACAGATGATCGATTTGGTAGGGAGATAAAGGTAGAAGATGGCCTTACAATGATTCACTTCAATAGTAGAAGTTTATATGCGAATTTTGAAACCATTAAGGAATATCTGAGACAGTTTAAAAGAACATTCAGTTTAATAGCCATAACAGAAACTTGGATAACTCCTGAAAAGAGTGGAGACTTTGATTTGAATGGGTATGAATTCCTTCATGTAGATAGGAAAAATAAAAAAGGAGGTGGGGTGGGACTGTATATTGTAATGTGAATATAGGCCACTGGATGGCAGTATTTACCTTTTTTTTTAATTCAGCTCAGACTGGAGCTATGTTTAGACATGTCCTGGACATGTCTGGGGCAAGTCCCCAGAAAGTAAAAAAAAGAGGTCTAAATGTGGGTGGGGTCTGCAAAAGAGTATATAAGGAAAAGAATTGAGACAGTAAAGTAGTAGGAGAAATTGCAAGAAGATGACCAGACCTGCCATTCTGTTCAAGACCTGTGACGTTTCTTTTGTGGATTTCTTTGCCTGTGTTTGAGCATTTTCTCACCCAGGACATCACCAAGCCGCCCCACAAAAAGGGACTGGAAATATTTCTTTTTGTTTTTGTTATAATCAATCTTGGTCATTTAGTTGTTAGTTGTTATTAGTCTTTGTCTTTGTTTAAAAATTAAATGTGTTTGAGTTTTAAAAACTGTGTGTCATCCCTTGCTGTTGCTGTTGTTTTAAATGTAATAACAAATTGGGGCCATAACAATATTGATAAAGACCTAAACTATAAAAGAGTTGAAAAGATGACAACCATTATTGATGATGTGATGGAATGTATAACGATTGAAATCTGTGTGGAAAAAAGAAAAACATAATCTTCAGTTGTATATATAGAACTCCAGGATCCAATATTGACATTTTTACTAACTGCATGGAGGGATTATTTACAAACTTATACCACAAAGGGCTGTTTACTTGTGGAGACTTTAATATAGACTTACTAAATCCAAATCATAACAAAAGTGTAGATGAATTTATAGATGCCATGTTCAGCATGGGGCTATTTCCCCTAATAACAAGACCAAGTAGAGTAACAACACAGTGCCACTTTAATAGATAACATATTTACAAATATAATGGATGATAACATTAAAAGTGGGTTATTAATCAATGATATCAGTGATCATCTACCAGTTTTTGCTGCTTATGATTGTAATTGCAAGGGCAACAGAATCAAGAGTAAGACAGACAGAGAAGACATTAAATATCTTTAAAAATGAGTTGTTAAAGCAAAATTGGAATATCATGTATGAAGAGACTGATGTTAACAAAGCATATGAAACATTTTTACAGATATTTAAAAAACTATATGATAAACACTGTCCAGTAGTACAATGTAACATGAAACGAAACTACACAGGAAGACCATGGATGACTAAAGGGCTACAAAATTCCTGCAAAAAAAAGAATGCCTCATATCGAGAATTTATTAAGCATAGAACTATTGAAGCAGAAAATAAATATAAAAAATATAAAAATAAGTTAACCAATTTAATGAGAACGTGTAAAAAAGAGTACTTTAGTAATAAATTAGAATATAATAGAAATAACACAAAAGCGTTATGGAGTACACTAAACAGTGTAATTAAAAATGACAAAAAACATGATCAATATCCTCAGTATTTCATAGATGAAGGAAGCTGTGTTAAGAAAATGAAGGATGTAGCAGACGGATTCAGCTCATTTTTTGTAAATATTGGACCAAAACTGTCAGAGGAAATAATGGTGGAGGGAACAGAAATTGATCCTACAGACTATGTTGAGAGGAATAATAGTTCAATGTTTTTAACAGCTGTAGAAGAAAAAGAAATTTATGATGTAGTCAAAGGATTTAAGAACAAAAACAGTATAGATTGTGATGATATTGACATGTTGACTGTGAAGAATGTTATTGATGGTATTACTAAGCCACTTATGTATATTTTTAACCTGTCTTTTCAAAATGGGTTATTTCCAAATAAGATGAAAGTAGCAAAAGTTGTTCCCATTTACAAAGCAGGCGATAAACACTACTTCACTAATTATAGGCCGATATCAGTGCTTTCCCAATTTTCAAAAATATTGGAAAAAGTATTCATAAAACGATTTGATGGTTTTGTATGGATTTAGAAATAATAGATCAACAGCCATGGCACTGTTAGAATTGGTAGAAGAAATAATACACTGTATCGATACAAAGAAGTACGCAATGGGAGTGTTTTTAGATCTCAAGAAAGCATTTGACACAGTCAATCATGACATATTGATTAGAAAATTGGAGAAATATGGTTTCCGAGGTCATGTTTTGGATTGGCTGAAGAGTTATATACTAAACAGACAGCAATTTGTACAAATAAATCAGAATACATCAAGTTTTATGAATATTACATGTGGGGTGCCTCAAGGATCCGTTTTAGGACCAAAACTATTTATTATGTATATTAATGGTATTTGCAGGGTATCAAATGTATTAAGATTTGTGTTATTTGCAGATGACACAAATATTTTTTCTTCAGATGTGGAATTACAGCAGCTTTTGGAGGTGATTACGAAGGAAATGAATAATAATATTAGCATAGAAAGAGTAAATGAAATCAAATTCCTTGGTGTAACTCTAGACCACAAAATCTGCTGGAAACCACATATTAAATATGTTCGGGGGAAGCTGTCACGGAGCATTGCCGTCCTGGGAAAACCAAGGCAGATCTTCAACTTGAAAGCTCTATATATTTTATCTTGGGCATTAATTTTACCTTATCTGACCTATTGTGTAGAGGTATGGGGAAACGCATATAAAAGTAACCTTCAAACAATAAATATAATGCAGAAAAGGGCTATCAGATTCATCCACAATGTAGGATTTAGAGACCACACAAATAGACTTTTCTTAAAACTGCAAGCTCTAAAATTTCAAGATCTGATTGAGTTTAAAACGGCACAAATAATATTTAAAGCAAAAAATAACTTACTCCCAGGAAACATAAATAAACTGTTCTCAGAGAGAGAAGGAGGCTATAATCTAAGAGGGGAACTGAACTTAAAAATAAATCGTGTCAGAACTACCTTGAAAAGCATGTGTTTGTCAGTCTCTGGGGTCAAATTATGGACAGTTTAACAGATGAATTAAGGAAATGTAAAACCATTGGCAAGTTTAAAAAAACATATAAAATACAAATTTTAAATAAATATAAGGATGAGGAACAGCAGTTTGACCCAGGACGGTAATGGCAGGGTTAAGAAAAATGTGGATACATTGTCTTGTTATGTCTTCTTCTGTGTGTGCGCGGGGGGTTCTAGAAGTATAGAAATTCACTATTATATACAGGTGCAATATTCTGTGTATACTTGTATATAAGTAGCTTATTGAATATTATAGTCAACAAATTGTAAGTACCATTGGTTCTTGAATAGACGGTGAATGTTGTAAATATAATAATAGAGAATTTAATAACTTGACTGTAGAATATGGTAATACAAGGGGTAGGATTAAACAAGTTCTTACTTCTTCCTACTCCTTTTCGAGCATACAATCTTGCTGCTCATGCAAGACAGTTATCAACAGTTTGCTTTTTGTTTTTGTTTTGGTATTGGCAATGTGGCCATTTGTTTTGGTGATTATCTCTGTTTTATCTTTTAACGTGTTCGAAATGAAGATTTCATTTCATAACCTGAGCCTCCTTCTGGAGCCTGCTAGCTTGATCTTGAAGATGAAGGGACTCTTCATAAATTTATTGTGTCTGTTGACTGTTTGGGACTTTGGGACTCCATAACAAGATATGGATCCTGGGTGAGTACCCCTCGTAACAAAATATTGGACTTATGGGATACATACTACAGCGGCACTTGTTCTAATGCTGCCAGGTATCCTGACCAAATTCAAACTTATTTGGATTGGGCTTTAAACTTGTGGCTCAACCTGCCATGGGAGACACCGATATTTTTCAAGTTTTCTGGTGTTACAAAACCTTACTGTCTCGCTTAAAGAAAGGCATTGCTTGTCCTTGCCATATGATGAGTGTGTTAAAATCTAATGTCAAACAAAGGTTGTTGATAATTTTACTTTTACTTCTGTCTGGAAATGTTCAACCAAATCCTGGACTAGAGCTGCAATGTGTTCAGACTCCTGCTAATTTTAAATCAATGACTGGTCTCAAATGTGTCCACCTTAATGTTTGCAGCCTATTACCCAAGATGGACAAGGTCAGAATTTGGGTTAGGTCAACAGATGCTGACATTGTGATAATTTCTGAAACTTGGCTGTCTAAATCTACGGTTAATGAATGCATAAACATACCTGGGTACTATATTTTTTGTACTGACAGGCCCAAGAAAGGTGGCCGCGTAGCAATATATGTGAAATCAAAATTTGATGCTTCAGTTCTTTTGTCTCAATCTATCTCTAAGCAAATGGAGTTTTTGGCTTTAAATGTGGAAATTGCGAAATCCCTCTGCATAATTGTTGGTTGCTGTAGGCCTCGCTCTGCCACTGAAGAGGCTTTGCCATCCTTACATCTTCTGTCCCAGGTTAAGTTTAATGAACTTTCACTGGCTGGAGATTTAAATTGGGACTGGCTAACCTCGGTTTCTGATGAATTTAAATCTTTCTGTGATTCGATTAATCTTAGCCAATTGGTCAACCTACCAATGAGGCCAAATGTTAAACGTCCTGATAAGTCCACTTTACTGGATTTAATTCTAACAAATGTTCCTCATAAATTCTCAGCCTTGGGAGTCTTCTGCAATGATATGAGTGATCACTGCGTTGTTGTTGCTTGCAGGGACACTAAAATTCCCAAGAGTAATCCTCTCCTCATTTACGGGAGGAAATTAAAACAAGTCAATGAACAAGCTTTTCACCGTGATCTGTCCCTAGTTAACTGGGAGCAGATAGACCTGTTACCGGATGATGAGCTTGCTTGGGTATTCTTTAAGGAAACATTTGAGAACATTGTAAACAAGCATGCCCCGATCCAGAGATTTGGAGTGAAGAGCTTTCAGACTCTATCCACCAGCGCAACTTAGCCTGGGCCAGAAAAGGTGATTCTGCAGCTGATTGGACTGTTTTCAGGCAACTAAGAAATGAATGTACTTCTCTAATCAAAAAGGCCAAATCAGAATACTACTTATCTGTCACAACTGACAATCTCAACAACCCACACAAATTTTGGAAAGTGATCGTCTTTTTCTGCAATTAAATCTGCTCAGACTCTTCCAAAATTTGTTCTTAAGGACTCAGTCCCAGTCCATGACAAAGTTGATATGTTAAATTGCTTTAACAAACATTTTGTCTTAAGTGGTTCTTCGTTCGATCAAAAAGGTCCAGCCTCTGGGGCTTCCAGTACAGACACTCCACTGTTTTCCGGGGATCCTTTCAACTTTGCTCCTATTTCTGTGCAGCAGGTGCGTAAAGCACTCAAAATGTTAGATCACAGAAAACCCCCTGGTCCAGATTTGATAGAACCTTATTTTCTGAAAGCAGCAGCTGATTTTGTGGCACAGCCCCTTACAATCCTTTTTAACCTCTCGACCCAAAGTGGTGAAATTCCAGCCATTTGGAAATCAGCTTTTGTTACCCCTTTATTAAAGGGAGGTGACCCAGTGGTTCTAACAAATTACAGACCCATATCAAATTTGTGTGTCTTGTCAAAAATTCTTGAATCTCTTGTTTGTGATCAGCTAAAAGATTTTCTGTTTTTTAATGAACTTCTTTCAAAGCTGCAATCAGGTTTCAGGAAAAAACACAGTACCATTACTGCAGCTACAAAAGTGGTCAATGACATAGTTATTGCTCTTGATAAGAAGCAATACTGTGCCATGCTTTTTATTGATTTGTCGAAAGCTTTTGATACAGTGGACCATGCTGTTTTAATGGATCGGCTCAGTAGTTTTGGATTCTCAAATTCGGTACTCTCTTGGTTCAGAAATTACTTGAGTGACAGGACTCAGTGTGTTAAATGTGATGGGCTGTTTTCTGAGACTCTGAGTGTCCACAAGGGGGTGCCACAGGGTTCAATATTAGGACGACACAATTATCTATTGCTTTGGACCCACCCCTGCAAAGGCAGTTAAATCTTTGCAGAAAGCTTTTGACGTGACCCAGCTCACACTTATGCAGCTAAAACTAGTCCGAAATGCTGACAAAACAAAATTAATGTTCTTTTCGAATGCCAGGAAGGTTCCTACAGATTTTCCCAAGGTGTCCACTCTTGATGGAAATGTTACAGAGCTGGTGCATGAGTACAAATACCTTGGAGTCTTACTTGATGTTTTTTTGACATTCAAGCCCCACATTGATGATTTTGTGAGGAAACTTAAACTTAAATTGAGCTTTCTTTTTCGAAACAAGGTGTGTTTTTCTTTTGAGGTAAAGAAACGGCTTGTTACTGCAACATTTTTATCTGTCTTAGACTATGGAGACCTGTTGTACATGACGCTTCTGCTCAATGTCTTAGAAAAATGGACAGTGTGTATCATGCTTCTCTGAGGTTTATTACGAATTGCAGAGCGCGGACGCATCATTGTGAGCTGTACTCTCGTGTAGGACGGCCGTCTCTGCCCACCAGGAGGCTGGGACATCGGGACACTTTTATTTATAAGGCCCTGCTTGGCCTGCTGCCCTCCTACATGTGTGATTTACTCACTGGAAGAAGTGTTGATTCCTACTCGTTGCCTTCAAACGATCAGCTGTCGCTTTATGTTCCATTCGCCCGCAGTGAACTGGGGAAAAGGGGCTTTTGCTTATTCTGCTCCCACTACATGGAACATGTTGCAAAATGACTGGAAACATCCTGAGCTCATTCCTTTAAATGCATTTAAATCCACATTGAGAGCACTTGACCTCAACTCAGTTAATTGCAATTGTTTTTTATAATTGTTTGTAAGTTTGTGTATTGTCTTTGTAACTTTTTGCTGCCTCTTGGCCAGGACTCCCCTGAAAAAGAGGTTTTTAATCTCAACGGGACTTTCCTGGTTAAATAAAGGTTCAATAAAAATAAATAAATAAGATTGATATCACACTTGTTAACCACCCAAGGGTGAACACGGAACTTGAGGCTGGGGAGCGCAGAGCACCATTTGGGATTATATGAGCAAGGAAATATTTCCGTGCTCAATTTTTGGTGAGAAGAAAGTTTGCATGACCAGTCATGAGCTGTGTCTGTTCCACGGACTTTGACGAGTCAGGGGTGATCTCACAATACAGTCATAATCATCATAATTTTGGGGGGAAATTGGACCAGATGAGATTTGAAGCCAGAGCTCTAACAACTGAGCTATCCCATATCCAAATTTCAAAGGCTATCTCAAAAGAGCTCTCTTTGGAAAATACTGTCTTTGGTATCCAGGAGGTATACGGTAAGAGTAAAATTTACATTGTTGGATGTAAAAACTTAGTGAAGTCATATTACTGCCATGGATATTGACAAAAAATGAAAAAAAATTCTCCCTGAATATTATTTATTATACAGTGAATAAATAACTGCAAAGTCAGTTTCATTGTTGAACAAGACCTTAACTCCAGAGGGATACAGGTTTCTGACTGTTTTCTCAAAATCTGCTTTTTGTTACTTACTGGGTTTTTCCAAAACACTCAGTTTCTGTTCTACCTCCCAGGGTTATTACTTTTATACCGAAGATGATCAGGCACTGATACCTCTCTGATATCCCTCCTCGCTGTCATGAGATGTAAATAAAGATGATTTGAAAAATGTTGATCATTGACAGTAGTGTGTAGACAAGGGCTCCCCCTCCTAACAAACCAAATTTAACCGATGGATATGATACACTTCATTGTCCCCGTGGGGAAATTCTTCTTGGGCAGGTACAGTTGCATAGAGAAGAATGCTGCATGACAGATCAACATAGCAGCAAATACATACAGGTGGTGGTCAACGAATTAGAATAATTTGAAATAGTGCAATCGTAAAATTTTTAAATGCATTTTTTGTGCAGAAAGCAAATCAGGTGTTCACCGCGCCTGTCCTTCTTGTTAGAGTAATCACAGAACTCGCTACCTGTAAAAAATTTGCTCAGCTGAGCTTTCCAAAAGGGCCATTTAGGCCATTTAACTGTGACACTGTTGCTTTATTGAATTAGAATAATGGAGAAACCGTTTCACTGAATTAGAAAAATTTTTATTATAATTAGAATCATCACTTTCTCAGTATTTTGTGGCTGCCCCCTTGGCTTGTATGACTGCCTGAAGCGGCATCGATTTGACCAGCTTGTGGCAAGTTTCTGCACTCACTGCTTCCCAGGCTGTGGCGATGTTCTGCTTCAGTTGGTCCAGCGTAGTCGGCCCTCTGACGCAAATTTTCCGCTTGACGATAGCCCAAAGGTTTTCAATGACATTGAGGTCAGGCTAGTTGGCCGGCCATGCCAAAACTTCAAGCTGTTTTTCGGCGAACCAATCTTTGGTCGACTTTGGCGCATGAGCCAGTGCAAGATCCTGTTGAAATATGAGGTCTTCTTCGCCGAACTGTTCCTCAACAATCGGAATCAGGAACGTTTCCAGAACATGTTGGTATACGGCAGCATTGACAGTCTTCTTGAGGAAGCAGAGTTTTCCTACACCCCGAGCGGACATGCATACCCAGACCATAACGCTCTGGGGAAACTTGACTTGGATCTTTTCACGGCCTCGTGGTTGTAGGTTTCGCCACCACGACGCCAGACACGAGGACCTTTGTCACCGAAGGAGATTCAAAAGCGTAATTCGTCACTGAAGACCACTTCCTGTCAGTATTCAGCAGTCCAATCGCCGTGTTCTTTGGCCCACTTCAGCCGTTTCTCCATTTGTTTCTTGTTCAGCATTGGTTTTACTGCTGGAACGCAAGATTTGAAGCCGAGTTCGCGCAGACGACGGGAAGTGGTTGATCTCGAGACGTTAGCGCAGGTCTGCTCGTTCCACAAGTCGCTGAGCTCGGAAGTGGACTTGAACCAGTTGCTGACTGTGATCTTTCTCAGCTGCTTGTCGTCGCAAACAGAAGTTTTTCGGACGCCGGAACAGTTGGTACGCTTGCTCCAGTCTTTCTTGAGAGCTTTGCATACGGAAGACTGGCTGATGCCGAGCTGCTCAGCAATTTTAGTTTGGGTCAAGCCTTGTTGGCGAAGGGTTGAATTTGAGTCACTATTTCGGTTGAGAGGTCGCGCTGCTGACCCATGATTGATTTTACAACTTAGAAATTCTACTCAACCCTGACTTTATACTGCACAGTGAACACTCTTCACAGAAAACAAAAATTCAAGCACTTATTCTAATTCAATGAAATGACTTATGAATTATTCTAATTCAATGAAACAACTGTGTCACAGTTAAATGGCCTAAATGGGCCCTTTGGAAAGCTCAGCTGAGCAAATTTTTTACAGGTAGCGAGTTCTGTGAATACTCTAATAAGTAGACCAGGCGCGGTGAACACCTGATTTGCTTTCTGCACAGAAAATGCATTAAAAAAATTTAACAATTGCGCTATTTCAAATTATTCTAATTCGTTGACCAGCACCTGTAAATAACAAAAACATAGATAAATAAATATGTGTGCCAAGGTTGATGACAAACTCAGGGCAAATATAACTATAGTTAAAAGCAAATATTACACAGATAAAAACCATACTTAAAACGAAGATATTGGACAGTAAGTGCTTTTTAAAATCAAAATATTGCACAGGTAAAAACCACACCGAAAACCAAAATAATAAAAGCAAAATACTGCACCGGTAAGAAGGCCATACACAAAACCAGAACATTGTGTAACATAGTGCATCATTGTGTAAAGTGCATTAATTCTGAACTAAAAGCATAATCAACATTGGTTAGGGGTGAGCTTGCACAACCATCCCACTTTCGTTTAGTATTTTAATTGCGAGAGGAACAAGAGAGCTTTTAGAATGGGTCAGTCTTCTTTTTGGTCCTCTAAATCTTCTGCTCTCGGGAAGGATCTCATGCGCAGAGTGGAGAACATGGGCTGGATCTTCTGAGATTCTCTGTGCTCCTCTGAGCAGTGATTGCACATACAGGAGCTGGATGGGCTAGATATCGTTCTTCCCCATGATCTTAATCACAGTCTGAACAATACAGCTGAGTTTACTTTAACTGTACTGTAAGGTACAGAAAAGCACTGAAAGGTACTGAAAGCATGTACCATGCTTGTATTCTAAAATAAAGACAACGGTTGATATTTTTTATATTTTTCTTGTCTGTGAAGGGATGTTTACCCCAGAATGGGCTACCCGTGGCTAGCTATGTCCCTGGTGACTGTTGTTGGGCAAATCAATGTCAATATAACATATCAATTTGGGGGCACGGTTTCTTCAAATTTATTATGTCATCAGTCATCCAGTTTTACAATACAGATCAGTGGTCATGCAACATATCCCTTCAACATCAGTTCTTGTTGCAGCAGAAATAATCCAGTGCTGAATAAATTATTTCCGCTAAATGTTTGGTAAGATCCCAAACTAAATGATTTTCTTACCAGAGGTTCTTCATGCTGATGCCTCAAATGCCTCACAGTCTGGTTACAGGACAGATGCCCCTAAGTTTGGTTACGGGACAGACGCCCCTAAGTTTGGTTACGGGACAGACGCCCCTAAGTTTGGTTACGGGACAGACGCCCCTAAGTTTGATTACGGGACAGACGCCGCTAAGTTTGGTTACAGGACAGATGCCCCTAAGTTTGGTTACAGGACAGATGCCGCCAAGCTTGGTTACGGGACAGATGCCCCTAAGTTTGGTTACAGGACAGACGCCCCTAAGTTTGGTTACAGGACAGACGCCCCTAAGTTTGGTTACAGGACAGACGCCCCTAAGTTTGGTTACAGGACAGATGCCCCTAAGTTTGGTTACGGGACAGACGCCCCTAAGTTTGGTTACAGGACAGATGCCCCTAAGTTTGGTTGCGGGACAGACGCCCCTACGTTTGGTTACGGGACAGACGCCCCTAAGTTTGGTTACGGGACAGACGCCCCAAAGTTTGGTTACGGGACAAACGCCCCTAAGTTTGGTTACAGGTCAGATGCCCCTAAGTTTGGTTACAGGACAGATGCCCCTAAGTTTGCTTACAGGACAGACGCCGCTAAGTTTGATTACGGGACTGACGCCGCTAAGTTTGGTTTCGGGACAGATGCCCCTAAGTTTGGTTACAGGACAGATGCCCTTAAGTTTGGTTACAGGACAGACGCCGCTAAGTTTGGTTACAGGACAGATGCCCCTAAGTTTGGTTTCGGGACAGACGCCCCTAAGTTTGGTTACAGGACAGATGCCCCTAAGTTTGGTTACGGGACAGATGCCACTAAGTTTGGTTACAGGACAGTCGCCCCTAAGTTTGGTTACAGGACAGACGCCCCTAAGTTTGGTTACGGGACAGATGCCCTGCACTGAGTGGACAGGACAGGCGTGATATTTTACACAGTATCCTGCAGTCAGGGATTCTGATGCCACTGGATCCTTCATCATATCTGTGCTTAACAGGGGCAATTAGTTGGTTATAAACTGCCACAGAGATGTTTCCTTTTTGGGGCACATTTCCTGGTCTCCTGAGGGATGTTGCCCTATAATATCACTCTGGCAGGATCCAGTATAGTCAAAAATGGTGACGAAGCCACTGCACCCACTTGGCTTTTCGCAACATGGCCAAAATCAAACTTGGCCTAGTTTTTCCATCTCATATACATGCATATAAAATATGAAAAAGATCCATATAAAGCTGAAGGAGATATAGCGCTGACAAGGCAAAAAGTTTATAGACGCATGGACGGACACACAACAGACCACCACGAAGGCATCTAACCACACATAAGCCTGACTGGCCCAAAGGCTAAGCAGGTAAATAAAAATGCCCCCTCCATTCAAGTCAATGGTAACTTAAACATAAAAATATCAGGTCAAGTGTTTTTTCCAGCAAGAAGATTGATGCAAAATGGGCTTTCCTTTCATCTAATTGTCTCCCTGAGATCCAATTTTTTAGGCAAATTAGTGATTTGACTGATAGACAAATGTTTTGCAGATGAATCAGGTGTAGATTCAGTCAGAGTTTCAGTGGATGCGATGGCCAGGCAGCTAAGTTTTTGAGGGTGGCATTAAGGGGGGGAGCAAATTCTCGCTGGCCTTGTCATCTCGCAAATGCACTGCTGTCACTGTGTTTTCCCACAAAATACCTGTATGATCTACAGCCGATGACACTCAGGTGGTTCACACAGAATGAATAGATCACTTGTTTCATTGGGTGTGGCCAGACACATCGCCCAAAGGCACACCCACTCTGGCTCTGCTCAGAATTTTTGCAATAGCGTCCGAGCGTGCGAGATTTCAGTAGTAAAACAAGTCACTACTTCACCCACTGTACCGTACATTACATTACCACAAACTAGCTGATGTCAGAATCAACTGCAGGTGAATTGACTGAGTAGGAGTGAATCCCCTTGGAGTAATGTGGAGTAAAGGGACTTGCTCAAGGGCCCAATGGCTGCTCTGATCCTGTACAACTGCATGAGGGCTTGAACCTGCAGTCTTGTTCCCGGTCACCACACGCAGAAACCCCCACGCACGTATGCACACACAGGTAAAGAGACTTGGATGAGTTCACACATACAAGTCATGGCCTGATGCAGATTTTATCATCTCGTGATATCTGGCCCTCAGGGCTCAGCGTGTCTCTCTGCTGTGATTCTCCTGCCTCATACATGAGCCCCTGAGGTCTCGGGCAGGACGAGACCTGACCTATAGAATTTAATAATTCAATTTGGGCGTAGCTTCCTCAGGTTGTGTGTGAATGTGTGTGTTAAAGACAGAGAGAGAGAGAAAGAGGGGGGGAGGCGATCCCGTGTGCCAACATTCTGGAGAACGACAAACCATTTCTGGGTTAAATGCTCCTGCCTCACCTGCCTTCGTCAACCACCTGAAAACTGGAATTGTGAGAAATGTAGATCAGAGAGTATAGAACAAATGCGATGCAGATCATTTCACTCATTTGAAAATCGGCCAATGTGATATGAAAATGTCAATTGTCAAGCACTGAAAACTGTTGTGTTCCGTGGTCGTTGTTTCTGGTTAGTCAATTTTAGGTTTTTATTATTTTGGTGATGTCAGTTTTTAGTCCATGTCTCAGTGTTCACATTTCATTCCTCTCCTGTGTAGTCCAGTCCACGTTTTACCCATGTACTGTCTTTGCTTTCTCCCCGGTCGCGTCATTGTTTGTAGCAGTTTCTGTCTTTCGGGTGATGTAATGGATTCTGGGTTTCAGCCTTCCTTCTGTTCTCGTTTGCTAGTTTCCCCTTGCTTTCCTATATGTACTAACATTACTAACAGTTTGTTGTTTTCCTAAAATTATTAACCAAACTAACATTGTATATTAGACTAACCTACTAACGAGCACCCGAGATTGTATAGCTGAACTTACTAATTGACTAATGATCTCTCAGCAGTCGCCCTGTTCTAGTCTTCGCCCCTTGCTTTTCTATTCACTGGCTTTGCTAAGTTTTCTTACAGAACCTCTGCATTCTTATTATCTATTCTGGCTCTTATTCTGTACACTTAGGAGTCTTTTTATTCATTTTATTTATCCTGTCTTCGGGATTGTCTTGTGATCCTCGTCTGTGTGTTAATGTCTATAGACTTCATGTAATTGGTTATGTAATTTTATTAAGTTCCTGCACCTGTGTCTTCTCATGCTCCTACCCTATATCTGCTCTCCCTGCAGCAAGCCAGTCAGATCTGACTTCACTCTCGCTTCCACTCCCTGCCCGGTGCACCTTCCCTCTGGTCCCCTCATCTCTTCTGGGTGTTTCCAGTTCAGCCGCTTTCCAAGCCCAGCCTACCCTTCCTGCTGCTCAGCCCCTGGTGCCCCCTGTCTTCCGAGCCCTGTGTGCCACCTCCTGTGCCCAGTGTCTGTGGCCTTCGCCGTCTCCAGTGCCCAGTGTGTCAGTGGCCTTCGCCATCTCCAGTGCCCAGTGTGTCTGTGGCCTTCGCCGTCTCCAGTGCCAAGTGTGTCAGTGGCCTTCGCCATCTCCAGTGCCCAGTGTGTCAGTGGCCTTCGCCATCTCCAGTGCCCAGTGTGTCTGTGGCCTTCGCCGTCTCCAGTGCCCAGTGTGTCTGTGGCCTTCGCCGTCTCCAGTGCCCAGTGTGTCTGTGGCCTTCGCCGTCTCCAGTGCCCAGTGTGTCTGTGGCCTTCGCCGTCTCCAGTGCCCAGTGTGTCTGTGGCCTTCTCCGTCTCCTGTGCCCAGTGTGTCAGTGGCCTTTACCGTCTCATGTGCCCAGTGTGTCAGTGGCCTTTACCGTCTCATGTGCCCAGTGTGTCAGTGGCCTTCGCCATCTCCAGTGCCCAGTGTGTCTGTGGCCTTCGCCGTCTCCAGTGCCAAGTGTGTCAGTGGCCTTCTCCGTCTCCTGTGCCCAGTGTGTCAGTGGCCTTTACCGTCTCATGTGCCCAGTGTGTCAGTGGCCTTCGCCGTCTCCAGTGCCAAGTGTGCCAGTCGCCTTTGCTGTCTCCAGTGCCCAGTGTGCCAGTTGCCTTCGCCGTCTCCAGTGCCCAGTGTGCCAGTTGCCTTCGCCGTCTCCAGTGCCCAGTGTGCCAGTCGCCTTCGCCGTCTCCAGTGCCCAGTGTGCCAGTCGCCTTCGCCGTCTCCAGTGCCCAGTGTGCCAGTCGCCTTCGCCGTCTCCAGTGCCCAGTGTGCCAGTCGCCTTCGCCGTCTCCAGTGCCCAGTGTGCCAGTCGCCTTCGCCGCCTCCAGTGCCCAGTGTGCCGGGGGCCTTCGCCGGTTTCCGAGCCTGCATTCCCGCCGTCCTGTCTGTCCCCCTCCTGATGTTCTCCCTGACCCTTCTCCCGGCCAGCTGTGCCATCCGAGTTAGCCATCTGCCAGCTGTGCCCACTGTCTTGTCTTGTGCCTGCCCTCTGCCTGCTTCCGAGTGTCCCCTAGGTCTGAGTTGTCCCGAGTCTGCCCCCTTTTGGTTCTGTTTTTGGATTCCTGAGTTCTCCCTCGCTCAGTGCTATGCTTGGTGTTTCCGTTGGCCAGAGTGCCCCGTTTTTCCCCCCTGTCTGGTTCCCCGTTTATTTAATAAATCATTAGTTTTGATCCTCGCTCCTGGCGTCTCTCCCCTTTTGTCTTCCCCCAGTTCCGAGTCAGTTCCCAAGTCCAGTGTTTCGGAGGTGTCCTTATTTCCCAGAGTGTTCCCAGTGCTTTCCCCTTCCTAAAATCATAACAGAAAACAACTTGCGTGAAGTGAAGGTTGTGTGCGACTAAGTCTCAAAAGACTTAAGCTGCTTTCACACTGGACGCTAAATGAATTTTTTGCACATTACATTCAAAGTCAATGCAAAGACGTGAATACACGCAAAAACATGGATTCAGGATTCAGCTACCCTTGGGTAACCCTTCTGTTTATCCTTCAGTTTGGACATTAATTAGCAGGACCCCCCGTTTTGTCCAGAATCAACCAGTTCTTTTTAGCGAGGCCTCCCAGTAGCTGCTACCAATATGGTAATTCCGGAAGATTTATTCACAGTTCGAAGGTCAATGAGTAGACACTCAGGACGGCTCCGGCCGAAACGTTTGTCTTTTGCTGTGTCGTTTTGCTCTAGGTATGTTCGTTTCTTGTGCTATTGCTAAATGAAAAACTTTTGTGATTACTTGCATTTTTTTGAGTGTGCATTCCCGTTTTTTTCTTTGTTGAAGGTCATTAGACCCTTTGGGCTCTAATTTCGTAGACCAGGCGTAGGCGCGGCGCAGGCGCGGCGCATGGGGGGTGCGCCGCGCCAACGGGGTGTGTCCAGGCGTATGTGGCAATTTCGTGCCCGGCGTAGCCTGGCGCAAGAACTCCTCTGTCCCGCCTCTGTCCCTCCTTCCAGCGCAAGTTGGCAAAGAAGGCGACACAGCCGAGTCAAATCTTGCTCACTGGCAAGAGAAACGATGGATAGCGTGTTCCCATGAATTACAAACTGTTGCTGCTTTAAATTTTGGGATTAACATGCATGGACAACAATGCAAGATACGTGACACATTTATTTTCAATATGCGATCTTAACTCAGTACGAGATCATAGCAATCAGGCTGTATTCCTTTTCCCCACTGAAGACGATAAAACCGAAGTGACAATAATAGTAGCCTTGTATTAAGCCGCTTGCACACTGGACGCGAAACGAATTTTTCGCTCGACAGATTGCATCTTGTGCCCGAAAGTCTGACAGGGTTTTAATAAATCTCCGTGTCCGACAGTCTATTATTGCTTTTAATTTCTTCAAATCTGCTGACTCTTGTCGATATTAAACGTGAATGTTTTGATAAGAGAGCTCAGTTCTTTAAGATGAGTACCGAGAATTTCAATCAATGTTTCTGCTCTGCTCAGTAAAGCGAGTCGACACTGGCATGGGACAATGTACAATGCCTCCGTGTCTGACAGCTAAAAAAAAGAGGACGATTAGAACAGATTGATACCGAAATAAAGAATAAAAAGAAACATTTTAACAACAGAACATCCAATGAACACTGGGATTTATTTTTTAGCGGGTCATCTTTGTTGGATATCCCGTTATAAATCTGTTCTCATTTCAATACTTTTACTTTTTGCTGGCTGGTGGACATGGAGTATTTTGCATTTCGTGTCGGACAGTCTTAATCGTGCATGCGATAATTTCTTCACACTGTCAATGGTCATGGAATTGATTTGCTCACGCACTGTTTTATCTCAGCTGTGGAAATAAAGCGTGAATCTGTTCGGTCCATCTGACTAATTTTCAAAAGAAAGACCGAATAAAGACTGCTGGCTATCTTCAACGGAAGAAAACAGAAGAATAGGCTAAAAAGACCAAGAAAAGTCGATAGCTATCAATTTGCATTCTGTGAAGGTCGAACACAAAAATGGCCAAGTTTCCACGTCTAATAATTCCTGGAATACTCGGAAAAATTAGAACTTTTATGACTTTCGGACACGGAGCTATATTAAAACCCTGTCCAACTATCGCGTCTTTGCATTGACTTTGTCTGTGATCAGTCGGGCGAAAAATTTGTTTCGCGTCCAGTGTGGAAGCGGCTTTAATGAGCATAGAACGCAAGCATTCGATATATATATATATATATATATATATATATATATATATATATATATATATATATACAGTTTGTGGTTGGCTGAGAAAGATGTGAAGTCGTTAGTTTGAATCACAGATTCAGCTGCGTTGATTAAGCCCGGTCAAGTTTCCATTACGCGTGGCAACCGCCTTTAATCTGACATCAGGACAATCGATATAGATACAATAATTTATGTCCTTATTCAGATAGTTACATTAAATCGTGCTTCCTGTAATTATTTCTTGCATTGAAACGTGCCTGACATTCTGTAAAACTGCCTGTGAGATTTCGGTGACGTGTGCGCTCTCTGCGCCGGTCAGCCAAATTACCACTGCACGGAAATTAAACCAGGTTGGAGTTGGCGAGTTTTTTGCGCAACTCCAGCGGAGACTTTTTCTACGAAATTGTCACTGCGTCTTGATGAATATGTGACACCTCCCCCTACTACGCCGCCACACCCATCTCGGCGCACCTTGGTCTACCGAAGGCTGCGCGCCTCACGAAATTACCACTACGCGGGCTGCGCCCTACGAAATTACCACTGCGCGGCCTGCGCTTCGCTACGCCACCTGCGCTGCGCCAGGAAATTAGAGCCCTTTATCTTGTCTGTCGGCAGACGAATGGGTTTTAAGCTTTTTCACAGTTCTGTTAGTGTTTCTCAGTGATTCTGAATGCCATATGAACCTATCACTGTTCTCTCTGTTCAACTGTGATGATGGTTATACTCAGGGATGAGCCGTCAGGGTAGGCAGGGTAGGCACTGCCTACCCCAGGCTATCATCAAAAATAAAGTTGATAACAATTATTGATCATTTTAATATCTAATCTAATTTCGAAGCCATTTTATATTTAGTTTGTCTTTATGCTGTTGCTTTAAGTCATTGAGTTATAATGACACTACAGCGCCTGCCTCTGGCCAGGCAGGAGCTTTCAAATCAGTCTTATCTTTGAAGGGTAGGCACAGCTCTGACATGCCTTTAAATGACACGTTATCAGATACGTTGTGTTCGCGCATGCGCAGTGTTTTTTCATATGCTTTATTATGTACGCAAAAAGGCAGGACGCTACGCTGCCTTTATGCGTAAGTGTCACAGGCTAGTCATTCAATCTGGACGTTCGGTGTCTTTGTGAATTCGCACCAATGAGTATACTGGAGAGGCCGCCGCTTCTTTCTACGAGCGCAGTTGAAGAAACCAATATGGCGTCAAGTGCACCGCACTTCTCAATTTCCCATTGACAAATGTAGAAATTCCAGCTATTATCCGTCGAATTAAGGGGTCTTCCGAAAGGATTTCAACATATTTGTGATCGGAAAACAAGGATAAACATTAATGCGCAGTTTTACATGACACTGTTCGAGACGTCGAAAATATCAAAACATGTCAGAATGGAAAGCACAGCACCAACTAGCCACTTGTGTACCTGGCGTGTTAGGTAATCGAGTCGCTGTCAACGGCTGTGATGGCAAACGTTATCTGTAATTTAGCTAGCTAGATAAACTTAGTCGGCACCATAAACTCATGTTGCTTACAAATGGTGATGTCACTTAGCTCCTATGCCCATGTAATTTTAGCCAAGTTGCATATCTACATATAGCATTAGCCATAGCGAATGACCTCGTGTAGCAGGAATAGTTTTGCCTGCATTGATAAATGAATGAAGTTCGCCAAAATTCAGTTCTGTATCCCTCGAGGGTTTGTTGTTTGCGTTGCCCTGGCAACACCTCTGGGTCAAAGGGCAGTGCCCTCCCGCCTCTAGCTCCTTTTCCTGAAAATTCTGAGCGAAGAAGGTGGGTAGAATTATGACCTCCGCTCATTGTGCATTAAAACAATGAAATCCCCCTAAAAGTCCAATCTGTCTTTGTAAAATGTATTATGAATGTAAGTGGATCACAATGTATGTATTTCGGGACAAACTATTGGTTGTCTTGCTTATATTAACCGAATACGTGAGAGCAAACTATGAATGACTGTTACGATATGTACATTCTGCGCGGGGTTGTTAACGATAGTATTTTGAATGTAGGAGCTGGAGGGTCACCATTACTGTCCGAAACCGACCCATGCCTTGTGTTTGTCATTGTCAGGTATGTTGTATTACATTTGAACCGTATTCCTGTTCGAACTATACGATCACCCTGTTGGTTAAAATGCAGGAGGCTACTTTTGTCCTTGTTCCGTAATGTAAGCCGGATGGTAGCTAGCGTTAGCCGGCTATGCGTTTCTGAGTTTTTTTAATCTAAGTTACGCTTTTGCCTGTTCCTTTTCCTGAAAATTCTGAGCGAAGAAGGAGCTGGAGGGTCACCATTACTGTCCGAAACCGACCCATGCCTTGTGTTTGTCATTGTCAGAAAAATAATAAAGCCGTTGAACCATCGTCTGTCGTCTGCCTGCACGTTCCTGTGGGAAGTAGCTCCAGCAGAGAGGAGTCGGGGTTAGCTGGTTACACTCGCAAACGTTCGTGTAACGTTAGTGGTGTTCATTCCGGATGAATTGTACAAATAAACGCATCCTTATCAGGCATCTGCCTATCTGGGTACTATTTTGTGAGCAAGCTTTGATTTTTTGTATTTATTTATTTTAATTACGACAATGCAATCCTAGCTGGGGCTATATACACTCATTGATTCACACATACGTCAATCAAATTTAAGGCTTAAATTTGATTAAACCACCTGACTAGTGTTATGTCATCTTGTTTGTTTTGGCAAAACAAACAAGATGACATCGCTAACGCAGCAAATATTTTGATTTTGTCAGGCTAAAGGCCGACCTCATCGGCTTATTCAGCCCTGCTATGGTCAAGGAAAAATCTCCCTAGCTTCAACTGCTGGCTTTATTGGTGGAGAATGACCTTGAACGAACTGTTCGAGGACACAAAACTGCCGAAATTGGTGCCGACAATTCCAGCTACCACAGAGTCAGTGGAGCTGTCTTTTTTCTGCCTTAAAACGCGTCAAGACCTGCAAACGCAACAGTACGGAGCAGGGGAGACTTTCATGTTTCGCTATCATGTCAATTGAGGAAGAGGGACTTGTTAAGCTGAAGGCCAAAACAAAAGTTTTACAACGCTGTCATCAACATCTTTGTCAAAAAGGACAGACGCATGGACTTCATATTCAAATAGCCTTAAGTGCGCTTTAACCCCTTCTCTCCCCCTCCGCTCTCTTTTACGCACACAAGAACTTTCCGGACTGTCATGTCTGTCGTTATGCATCTAATAACAACCTTGTGGCTAAAGTTTTTTTTTATTGTTGTTTGTTTGATAGAATTCTGTGGGTTTTTAGGTTTTGAAGTTTGTGTGTGTTGACATCATTTTGCGGTGAAGAGAGATGTGGTCAAAGATGGAATGTGTTTGAAGTGTACTTCGCTTGTCTGGTTAATATGGTTTAGCAATAGGAAGATTAATTGCATTAAGTATAGGGAGGAGATCCACTTAAGCATGCATCGGTGCAGGCAAGCCGTTATGTTGTTTTGCGCGCTTTCATCAACTTTCTCTCGCTAGAGCCTTCAACTTTTATTCAGACATAGAAGCGAAATTTTAAAAAAAATCGAACCTTCAAGATTATTTGAAAACAAAGTACACATTCATTCTGAATGCATAGCCTACAATAAATCTAATTCGCTAGAAAACGTCAAAAACTTGAAACAATTCACATTAAATTGGTTTTAAACCTCCCTCCTATGCGCACATAGTGCGACAAGTTAAATAATACATTGATAACTCAAACACGGATTTGATTTCACTCTTAACAGTTTCAAAATAAACTAAAAGTCAAAATCTAACGAAAAACGCAACTTTGTGCATGTCCAGTGTCTTTCAAGTGTCCTTTAAGTACCAATAAATTCGTTAATCCCCGCAAATGCATGATGTCATCAATCCAGATTCGCAGTGTTACTATGTACAGCATTCAACAGTTTTTGGAGTAATTATGTTTTATTTTGCCGGTGTTTTTACCGCTGACTTTATACATAAAATATTAATTCGTTTTTACGTTTCGGTCTGCCACTGCCTACCTTGACCCAAACCTCACGGTTCGTTGATTTTAGAATATCAAAGGATATTTTTCCACCAGACTAACCAGCACAATTGCATTCACATCTTGTTATTTTGTTTGCCGTAAATATCAGCTATGTCAGTGAAAAGTTCTTAGTTTCATCCTTGTGGTAATGTCATCTTAATTCCATTGAGCCGATTATCAAGTGGTTACAAAACGGCTCCAGGCTGCAACCATTTTTTAACATAACATAACATGAATGACAAGAACAGTCCTTTCAGCCCAACTACGCTCGCCAGTTTCTTTATACGACTGCGAACATATCCCTTCAGATACTCAATGGTGTTTGTAGCTTTAAGTCAAGCCTGCTCTTGAAAACCCCCAAGGTCTCTGCCTCAACAATATGGTCAGGCAAACTATTCCACATTGAAATTATTCTTTGGGTGATTAAATATTTCCGAATATCAGTGCTAAATTTACCTTTGGTCAACTACCATTTGTGACCCTGAGTTCTACTCACAACACTTAGTCGAATCCTACATAATTCACTTTGTTAATCCCTTTAACATATTTAAAGACCTCAGTCAAATCACCCCTGAGTCCCCTTTTCCTAAGACTGAAGAGATTAAGGATCTTCAGCCTCTTCTCATAGCTTTCATCTTTTATACCTGAAATAAGCTTAGTGGCTCTTTTCTGTACTTTCTCCAGAGCCTCTATACCTTTCTTAAAGTATGGTCCCCAGAACTGTACACAATACTCCAGATGTGGTCTGATGAATGTGTTGTACATAAAAAGCATCACCTCCTTAGATTTGTACTCAATACTTTTGGCAATGTATCCCAGCATGCTATTGGCTTTTTTAACTGCTACGGCACAATGGCTAGAACCTGTGAGGGTTTGGTCAACAATCACTCCCAGATCTTTCTCGTATGGAGCACATTCCAGTTTTAAACCTACCATGAAGTAATCCCGTCTAATGTTTTTATTACCTAGGTGCACAACTTTACATTTTGCTAGATTAAATTTCATTTGCCACATTTCTGCCCAATTCTGGGTTCTATCCAAATCATCCTGAATCACTTTAGTGGACCCTAAACTATTTGCCAAAACCCCCCAATTTAGTATCATCTGCTAATTTAATCTGCTCTCAATATTACTATCAAGGTCATTAATGTAGATGAGGAACAGCAGGGGCCCCAACACCGATCCCTGGGGGACGCCACTCCCCACCATACCCAGCTCAGATGAGATACCACTGACCACCACTCTTTGTGTTCTGTCCTGTAACCAGTTTTGAATCCACCCCAAAATACCTCCTGTAACTCCAATGGAGCTCATTTTAAAAAGTCTCTTATACGGACTGTATCGAATGTTTTCTGAAAATCCAGGTGCAGGTATATGATGTCATAAGCCCTGCTCTGGTCATAAGTCTTGGTGGCCTCTTCAAAAAATTCCAGAGGGTTTGTTAGGCATAACCTTCCCTTACAAAAACCATGTTGGCTATCCCTAACGATACTATTACGTTCAATAGATAAGTCCAGCTCATCTTATACGATAGATTCCAATATTTTGCACGAAAATACAAGTTAAACTCACTGGCCTGTAGTTTCCTGGCTCGGTACGGTCCCCTTTCTTGTATATTAGTATTATATTGCCCTGTTTCCAATCATTTGGTATTTTTCCAGTTTCTAAAGACCGTCTGAAGATGGCGGATAGCGGCTTAGAGATGAACTCACCAGCTTCCCTGAGCACTCTAGGATATAAGCCATCAGGACCTGCCGCCTTACCTGCCTTTAGTTTATGCAACTTGTCTAATACTTCGTTATCCCGATCCTCAATTTTCGCTAAATAATCTTGAGCATTTGACATGCCCTCTGGCCAAATAAAGACCCCCTCTGAGGTAAAATTCTCAACAAAGTAACTGTTTAAGGCATCCGCAATATGCTTGTTATCATATAGCAGCGATCCATTTTTATTCTTTATGCACTTAACCTGCTCTTTAACTTTCCTTTTTCTGCTACAGTACTGAAAGAAGCGCTTAGGGTTAGTTTTTGCCCCCTCTGCAATTTGTCTTTCATACAGTCTTCTTGCATTCCTCAGCTCTTTTTTGACCACAGCCCGCATTTTACAGTATTCAGCCTTAGTGTTCTCATTGTTATCCTTTATGTACATCTTTTAAAGATCCCTCTTTTCCCTCAAAATCCTACGAATACTTTGGGTCATCCACTGAGGATTCTGCTTTTTCAGCTTACTTTTGGACACCTTGGAATGAATCTGCATTGTGATTCAAGTAAAACCCCCTCAAATCTTTCCCACATCTCATTTACGGACTAACAGTCCGGGACTGTCTCCCATTTTATTTCAGCTAGATATGAGCCCATCCTGTCAAAGTTTGCTCGCCTAAAATTTAACATTTTTGTTTTAGAATACACCTTTTTAGCTTCCCATGAAACATCAAAATTAACAGCAGAGTGATCACTTGTCCCAAGTGGCTCCAGTACCTCAACATTGCTAATTCTGTCGGGGTCATTACAGAGCACTAAGTCTAAAATTGCCTTCTCTCTGGTAGGTTTATTAACATACTGCACTAAGAAATTATCATTTATAACATCTAGAAATTCTTCCTCCCCCCTACCCTGTCCTTTCACCATTTCACACAACATTCAGTCACACACGCATACCCACAACCTCCTTGCAGCATGGGTGGCAGCAGTGCCAACCACTGCGCTACTGTGCTTCCCTTTGCAAAGAGCATTGGGCCAGAATTCTTCATCTATCACCAGCAATTGGTAGCAGTTGTTTGTGTCGGATGACTTTCTTCTATCAAAACCAAAATTATAATGTAAAGACTATATTTTGTATGTCCTCATATATTACACTTAGTTTTAAGTTCTGAAATCATTTTATGCGACAAATGTGAAAAATGAAGGTATACATGAGGGGTTAGAGAAAGAAATATACTTTCAGGTCGATTTATCCAAAGAGAAAATATTAGAGCAACTTGCTATCAAACGGCGCCAGTTCAGCCAATCAGATTGTATCTAATTGGAAATGTAAGCTAATCAGATTGTACAGAAAGGTTCCCTGAATTAATTTTTAAAAATCTGGCATAATTCAACGTTAACAAGTGGTTTGGTATTCAATGCATGTATTGAGAATAGGTCCTGAGCTATTTCATGGCTACAGAAGAGAAAATTAGCCAGATCATCTTTCTTCAAGGGCACATCTTACCCCAGTCTACCTTTCCTTCATTTCATTTACGAATATGTACATGTGGAAACCTCAAGAAAGTGGCTGTAGACAAATGCATGGTACATGTCAAAAATTGTTAAAGCACAAGACGGCTGAGATGGACTAAAAATGCAAAAAATGAGCGAAGAACGACTATTTCCCCAAATGAAACAAAGGTGGTGTTGCGTCAGTAGGGGGAAATTGCCCATGAAAACTTTTCCTTACAATGTTGACTGTGTGGAGAGATGTATGTGGATCATGCAGCGGCCGGAATGAAAGAAAGTACAGGAATGTATGAGAGACAAACACAGACAAAATAGGAAAGAGAGAACCGCGCTTCCAAAGGACATAAATCTAGTCCGAGTGAAATAAGGAAGCAGTGGGAGCAGGACAGTACGAAACAGAGGAAAAATCTCGGAAACCGAGACAAAAAGACAAAGCAACAGACGGTGCAGAGAAAGAGGAAAGGGAAGAGAAAGATTCCTTTTACTAACTAAGACTTCTTCCTTTTTATGACTGAGAACATCAATAAAGTGTTGGCCCCGCAAGCCACCCTTCTGGGTTTAGTGAATGAGATGTTGGAGCTGAAAACTTCAATCAACATTCGAAACAAGAAGATTGATGAGAAAATTGAACTGCTGGAGCAAAGGATTGACGACCTGGAGCAGTACTCCCGTGCTGATGACCTTCTCATCAGCGGCCTGGCTACCACCCATCGCAGTTATGCCAGGTTTGCAGCCACAGCTAGTGAACATCTTGGGGAAGAAGCATCTCCGGAGGAGCAACGCACTCTAGGGCAACAGGTGATTCATTTCATAAACAGTAAGAACATTAATTTAGAAAGACAGCAAATTTCAGCTTGTCACGTTCTCTCTCATAAGGACAGAACATACCCACCTGCCATTGTTGTCCGGTTTTGAAATGTTGAGACAATCCAAAAAGCTTAGGGATACTGGTGTGTATATCAATGAGCATTTGACTAAGAAAAATGCTGAAATAGCCAGAAATTGCTGGATCCTTAGGAAGCAGGACAAAATCCAATCAACATGGACAAGAAATGGAAAAGTGTGTATCTGACCTTTATATGTACCAAATTTCATTGATGTGACTTAAGTCCTTCATAGTTAGGCAGTGATTCAAAGAAACCCACTAATTTGATCAAATTACACCATTTTGCTGTACATTACAATGTCTTTGGTAGGTGTCAAAGGGCGAAAAATGAGAATAAGTAATCTTTGATAACCTTTTTATATTTAATAATTCTTAGAAAGTTGTAGCATTCATGACTTTGTACATCAGGAATAGTATCATATGGCTTGTTTTAAAACAAAGTTTTCCATAGTACCATACATTGTACATATTGTACATTGATGTTACTAATACAAAACTGCTTTTATTTAAGTGGATTCAACTTACTGATTTTCAGTGGGCTCTACTTACATTATTTGCATGAGGTCATACCTGTTGGAAACTGTTTATTAAGATTAAGATTCATCCTAGTCCAGGTGACCTCGTCTAATTTTGTGTTAAAACATGGTTTATCTAGGTTCATCCTAGTCTACATAACTCCAAACCACAACTGTTTATTTAAAATAGCTGGATCAATTACCTCACTGTTGTGGCCATATTGTTTACAGAATAATTGAACAGTGTGTTCACTTTTCAGCTCACATCCACTCCTCACAATTCATTTCAACTGCAATGTTCAGCAGATGAAGTGTACATTTTGCGAACTCTGTAAAAATCAAGACTTAAAACATGGAATTTGAAGCATCAGGATCGGGATGCAGTATTGGAATTGCACTGGAGGAGGAATGCCATAAGAAAATATATGGCAGAAATGTTGGCACACTTGCAGCCTCTGACTTGTCACGGGATGATAAGAAGCTGTTGCAGTGGAGAAGTGGTTTTTACTTCTTAATTTGGGGACTTTTGAAAGCCAAAGAGCACCAAACAGCTGGAGGATGTTGTTATACAGCGTAAAGTAGCATTTGATCAAATTAGTGGGTTTCTTTGGAACACTGCCTAACTATGAAGGAGTTAAGTCACATTAATGAAATTTAGTACATATAAAGGTCAGATACATATAATTATGTGGTGGAAATTTCATTACCCTGAGTAACTGTTCACAAGGTCAACCGACCCCCTGAAAAGGGGTGATTTTTGAGATTTTTTTGTGAAAGTCCGACTTTGGACCCTAGCCATACCTTTACTAATTGTTTTATAAGTAGAGATTATGTATCAGCAATTTGGGTATCCTCAGATAAATGGTTCGGGCACCAGGTAAGTCTAAACATCACAAAAATAATTTCCTCTGGAAAAAAATTTCATTTTCAGGTGCCCATATCTTCAAAAGGAAGCAAGATACACTATTTTTGATTGCAGATTCAGAAAGCTTGTGTGCAAATTACCCCAGGTAGCAATTTTCAGCAGTATAGCTATTTCAAATCCAAAAATATGATCATTTGAAAATGAAAAAAATCTGCGACGCAGCGCACGACGGCGAAAGAGGGGGGGTCTGGCCATATTTTCGGACGGCCGTAATTTCAAAACGGCTTGGACTTTTGGCCTGAAATTTTCTGTGTGTTCGTTATTTGCATATATGAACATTTTCATGGAGTTTCAGCAAAATCTAAGAGGGTCACCTGGGGACTTTCCTGAAAATTTGGTGATTTGACATGGAATGACCCAATAATGCGGTTTCACGATTTAGGAAGGTGACCTGTGGTGTCTTCCAGGGATCTGTGATTGGTCCAAAACTTTTTTTGTTTTATATTAAAGATATTTGTAATTTTACTGATCTTTTTAATTTTATTATTTATGCAGATGACACAAATATGTACTGTTCTGGTAATAATTTACAGGACCTGTTGTCTTCTATTGAAAGAGAGCTAGAAATCCTCAAAACCTGGTTTGATGTGAATAGATTGTCACTCAATATATAAAAAAACTAAATTCATGGTCTTTGGAAATCGAAAAGAAATGGACAAGGATATGAAATAAAAGATATGTGATGCTGAAATTGAAAGGGTGACCGAGATAAAATTTTTGGGGGTGGTTATTGACCATAAATTAACATGGAAACCACATGTTTATTACATCAAAGGAAAAATTTGTAAGACAATAGCAATTCTGTAACAAATCAAGAAATATATTAAACTGTAAGGCCTCACTGTTGTGATTCTGCCTTGACCATGTTCATGCCTTGTAATTCTGACTGCCTTTTGTGTTTTTTGATATTTGATATGTCTGACCATTCTTTGTATGTGCATTGGGATTTGGTAACTTTGATTAGTACATGTATTGTCTTAGTTTTTACTTTTTCCATGTTTTACATTTTGCCATAGTCATATACCGGTTCATGTTTTCCATTATGCATTGCACTTTGTCTCCCCCGTCTGGTCTATTGTCTTGTCATTGCACACAGCCCCGGTCCTGCGTGTTACTCTTCGGATGATTTTTTGGATTCAGCTTTCCTTCCGATCTTGTTTGCTTACTTCCCCTTACTTTTCTATCATACTAACCATACTAACAGTTTGTTATTTTCGCTAGAAGTTACTAACACCAACTAACATTGTACAAAACCCAAAACCAGTGAAGTTGGCACGTTATGTAAATCGTAGATAAAAACAGAATACAATGATTTGCAAATCCTTTTCAACTTATATTCAATTGAATACACTGCAAAGACAAAATGTTTAATGTTCAAACTGAGAAACTTTTTATTTTTTTGCAAATAATCATTAACTTAGAATTTTAAGGCAGCAACATTGCAAAAAAGTTGGCACGGGGGCCTTTTTACCACTGTGTTACATCGCCTTTCCTTTTAACGGCACTCAGTAAACGTTTGGGAACTGAGGAGACCAATTTTTGAAGCTTTTCAGGTGGAACTCTTTCCCATTCTTGCTTGATGTACAGCTTAAGTTGTTCAACAGTCCGGGGTCTCCGTTGTCGTATTTTACACTTCATAATGCGCCACACATTTTCAATGGGAGACAGGTCTGGACTACAGGCAGGCCAGTCTAGTACCCGCACTCTTTTACTATGGAGCCATGCTGTTGTAACACGTGCAGAATGCGGCTTGGCATTGTCTTGCTGAAATAAGCAGGGGCCATGGAAAAGACGTTGCTTGGATGGCAACATATGTTGCTCCAAAACCTGTATGTACCTTTCAGCATTAATGGTGCCTTCACATATGTGTAAGTTGTCCATGCCTTGGGCACTAATACACCCCCATACCATCACAGATGCTGGCTTTTGAACTTTGCGCCTATAACAGTCTGGATGGTTCTTTTCCTCTTTGGTCCGGAAGACACGACGTCCACAGTTTCCAAAAACAATTTGAAATGTGGACTCGTCAGACCACTGAACACTTCTCCACTTTGCATCAGTCCATCTTAGATGAGCTTGGGCCCAGCGAAGCCGGCGGCGTTTCTGGGTGCTGTTGATAAATGGCTTTCGCTTTGCATTGCAGAGTTTTAACTTGCACTTGCAGATGTAGCGACGAACTGTAGTTACTGACACTGGTTTTCTGAAGTGTTCCTGAGCCCATGTGGTGATGTCCTTTACACACTGATGTCGGTTTTTGATGCAGTACCGCCTGAGGGATCGAAGGTCACGGGTATTCAATGTTGTTTTTCGGCCTTGTCGCTTACGTGCAGTGATTTCTCCAGATTCTCTGAACCTTTTGACGATATTACGGACCGTAGATGATGAAATCCCTAAATTTCTTGCAATAGCTCGTTGAGGAATGTTGTTTTTAAACTGTTCGACAATCAGCTCACGCATTTGTTCACTAAGTGGTGACCCTCGCCCCATCCTTGTTTGTGAATGACTAAGCATTTCAGGGAAGCTGCTTTTATACCCAATCATGGCACCCACCTGCTCCCAATTAGCCCGTTAACCTGTGGGATGTTCCAAATAAGTGTTTGATGAGCATTCCTCAACTCTCTCAGTCTTTTTTGCCACTTGTGCCAGCTTTTTTGAAACATGTTGCAGGCATCAAATTCTAAATGAGCTAATATTTGCAAAAAATGATAAAGTTTACCTGTTCGAACATGAAGTAACTGGTCTTTGCAGTGTATTCAATTGAATATAGGTTGAAAAGGATTTGCAAATCATTGTATTCTGTTTTTATTGACGATTTACACAACGTGCCAACTTCACTGGTTTTGGGTTTTGTATCTAATACTAACTTACTAACAAGCACCATTGTATAGTTTCACTTACTAATGATTAACAAGCTCTCAGCACTCGCCCTGTTCTAGTCTCCGCCTCTTGTTTCTCCCTGATTACCTTGCTGCATTTTCTGTGGAAGCTCCATGTCTTATCACACTGTCCTTCTTTAATTATCTATGCACGTTAGAAACTCCGTAACTGGAGCTGTTCATCTTTATATAGATTTGTCCCGTGATCCCTGCCCACGTTTTGGCTTCTGCCAAATTCCATGTGATCAGGTTCTCCCACATGTGCTGCTCCTTTGTAATCAGTCTAACTGTTTGCACCTGTGTCCCTTACCATGTGATCTCCCCAGAAGTGTATACTAAAGGAATAAGTCCCGAGAAGCAGTGGGTAACGGTGATTTTATAACGGCGGAGGGGCGTTCTAAGGCACAACGCGCAGCCGAGTGCTTTAGTGCCCCTCCGCCGTTATAAAATCACTGTAACCCAGTGCTTCGAGGGGCTTATTCCTTTTATAAAACGGTTACCCTACATATAGCCCATTAAATAAACGCACAAGAAAAAAAATCTACAATTTATCGGTAATAATGCAACAATAAAATTGAGAACAACTTCCACCAAGCAATTAAGAGTGGACAGAATGGTTAGCCAGCAACACCGATGCTAAGATTGCTTATTCATCTAGCGCCATTATCATGTCACATCAGGCTATTTGGGCTCGCTAATGCAGATATACTATGAAAGCAGGCTAGTTTGAATGTCTCTTTTGGCCTCCCGAAGACCCCGTTTCCAATTTTGCTTTCGTGTCGGTTTCCGAGTTTCCTTGTTCTCAACTTGTGCCGATCGGCCAAATCATTACAACCAGCAGCGTTTAGGAAACTTGACTTTTGTCCTCCACACTTGCCGGTGTCCAGGAAAATATGTTGAATTGTGCATTTGTTTGCTAGCCAGCTAGTCAACTAGCTTGACCTCGTTCATTAATTTTACGTGCATTTCGGTTTTCGAGTTTCCTTGTTCTCAACTTGCGCTGATCGGCCAAATCATTACAACCAGCAGCGAGGGTAGGGAACGATTGACTTTGTCCTCCACACTTGCCGGTACCCAGGAAAATATGTTGAATTGTGCATTAGTTTGCTAGCCAGCTTGTCAACTAGCTAGCGTTCACTACAATGGATGTGGTTACCCTACACACAGCCCATAAAATAAACACACAAGAAAAAGTCAATTATTTTTAGGCTACTGAAATAACAAGCAAGTTAGCAACATAGCTTGCAAGACGAAAGTGATATCGAACGTTGTAATGCAATAGCTAGCAAGGTAGATAGCCAACTTGTTATCTGGTTAAAAGGCTAAACTTCGCGGAGACTGAAATAGCGTGCTTAAACTCTTGAAACAAACGTAACCTGACGAGTCAGCTGAGCGCAGAGCAGTTTGTTGCACGCAGGGATATTTTGTGCTGCGGCCTGCCACAGTGCAGTAATTTTATTCCGGCATGGAACACGGCTCAGCCAATCACATTTTAGGATGGGAAGCACCCGTTTTATAATAGGTGTCTTCTCACAGCCAGTCTCTGTCAGATCGTTTTCCTCAGTCTTCTTGTGCCACATTTCATTTCGCCTTGATTACTCAGTGTTTATCTTTCTGACTGGATTGCCCGACTTTTCGATTTTTGCCTTTGTGATTTTGGATTATTGTTGCATCTGTGTGTTTTGACCTTTTTCTGCCCGACTACGAGATCTGTTTGCTGCCCTGGTTACGATTCGGATTACGCCCATTGGATTCTGGTTTTGCTTCTTTGACATTCCTGTACCTGTGAACCAGACCCATTTCTGTCCAACTACGATTATTGTTATTGCTGCCCTGGTTTTCGATTCTATTTTTGCCCCACTGGATTTTGATTTCTGGATTGTGGACTCTGTACTTTTGCCTTCTGCCCTGCGGGGGTCCTTTCCCTTCATTAATAAAGCAAGTTCTACTGCATCGCCTGGTTCTTGCGACTGGTTCCTGATTGCACCAGTACATTCACACATTATTTACAGCTCACTTATACTTCCTTACATATCATATTGCATGGAAGTCTGGGGATTGACGTGTAAAACAACAGTTAATGCAATAGTTCTCCTACGAAAATGAGTCATACGGATTATTAATAAGGCTGATTATTATGCACATATTCACCCACAGTTTATGAAATCACATATGATGAAATTTGATGATCTGGTATACTACAAAATAATAATAATAAATGATGTATAGAGCTAAATCAAAGTTACTCCCCGTCAGCATACTGAGGTTTTTCTCTTCTCAAGGAACAAAGTATAATTTAAGAGCAGTATGCAAATTTATTGTACCAAAGGCCAAAAAAGAAATGAAAAGGAGATGCATATCTCTTTTTGGGGTTTCATGATGGAATGATGCAAATATAAATTTTAAAAATTGTAGTACATTTTTGGTTTTCAAAAGGATGGTTTCTAAAGCGATTTTTGAGGGCTACAAGTGTTCATAATCTGTGAAGGATTGGTGTTTATTTTATGATTTGCTTCACTATTCTTCTGCTTTGACTCTATCAATTTACTGGATGCAATTCTCTTATTTTTTATTTTTACTTGGAAAATACTTATGTTGATGGGTAGCTTAATGTGTTGATTAGGACGGGCTTTGATATAAGCATTATGCTTCAGGCTGTGCCTTTTCAGTCGTGTTATAATGGTGTGTTTGTACTGAACACATTTGTTGTTTACTGTGTGACTGAATAAAAACTTAATCTAAAATCTAAATGAAGTTTGGCTGTACAAACACCTTGATAACCTTATACATTGTCAGATACCTTCACGTCACAGGAGTCAAACTAAGCACAACCTATGGATTGAGTTTCATGTTACTCTAGTTCATGAGCCTATTGCATACTATATTGCACATACCACGCAGGGAAAAGAACAAATGGCGTGTGTGCACATGTTGGAAGTGTATTATATTACCTGGGTTATTTCAGGTCTCAAACAAAAGACATTCAGCCTCACACATATACATTTACACAAGCTCTCAACAAATGAAAAGAAACATATAATTAGTGGCTTAGATGTCAAGTTAAGATGATTCAACTAATTGAACCACAACATATTGCTGACCATAAATTTTTCAACTTTATAATACAAAATACGAGATCTGATCCAGATATAATCTCTGCTTTTAAAAATTATTCTTATGATGGTAAAGGCCCTAAATGACGGATACTGGATCCATTGTGACCAATTTATTCACTCTTTTCATGATCTAGTTTACCTTTGCCTCAAAATGGCTTTTTAGATTTTCTTCTATTTTCCAAGGATGGTACATGCAGCCATCCTACTACATTGTTATTGGTGAAAGAATTTCTTGAAACTTTGTGGAAACGAACTTGACATACTGCACCAGGTTGGCCGGTTGGATGTACTGCCATATTCTCTGAAATGCCTTTGGAGACGGCTTATGGTGGAGAAATGAACATTCAATGCCCGAGCAACAGATATGGCTGACATTCCTGCAGTCAGCATGCCAATTGCACGCTCCCTCAATGCTTGCGCCATCTGTGGCATTTTGCTGTGAGACAAAACTGCACATTTCAGGGTGGCCTTTTATTGTGGACAGTCTAAGGTACACCTGTGCACTAATCATGGTGTCTGATGAGCATCTTGATGTGGCACACCTGTGAGGTGGGATGGATTGTCTCAGCAAAGCAAAAGTGCTCACTATCACACATTTAGACAGATTTGTGAACAATGTTTGAGAGAAATGGTAATATTGTGTATCTGGAATGAATTTTAGATCTTTGAGTCCATCTCATGACAAATGGGAGCAAAAACAAAAGTGTTGCGTTTATATTTTTGTTGAGTGTATTTAGGGTGGATCACTTTGGGAACTATATTAATTTTAATGTAAAACTTTCAATTTGTGATAAAAAATGTAGCCAAATTATGCTTTTTATGGCTTCAATTCCCCCTGGATCTCATATTTTCAAAGCAATTAAGCCATGTCTGGTGTCAAATTGTTCCTTGGGATGGCAGCAACAATACCTGTTATAAATTTTAGACATAGCACTGTGATAATTGGGACTTCATTGATTTCATTGATTTATCCCCACATGTTGGTTTTAGGGAGGTGCTCATATAAATTTGGCCCACATCTGTCCGAGCACATATGATACAAAAAACAAATGTATTTTCCAGGCCCACATACATCTCTCCATGCAGTTAATATGGTAAGGAATCACAAGATTTCATGGGCAAATTTCCTATACTGAAGCAACACCACCTTCATGGGAAAACAGTTGCAGACCAAAAATACGAAATATTATTATATCAGAGGTGTAAAATCCAGGGGTCAGAAAGCAGAAGTCTTGCCAAGTTTTTCTCCCTCCAACATCAGGAGCTGATCACTCATATTGGCTCTATTTCCTGTCCGAAGTAAATCCAGGTGGTTGGAATAAAGTTCTGGGGAGGATTTTTACTTTCTGAACCCGGACTCTACACCCCTGTATATAATATTATTATAGAAAGAGACAAAGGAGACTGGAGCACACTGCTAAATTAACAGCCTTTATGGCGCAAACAGACTAACGTTTCGACACTACTGTGTCGACACTGATGAAGACAGAGTAGCGTTGAAACGTTAGTCTGTTTGCACCATAACGGCTGTTAATTTATCAGTGTGCTCCAGTCTCCTTTGTCCCTTTCTATATTTGTTGTCCTAGATCAGATTTTTGCGGTAAGATGCCCGGTGAACCTTTTTTCATATAATGTTCTTATAAATATTATAATTATATATATAAAATATACAAACATGCAAAATTTGGATTCCGATCGTTTTTCCTTTGTAGCCTTCAGTTGATTTCAAGCCTCGTTTAGTGGCGCAGTGCCTTTGAATCGGGCTACGCCCGACAGGCTCTGATCATATAAAAGGTCGTGAGCGCCTTGCGGATGATGAGGCGCCTCAGACCGGACGCAATGGATTATCTGCTCACTCTCGCTCTCGCGTGCGCACTGCTCTCCCAAGGTAATCATCCGGCGCTCATTCATGTTGCAGCCTACAGAGAAAACTGCGACTACTGCCATTCAAAAGATGTGTGATTTAGCGTAACAGGTACCGCGGTGGCTTATATGCTCCACAAGACGAATTTGATAAGCATGGCTCTTTTAAACAAGCACTTTGCGAAAATTGAGCGGCTCTCTGCAGCTGAACGTAGGTTGCTATTTGAAATTAGACACCGAATTCTCTAACGGTAATTCTGTCTCAGTTTTTGTGTTGTTATTAATGTCCTTTTCACAATGCATTTTTAAATTACTTTAATAATCATGTGATTTGAAAATTAACTGCTGCATTGGTTTGAGCTGTGGTTTGCGACGCAACTCTATTGTTTTCTGTACTACAGTCACAAACACACTGCTTTTTCCCCAATATATTCCAGTGAACCCACTGAATTGTTTTGATTGTTTTGACGACTCATCATGCTCGGAGCCTGGAAACGTTACATGCCCTGCCAGCAAAACGAAATGTGAAAGTGTAACTGTTGTATACTACACAGGTAAGTGTCTGCTTAAAATTTTGGCGGTTCAGTGTTAGAAGAGTCGCGCTCTTGAGCAACGGCTGGAACACACTGGATGCGCGTGCAGCGCGTAACCACCCATCTAACCAGGGTTGCCATTTAGCCGAAATTTGGCCGAATTTGAACCTGTTTGGCCGTGAAATGAAATTAGTTTGAAAATCTTCTTGGCCGAAAATAAAATCTAAGGGCGTCTCCTATTTCATAGATAATTGGAAAATAAAGCAATGGATCACAAGCGCTCGAGGATTTCCTTCATTATTATAGCTCGATCTGCAGCGTGCTGCGCAGCCAACGCTGCTCTGAGATCGATGTCAGATCCTATATTTCTTCACGGTTTACCGTAAATGTTGGTGTATACGCCGAGAATTAAGCCTTACATTTTGGTCCTAAAAGCAGGGGATCGGCTTCAGAGGGCATCCCCTTAGGAAACTGAAGTAAATCAACACCCTTTATTTAACCCTCTCCAGCCCAATTTATTATTTTGAGATATGAAAAATATTTCATTCATGGAGAGAAGTTCTTATACACTAGTGGCTGCAGGGGGAACTAACGTTGTATTTTTGCAATACTGAGCTGGAGGGTAACTTTATCAAACCATTTCCCATGTGGTCTTTATATTTTATAGTCAGTCGTCAATTGATTTTTGTTGCAAATTTGTAACATGAGCCTGGAGAGGGTTAACCACGTAAAAAAAAAAAAAAAACTCATTGAGATTTAAAACCTCTTTTTCAAGAGTGACCTGGCCAAGACGGCTGCACAAAAAACAGAACGGTTAGAGCAAACACACAAGATACAAATAAAATATGTGTAATCAAGTGATCCCACTCTTGTTTTCCTGTAAGCGTGTGACCAGTGCAATCACAAGATCCACTTGAGCTTATTTCTCTGTCTTTTATAATTGTCTTGAATTCCCCAAGAGTTACAAGATGTGTCCATTTCAAATCCCTCTGCACATTGGAGCTACACTAATGCCCCCATTCCACACAACCGTTCAAGCTACGGTTCTCAGCCATTCTAAGCCGCCCTCAGGATGGCTGCCTCTACCGATCAGATGCTAGGAGAACAGCTGTTTTTGGCATTCTTGCGTTCCAGTAGCGATCTGTTAACGACCGTAACAATGCTGTGGGGTTCTAATACCGTTCATGTACCGACCATGTAAGGTCCGTACAGCGTGTCCATAACGATCTCTACCGTTTTAGTACCAATCACTAGTGTTCCAGCAACATTCCTTTCAGATCTCACACCGTTGCTGAGCAGAGTGTACTGTCCTCTACCGTTCATTACAGATTTCACAGCTACCGTAGCATGCTGTTAGCAATCCATTAACGATTGAGTAGCGTTTTGTTACCATTGTCGTAACGATCTACAGAGTTTATAAAAGCGAGACACATATGGGTTGCTGTTGCTGACCTCTTGCTGTGCTGTAGTGCTGTTCGTTGGTGATCATTCGGCTTGAGTTGAGAGAGGAAGACGTGTGGGATTGAAGCTGAGAATTAACGCTTGTGTAAACTGGGTTTTTTTGAAAATAATTTGTGTGTTAAGACTCAAACAATAATAGAGATTAGATGATTTGCTCCCGAGGTGTAACGTTTGTCGCAGTGGGGACAGGGAGAATCTTCCCCCCATATCTTTCCCCCTTTTCCCCCTGTAACAACTCGGTGAGCAAACAGCCTAATTAAGTCGCTAATCTGGTCAAATAAAGGCGACGGGTTTTTTGGGGGGGTTTCAGTCTTCCGGGTGCAAAGCAAAGTGAGGTAAAGTAAAATAAATTTAAACGATAAATTTAGAGGATAAGTTAAATGCTAAATAATTGTCTAAGTGAATTGTGCGATATACAAAGTAAAACAGTTTTCAGGGACTGCGGTACTGTCGCCTGGTTTTTCTGGAGCTGATTTAGGAACCCTTGCAAGGTCTCAACGCCAAGAATATACCTGGATATCTAACTATAGCCCAGCTTGGTTTCATACTGGGTCTCTTGCCTTTCATACAGTCTTCAAGCCAATAAATATTGACGTTCACCGGGGTTTTTAGTCCCCTTCGTTCTCTATCCTGACTGCATTACCGCATAAACGCATTGCCAAGCTGAATATTAACGCGAACCGGGGTTTTGTCTTTCTCGCATTTTATTATTACCGAAAGGGCTCTTCTGATTAAACACTTTGTAAATACCCTATCTTTGTATTTTACACGGGTTGCTGTGCCTTGATCAGCTGATTAAAGTTTAACTGCTTGTTCGGGTGCTTAGGACAGCTTGTTGGGAGAGGTACCGTGTTTAGTTCATTCACATAGTAAATGACTTGTTTATTCGGTCCGTTTTAATTAAAGGGAACCAGGGCTTTACTCTTTTCTCGGTTACCCTTGGTTGTATTTGTGGCTAGCTAGATAAGTACTGTTTGCTTTCTTGGCTGGGGATTTGAGATTTAGTATTTAGTTCGTTGGGCAGCAGTCACTTGACTCGTCCTTTCAGTTAGGTTGGAATTAAAACGGTAAGTTTTACCGGAGTGCTCCGACTCCTCCAGTTTCTCCTGGGCGTTGGAGCCAGTCTGTTTTATCTGGGTTCTCAGCTAAGCCCTGTGATATTTTTAGTTTAGTATATTAATAGTACTCGGACTAGATAAACTCAAGCCGACTTATTAGGAGTGCTTATTACATATAGAGTTTGGTTCAATTTGGTATTTCATTTCTGTTAACTGAAACTAAGCCCCTGTTAAAAGAGGCTTATAATCCATTTAAATACTTTCCCCACAATTTCTATTGTGACTGGTGCTTAGGGCTTCTTAGGTTAATAAATTGTGGTTCCTCAGCTTCCATCTCGGCATTAGGAATTTTCTTTTATCTAGGGTGAGCAAGGTCATTAGGTAGGGGGTTCAAAATGTGGCTAAAACTATGTGACGGTTGCAGGATGATCGCACTTTTGGAAAGAGATTTCCAGGGTGGGTTTGTCTGCCACTGGTGCCAGCTAATTGAGCATCTGGAGAGCAAGATCCTTGATCTTCAGGGCCAGTTGGCGGCACAATATACTTTGTAGTTCGCAATTAGTAGAGTTCCTAGAGGAACTAAGTAGTTTGTCGTTCAGAGAAATGGTATGTATGCCGAAGCAGGGTGGTACTGGGATCCCAGAGCAGGCAGGGAGAGAAAGTTGGGTGACTGTAGGTCAACAGCGCAGGAAAGGGCGTGCACGCCGTACAGCGACTGCTTCTCCAGTGGTTGAGGTGTCCAACCGATTCCAGCCCTTGCAGGAACTCGACTTAGCCCCTGACCCTGAGAGTGAGGGGACTGATGAGCAGCAGGGCACCCTGTTGGCCTCTACCCCTCAAAAAAGAGAGTTATTGATAGTGGGGGACTCAATACTTAGAGGAATAGATAGCTTAGTCTGTTCGTGTGACAAGGAGTCTCGTATGGTGTGTTGCCTGCCTGGTACCCAGGTAGGAGACCTCCTGAAGCATGCGGACAAGCTCCTGGCCAGAGCGGGGAGGGATCCAGTTGTCATGGTCCATGTTGGGACAAATGACATAGGTAAGGGTAGGTTTGAGGTTCTGCAAGGTAAATTTTTGGAATTAGCTGAGAAGCTTAGAGCAGATCCTCAACGGTAGTGTTCTCCGCGATTCCACCGGTCCCACGTGCAAGCAGAGGTAAGCAGAATTTTATCTGGAGGTTTAACACGTCGCTATGAACCTGGTGTAAGAAAGAGGGGTATAGGTTTATGGGGCACTGGAACTTTTTCTGGGACAGGAATGACCTGTTCAAGCCTGACGGGCTGCATCTGAACCAGTGGGGTACCTTTGCACTGGGCCAGCGTATGTTGAGGGTGGCACAGGATTATTTAAACTAGGGACTTGGGGGGCAGGGAGGTTAATGAGTGTTACACATAGGGAAATGCAGACTGCTCCGATAGAAGCTGACGGCGTTACATGCACTATTGATGATTTACTTTTAAAGCAACAAAGCATAGTGGGGGGCTTGAAGCAGCGGCCACATGGGAAATCAAGGGGGAAGAGCATTAGTAATAACCTGAAATGTTTTTATTTAAATGCAAGAAGCATAAAAAATACATTTCCAGAGCTTGAGGCTGTTATGATTAGTGAGGGCTATGACATAGTTGGGATTACAGAGACATGGCTTAGTGAAGAGGATGGAGATGAATATAATATAGAAATTTATAAGCTCTTTAGGAAGGATATATGTAATAGGCGAGGAGCGGGCGTAGCAATCTATGTGAATGAAAACATTAATGAACAGGAAATTCCCAAAATTGAACATTCCTTGTCCTGTGAAGATATCTGGGTCAGGCTCATTGGCAAACACGAGACAGGTTTAAACATAGGAGTATGCTATCGACCACCAGCTTTGGACAGTACAGTGAATGAAATGCTTTTTAGGATTACGCAAGCTTGTAGGGGTGTAGGAACTATTATTGTGGGAGACTTAAATTATCCTGGTATCAATTGGGAAATGGTGAAAGGACAGGGTAGGGGGGAGGAAGAATTTCTCGATGTTATAAATGATAATTTCTTGGTGCAGTATGTTAATAACCCTACCAGAGAGAAGGCAATTTTAGACTTAGTGCTCTGTAATGACCCAGATAGAATTAGCAATGTTGAGGTACTGGAGCCACTTGGGACAAGTGATCACTCTGCTGTTAATTTTGATGTTTCATGGGAAGTTAAAAAGGTGTATTCAAAAACAAAAATTTTCAATTTTAGGCGAGCAAACTTTGACAGGATGTGCTCATATCTAAGCGAAATAAAATGGGAGACACTCCTGGACTGTGAGTCTGTAAATGAGATGTGGGAAAGATTTAAGGGGGTTTTACTTGAATCACAATGCAGATTCATTCCAAAGGTGTCCAAAAGTAAGCTGAAAAAGCAGAATCCTCAGTGGATGACCAAAAGTATTCGTAGGATTTTGAGGGAAAAGAGGAATCTTTATAAGATGTACATAGAGGATAAAAATGAGAACACTAAGGCTGAATACTGTAAAATGCGGGCTGTGGTCAAAAAAGAGCTGAGGAGGGCTAGAAGACTGAATGAAAGACAAATTGCAGAGGGGGCAAAAACTAACCCTAAGCGCTTCTTTCAGTACTGTAGCAGAAAAAGGAAAGTTAAAGAGCAGGTTAAGTGCATAAAGAATAAAAACGGATCACTGCTATATGATAACAGGGATATTGCGGATGCCTTAAACAGTTACTTTTTTGAGAATTTTACCTCAGAGGGGTCTTTATTTGGCCAGAGGGTATGTTAAATGCTCAAGATTATTTAGCGGAAATTGGGGTTCGGGATAACAATGTATTAGACAAGTTGCATAAACTAAAGGCAGATAAGGCGGCGGGTCCTGATGGCTTATATCCTAGAGTGCTCAGGGAAGTTGGTGAGATCATCTTTAAGCTGCTATCCGCCATCTTCAGACAGTCTTAAGAAACTGGAGAAATACCAAATGATTGGAAACAGGGCAATATAATACCAATATATAAGAAAGGGGACTGTACCGAGCCAGGAAATTACAGGCCAGTCAGTTTAACTTGCATTGCGTGCAAAATATTGGAATCTATCATAACAGATGAGCTGGACTTATTCGAACGTAAAAGTATCTTGAGGGATAGCCAACATGGTTTTCGGAAGGGAAGGTCATGCCTGACAAACCTTCTGGAATTTTTTGAAGAGGCCACCAGGACTTATGACCAGAGCAGGACTTATGACATCAGATACTTGGATTTTCAGAAAGCATTCGATACAGTACCGCATAAGAGACTCATTTTTAAAATCAGCTTACAGGAGGTATTCTGGAGTGGATTCAAAACTGATTACAGGACAGAACACAAAGAGTGGTGGTCAGTGGTATCGCATCTGAGCTGGATATGGCGGGGAGTGGCGTCTCCCAGGGATTGTTGTTGGGACCCCAGCTGTTCCTCATCTACATTAACGACCTTGATAGGAATATTGAGAGCAGATTGGTTAAATTTGCAGATGATACTAAATTGGGGGGTTTTGCTTATAGTTTAGGGTCCACTAAAGTGATTCGGGATGATTTGGATATAATCCAGAATTGGGCAGAAATGCGGCAAATGAAATTTAATCTAGCAAAATGTAAAGTTGTACATGTAGGTAATAAAAACATTAGACAGGATTACTTCATGGGAGGTTTAAAACTGGAATGTGCTGCACATGAGAAAGATCTGGGAGTCATTGTTGACCAAACCCTCACAGGTTTTAGCCATTGTGCCGCAGCAGTTATAAAAGCCAATCGGATGCTGGGATACGTTGCCAAAAGTATTGAGTACAAATCTAAGGAGGTGATGCTTCTTTTGTACAACACGTTCGTCAGACCACATCTGGAGTATTGCGTACACTCTTAGAATGAATGTGTTGAAAAATAACACAGAAAAATGTGTAATCACGAATAAACACATTTTGTGTTGATTTCAACACAAAATATGTAAAAAAACTATTAAATAAATAAATAAATGAAAATCAACACTGATTGTGTTGAAAACAACACAAAATGTGTTGTCCTTAACTAGACACACAGGTGTGTTAAAAATTAACACGTGTCGTGTTATTTTCAACACATCTCTTTTGAGAGTGTACAGTTCTGGGGACCATACTTTAACCTTCATCCTACCAACATATTTTACATACAAATCCTACCAACTGGGGTCCGTTCGGACCCCACAAATATTTTTGCTTTTGTAACAAAGAAAAATGAATCACAAAAGACCTTTGCTTGATTAAATGTGACGTCAGGCTCATCAGCATCCTGGGCGTCAGGGACTGGTTCGGCAGATTCGATGTCGCTTTGGTCAGATGGTTCTGAAATATGATCGCTTTCAGCGTCTGATATGTCTGAATCTTCCAGATCAGAATCTTTATCTGATTGTAATATTATCCTAAGAGCCTGTGCAGCTGTTTATCGTGCTGGTCTACCTCTGTTGGCCATCATTCACTGCAAATATAGTAAGAACAGGATGTTACACATCAGGATCTTAAACACATTGCGAAATTACCAATTTTTGCTGGGGTCCGTTTGCGACCGTTCACTCCCGATGCATTAGCGTTGCGTTCCCGTTGCTTACGTTCCATTAACGACTCATCAGTTCTCATAATGATGTGCTGAGGATTCATTATCGTTCATTCAGAACGGGAGGGGAACGGCCAAAATTTTGATCATGCAGCCCAACCTCAGCCGTCCCAACTGTTCCTACCATTCGAAGGAGTTCTGTTAACATCCAGTGCCATTCCAATAAGGCTCCATTAAGGTTCCCTCCCGACCACTCCCGTTCCGGTACCATTCCTTGATCGGTATGGGAACGGCAGCTTGAACGGTTGTGTGGAATTGGGGTATAAAAGATCGCAGTTACCTGCGCCACTTTATACAGGGGTTACACAAAAACTCTGGTTTTAGTTAGATGATCTAACTAGAAGACGATTCTGCTGTGATCCCAAAAAAATTGACAAAGCCTGGTGGATCGTGGCTTGATCTTTTCCATCTTCTCCATCGTATCTTGAGCCTTTCTTAAGCGTCTAGGACCACCACCATCTTCCCTGGTCACCACAAATTTTTGAACATGTGCCAAAGCGCATCACAATTGGCTCAAGAGCATATTAAAACACGACACGTTTGTAGTTCTAGCCGTGACAGCAGCGCTTAAAGCGCATTACAAGCGCATTGAAAGCGACTCCGATAGCTCATGCTTTCACATTCAAAAAATTGAAGAATGAGGAGGTGTCTCTCATCAATCTGCTATAATCAGTGGCGGCACCAGAATGGGGAATCTGGGGGCTACAGAACATCCTTTTATAACATCAATTAGTCCTGGCCAGTTCTCAATCCTTTTCCTTTATTGACATGTTTTCCAATTATAGTAATAATCCACTGACAATCGAAGACTCAGCTTCTCTCTCCTTTGATTGTCAGTGGATTATTACTTTAATTGGAAACAGCAACAAAATAATGGGCTAAATTCAGTACAGAAAAGAGTATTTACTTATAAATAGGCCTATGTTTTACGAAAGACGAGCTGCTCGGAAACTTCTGTGCTACCTTTTCCGCACATCAGGCGATTTAACCTGTGCTTCATGATCGTTTAAATTCATTGTTTAAAAACTGAAAAACTTCCATGCATAAAGACTTCAACTGAAGACCCTAGTGCTAAAAGTAGCCTTCTTCGAGCTGCCGGATAGCTCTCTCGGTTAAGGCACTGTGTTGCAGTGCAAAGGTGACTATCACGTTGCGGCTTTCAGCCCCGGTCATACCGGTCGGCAGCTTTTTCATTGTAGCACACAATTGGCCATCTCGCTACAGGGTTTCAAATTGCGAAGGGACTGTTGCAAAAGGGAAATAAATAAATAGCTTTGTTCGTTGCTCAAGCACCCCCTGTTGGCCAGAGTGGCGCTCGTCAGGAAGATTCTAAGTCTTTTCATGTCTGGGTATCCTCCACCCTCATTCTGAACTTGCGAAGATTCGACCAATGAGTGTATAAGGAAGCAGTGGCTGTCAGGCGTGTGCTTCAGAGGAGAGCCGTAAACTGTCTACCCTCTCCTGAATTGGCAACAAGGGGGTCGCAAACGAGCAAGACTTACACATAGTTCACCAATTGGGCATTCCAGATTTGGATGGGATTGGAGATGCCAAATTTATTTAAAAAAATAAATTAAGTAGCCTTCCTCAGTCACGTAATGTTTATTTTTAGAAAATACGGTCTGAATATAAAATAGATCCATAAAATCTGCTAATTGAAGATCCAAGTGTTGACAGTACTGAGGTCACGAAACAGCCACTTTGAAAAATGGAGAAATTTACCTTGGTAACTATTAAAAGCATTTTTTATGTCTTTCACCCAAGGGGCGTGAAAATATGACTGAAGGACTTCTAGCATTAGCCTCTTCAGTTCCACGTGAGAATCTCTGAAATAAGCTTTGATTGAATAATCACTGATCCACGTTCCAATGAAATATGGCCTTTCACTCTCGGTACAGCTTGGGTTGATTAAAAAGTGGGTCTGGGCAATTAAATATATTGTTTGCCAAATTAAAAATTTTTTATCCTCTCTTTTGTTATCTCGTGTAAGATCGCTGACTACGGCGTGAGATCGTGATATGCCTCTAAAAAGCGTCAAGTAGGTTTGGATATCTTTTCCCCTTAACAAATGAAATCATCATTTAAAAACTGTATTTTGTTTGTACTTCGGCAATCTTAGTCTAAAATTAAAATTAGTTTGATGATCTGAAACATTTAAGTGTGAGAAATATGCAAAAAATGAAGATATCAGGAAGGGGGTGAATACTTTTTCACGAATCACGACACAGTAGCTAAAAGTGATGGGTAAACAACAGCCCTCCGTCTGTATCTAAGGATGGTACTGGGTTGACTGATATTGAAAGCCATAGCTTTCCCTGAAAGGTGGAGTCCCATTAAGGGCGTTTTCTGGCCCAAACCACTGATTTCAAAATAATTTTCAACAGTGATAAACCACCCCATGGGGTTCATGAAGCCACCAGAGAAACCTGCGATATCAATTTCCTTTATGACGAAAATTATATTTTTTACACTTTTTTTTGTTTGGGGGGCGGGGAAGCTGGGCCCCCACAAAGTGTCACCAATGATTATAATCATGTGCTTATCAATGCACATTGTAGTTGATATATTTTCCTGATGAAAGAAAAAAGAATTTGTTGAAATTGATGTCATACTGCTGAGATATTTGGAAGATATTTGTTCAAAAAATATGTTCTGAAATGCAAATTTCAAACACCCACATGTGTAAATGACAGTACATTTGACAAAGTTCACGGCCATGACACACTAAGGGAATTTGCTGAAATTTGCCCTGGGATATGGCCAACATTCATTGAAAAAACCAGGATGTGTCGACACCGATAACATCTTCATTCCAACACTTGCATCAACCGACCGTTGTAAACCCTAAAATGGGGTGTGTTGATACCAAATGGATTGTGTGAGTCTGGCTCTCACTTAATTCTTCTAGTTTAAGTTTTTTCAGTAATATAGTTATTAACTATAACCCTTATGATGTTTATGCTTAAAATTATTGCCTATTCCTACACCTTGAAAACTAAAAATGATAAATGTCTGCATACTAGTTGTAGCTCCCAGTACTTTATTCACTGGAAAAGCAGGCAATGTTTCAACCCAGCAGGATCTTCATCAGGCAAATGACTTTCATGAGCTGTAAACAGGTACATATAAAGGCAGTAGGCCAATGACATCATTCTGACATCACTGTCAGCCAATTAAGGCTAAGACACAGATACACTCAACAATGCATAGTCAAAAATGAAAACAATGACACAATGTAAAGAGACACTGATAATATAATATCAATCTTAATAAGCAATTAAGATTTCAAAGACAAAGCACATGATTCTGATTCAAACCTGTTTGGTGTTTTTGTGATTGGTTTTAGGAAAACAATTTGGAAGGAACTTGAAAACCTGTGTTCAGAAGCCGAATTATTGGTTTATTGATTTACTACAGTTTTGATTTTGATCATTTAAAAGCAATGTCAGAAAATAAGGCCACTAAAAATGTTGCACTTTTAAACATCATGGAATGCATAGCCATTTTTGTCATTGCGGTTTCAGAGGGTGAAACGCCTCGCGGTCTGAAAAGCAACTAATTAATTAAATGATTAATCTGACGCAGCAGCCTCGCTTCACTGCGAGTGAGACGCACGTCTCATATATCCAGTGAGGACGGTCCAACCTGCTAACATGGACGCCGAAATAAAACTTGAGAGGCAACGCCTCGCAGCAGCGCTGCTCTCGCTTCCAGTGTGTTCCATTTAAGTGAGAATGAAAGGAAATTTTATTTAATAATTTTTACATGCGACTCAGAAAAAAGCTTATTTGTCTTTAGACTTAAATATTTATATTTTAAATATTTTATAGTATATAATTTGTATAGATTTTGATTTCTTGTAGAATCTGATGTTATGAATTTATGCTGTGTGCCTCCAAATATATTGATCTTTTAGTTTTTACTGAGAAAAATGCATTGAGTGGATTTAATTCTTAACTTGCTTACGTTTGTCTTGCTAGGTTACAGTTTTGCAGAAGGATTGGCATTTGCTTGTTTATTTATGTATTTATTTATTTCTTTATTGTGTAAACTGGATTGAATAGAGAGAGTTATGATCCAAACAAGGGATCAGGTGGAGAGAGAGAGTACAATCCAATCAGAGTGTTCATTGATAGTATTATGATGAAAACTGCGAGGAAAGAAGCCCAGAGCAGAATGACACAGTTCAGTTCAGATGGAGTGGGCTGGAGTGAGGGGGCGTGTCTGTGTGAGGGGCGGAGCCCAGAGCAGAATGACACAGTTCAGTTCAGACGGAGTGGGCTTGAGTGTGGGGGCGTGTCTGTGTGAGGGGCGGAGCCCAGAGCAGAATGACACCGTTCAGTTCAGATGGAGTGGGCTTGAGTGTGGGGGCGTGTCTGTGTGAGGGGCGGAGCCCAGAGCAGAATGACACAGTTCAGTTGAGACGGAGTGGGCTTGAGTGTGGGGGCGTGTCTGTGTGAGGGGCGGAGCCCAGAGCAGAATGACACAGTTCAGTTGAGACGGAGTGGGCTTGAGTGTGGGGGCGTGTCTGTGCGAGGGGCGGAGCCCAGAGCAGAATGACACAGTTCAGTTCAGATGGAGTGGGCTTGAGTGTGGGGGCGTGTCTGTGCGAGGGGCGGAGCCCAGAGCAGAATGACACAGATCAGTTCAGACGGAGTGGGCTTGAGTGTGGGGGCATGTCTGTGTGAGGGGCGGAGCCCAGAGCAGAATGACACAGTTCAGTTCAGAAGGAGTGGGCTTGAGTGTGGGGGCGTGTCTGTGCGAGGGGCAGAGCCCAGAGCAGAATGACGCAGTTCAGTTCAGACAGAGTGGGCTTGAGTGTGGGGGCATGTCTGTGCGAAGGGCGGAGCCCAGAGCAGAATGACACAGTTCAGTTCAGACGGAGTGGGCTTGAGTGTGGGGGCGTGTCTGTGCGAGGGGCGGAGCCCAGAGCAGAATGACACAGTTCAGTTCAGATGGAGTGGGCTTGAGTGTGGGGGTGTTGTAATGTGAATATAGGCCACTAGATGGCAGTATTTACCTTTTTTTTGTTAAGCTCAGACTGGAGTCATGTTTAGACATGTCCTGGACATGTCTGGGGCAAGTCTCAGAAAATTAAAAAAAAGAGGTCTAAATGTGGGTGGGGTCTGCAAAAGAGTATATAAGGAAAAGAATTGAGACAGTAAAGTAGTAGGAGAAATTGCAAGAAGAAGGATACGTGTGACCAGACCTGTCATTTCTGTTCAAGATCTGTGTAGTTTCTTTTGTGGATTTCTTTGCCTGTGTTTGAGCATTTTCTTCATCCAGGACATCACCAAGCCACCCCACCAAGAAGGGACTGTAATTATTTCTGTTTTTTTCTTATTTATCAATCTTGGTCTTTAGTTGTAGGTTGTTATTAGTCTTTGTCTTTGTTAAAAATTAAATGTGTTTTAGTTGTTGAAACTGTGTTTGTCGTCCCTTGCTGTTGCTGTTGTGTTATGAATGTAATAACAAATTGGGGCCATAACAAATTGGGGGCTCAAGGTCCGGGATAGACCATTGTGTGAGTAATTTATTGAAAATCTAACATTCCAAATTGTGAAATTGTTTTTGTGAATTTTCCTAGATATATATTGACAACAGCAATGGATGATTTCTTGGCATCACCAACCGTAGGGGTTTTGAAGTCTTTTAAAAAGACAGAACTGCTAGAAATTTGCAGACAGTTGGAGCTGACAGAGGTAAAACCAGCCATGCGAAAAGCAAGACTGGCTAGAGAGATAGTTGAATATTACATTGATGAAAATGTGTTTGCACCAGGAGATCTGGAACAGTTTCCAGTGGAAAATCCAAATATAGAAATGGAACTTAAATTAAAAATGCTAGAGATTGAAAGGGAGGAAAGAGAAAAAGAAAGGGAATTTGAGAGGGAAGAAAACGAAAAACAAAGGCAGTTTGAGTTAGAAAAATTAGCAAGAGAAGAAAAACAAAGAGAATTTGAGTTAGAAAAATTTGCAAGACAGAGAGATTTTGAATTAGAGAAATTCGATAGAGAAGAAAGACTCCAAATGGAGCAACTAAAAATAAAAATTCAAACTGAAAATAAATTTCGGGCTAGCCAGGAGGTAAAACTGGTGCCTCCATTTTCGGAAAAGGATGTTGACAACTATTTCCAGTGTTTTGAAAAGGTAGCAAAGAGTTGCCAGTGGCCAAAGGAACACTGGCCTCTGATGTTGCAAACTGTCCTCAAGGGTAAAGCTCAACAAGCCTATTCGGCTTTGTCTGCAGATGATTCCTCTGATTATGAGGTTGTCAAAAAGGTTATTATGAGAGCTTATGAGTTGGTTCCAGAGGCTTACCGACAGAAATTCAGAGGTCTGAAGAAATCTGAAAATCAGACTTATGTTGAATTTGCTAATGAAAAGCAGGTTTGCTTTGAGCGCTGGTGTACTTCTATGGAGGTCAAGGATGATTTCAACTCACTAAAAGAGATGGTGTTAGTTGAAGAATTCAAGAACTGTGTTAAGGATGATGTTAAGACCTACCTTAATGAGAAGCAAGCACTGAACTTGCAATCAGCTGCCAAATTTGCAGATGAATATGTTCTCACTCATAAGTCCAAATTTCAGTCTAGCAGTAACAATAAATGGTCCCAATTTCAGAAAAAGGGTTACGGTGATACCCAAGATTCCTCACCCAAAGACAAAGACAAATCTGGTGATGGTGCTCAGAAATCCAGTAACAGGTCTGATCAAAGTGTGAAAGCTGACAGTGACAGAAGTGGTCCAGTTTGCAGTTATTGCAAGAAATCTGGTCATGTTACAACTAACTGTTGGTTCCTTAAAGCTAAGAAAGAAAAAGAAAAGGATACCAAACCAAATGCCTTTGTGAAAACAAGGTTAGAAACCCCTGTAGTGGATAACCAATCTGCTAAATTGCCTGCTTCTTGTGGGGCTAAAAAGCCTAATACAGCTGACTTTGTGAGGGAGGAATTTCTTCCATTTGTGTCAGAGGGATTTGTGGCTCTGAATGAGCATACTACTCCTGTCCCCATATATATCCTAAGGGATACCGGAGCTTCTCAGTCACTTTTGTTGATGGACTCCTTGGAGTTACGTGATGAGACCGCTTCAGGGGATTTCATACTTGTACAAGGTATTGAAGGGAGGACTGTATCTGTACCCCTGCGCTCTATATTCTTGAAGTCAGATTTAGTTACAGGACAGGTAAAGGTGGGACTTATGTCAAGTCTACCTATAAAGGGTGTTTCTCTGTTGCTAGGCAATGACCTGGCTGGGGGCAAAGTAGTTCCCCCTGTACATCTTACTTCACAGCCGAGCACTGAAGATGGGGATGAGGACCCATCTCTGTATCCTTCTTGCGCAGTGACTCGTGCTATGGCCAAGAAGGCTAAAGAAGAAGATGATGTGGTGCCGTCCAGTACATTGAATAGTCAGGACTCAGGTGGTTCGCCTCATGACTCTGATTGGCCTACTATGGTTCTCCGTTTGAGGACTTATCAGATACTTTTATCAGTTCTCTATTCAGCCAGCCGGATGAGTCTGGTGATTCTGATGTGTCTGGAGACTTGTCTCTGTCCAGAAAGCGGTTGATTGAGGAGCAAACTAATGATCCTGAAATTTGTGTACTAAAGAGGAGAGCCCTTCCTGATAAAGAAATAGACGCAGTTCCAGTTGGGTATTATCTCAAGGATGGTGTGTTGATGCGGAAGTGGCGCCCTCCTGATATCCCTGCCAATGCAGATTGGGCAGTGGTCAGGCAAATTGTTGTTCCGAAGGTCTATAGGAATGAGATCTTAACAATGGCTCATAGTTTACCTTTAGGAGGTCATCTTGGTGTTAACAAGACTGTTGAAAAGATCATGAAACACTTCTTTTGGCCTGGGCTTCGGAAAGACGTTTCCAACTTTTGCAAAACCTGTCACACTTGTCAGGTAGTTGGAAAACACCAGTTAGACCCACCTGTGGCTCCATTGCAGCCTATCCCAGCATTTGGGGAGCCATTCTCTAGGGTCATTGTTGATTGCGTTGGTCCATTACCCAAGACTAGATCTGGAAATCAGTACTTGTTGACAATCATGTGTGCATCTACCAGATTCCCCGAAGCCATACCTCTACGTAACATCAAGGCAACTGCAATCTCGAAGGCTTTGATAAAGTTCTTCACGTTGTTTGGCCTTCCCAGGGAAATTCAGTCAGACCAGGGTAGCAATTTCACTTCAGGATTGTTTCAGCAGGTTGTGTATGAACTAGGTGCAAAGCAGATTCTTTCTAGTGCCTATCATCCAGAAAGTCAGGGTGCCTTAGAGCGGTTTCATTCCACTCTCAAGACAATGATGAGGACTTATTGTTATGACCATGAGAAAGACTGGGATGAAGGGGTTCATTTGCTGTTGTTTGCAGCTAGAGAAGCAGTGCAGGAGTCTACTGGATTCAGTCCATTTGAGCTAGTGTTTGGTCATGAAGTGAGAGGACCTTTGCTATTATTGAGTGAACAATGGCAAGAGAAAGAGCCGCATATCAGTCTGTTAGACTATGTTGGCAAGTTCAAGGAAAGATTGCGTGCAGCTTGTGACCTTGCCAAAGAGAACTTGAAATCAAGTCAGGGAAAAATGAAAACTTGGTATGATCAAAAGGCTAGAAGCCGTGAGTTTAAACCAGGAGACAAGGTCCTTGTGTTGTTTCCCTTGCAGTCCAATCCATTGCAGGCTAGATTTCATGGTCCTTATGAAATTCTGACAAAACTCAATGATCTCAATTACATTGTGAAGACTCCAGATAGGAGAAAACCAAAACAATTGTGTCATATTAACATGCTAAAGCCTTATCATGACAGAAATGCTAGGGTTGCAGCTGTCACTTCAGATTCTCCAATGGTCGAAACGTGTGAAGATGAGGGGGAGTTTCAAGATGATGAACCAAGAATTAAAGCTGAAGTTCTTTCATGTAAATTGTCAAACACTGAAGTGTTGCAAAATCTTGATGTAAAACTCCAGCACATAGAACCCTCACAGAGAGATCAGTTTGAAAGGTTGATCAAGAAATATGAGGATTTGTTTCCTGATGTTCCAAAGAGAGTTACTATAGCCTCTCATGATGTAGATGTTGGTGATGCCAAACCAATAAAACAGCATCCATACCGGATGAATCCTGAAAAGAGAGAGATTGCTGAGAAAGAGGTTGAGTACATGTTAGAACATGATATTATCAGACCCTCCAACTCCGATTGGAGTTCACCCTGTGTGCTAGTTCCAAAACCTGATGGAAGTACTAGATTCTGTACAGATTATCGCAAAGTCAATGCTGTAACTAGAACTGATGTGTTTCCAATACCTAGGATTGATGATTGTATTGATAGTGTAGGGCAAGCAAAGTTTCTGACCAAGATTGATTTATTGAAGGGTTATTGGTGTGTGCCTTTAACTGAGAGGGCCAAGAGCATCTCTGCTTTTGCCACACCATCTGGATTGTACCAGTATGAAGTCCTACCCTTTGGCATGAAAAATGCCCCAGCCACGTTCCAAAGGATGATACAGTCTACAATCGCCGGATTGCCACACACGGGTGCGTACATCGATGACCTGATTACATGGAGTGACTCCTGGGAAGAACATCTAAAAGATGTAGAGACGTTGTTCCAGCGCCTGACCCAGGCTAACCTGACTGTTAACCTGAACAAGAGTGACTTTGGTTGTGCTACTGTCACCTATCTTGGCTACGTCATAGGCCAGGGTAAGGTGGCACCCATAAATGCTAAAGTCCAAGCCATCATGGACTTTCCAGTTCCTGACAACAAAAAAGCTTTGCGCCGCTTCCTTGGAATGATCGGGTACTACCGCAAGTTCTGCAAGAACTTTGCTGAGATTGCTCTCAGTCTAACTAACCAACTGAAAAAAGGCGTAAAGTTCACCTGGGATGATGCATGCCAGAGAGCCTTCGATCGCCTGAAGTCTCTGCTGTGTCACTTCCCCGTGCTCAAATCTCCTGACTTCAACAAACCGTTCTCCATCGCGGTCGATGCTAGCGACCAAGCTTGTGGATCTGTGCTCCTACAGAGAAGTGACTCTGATGACATTGAGCATCCCGTGGCATACTTCTCCAGGAAGTTCAATCGCCACCAAAGGAACTATTCCACAATAGAGAAGGAACTGTTGGCTCTGGTCCTTTCATTACAACACTTTGAGGTTTATGTTTGTACAGGACAAAAGCCAATGATTGTGTACACTGACCACAATCCGTTAACGTTTTTGAGTAAGATGAAAAACAAGAATCGGAGATTGTTGAATTGGAGTTTGATTTTACAGGAGTTTGACTTGGAAATTAAGCATGTGAAGGGTACAGACAATGTAATTGCTGATTGCTTATCCCGTGTTTGAATGTGTATATATATATCGTGTGTTTGAATATTGTATGATATGTATATATAGACAAGTGTTCACTTAACCATTTTGTATTGAAAAGAAAAATTTTGCCTTTATGAGTCAAAATTTTTCCCTTTTGGAATGGAGGTGTAATGTGAATATAGGCCACTAGATGGCAGTATTTACCTTTTTTTTGTTAAGCTCAGACTGGAGTCATGTTTAGACATGTCCTGGACATGTCTGGGGCAAGTCTCAGAAAATTAAAAAAAAGAGGTCTAAATGTGGGTGGGGTCTGCAAAAGAGTATATAAGGAAAAGAATTGAGACAGTAAAGTAGTAGGAGAAATTGCAAGAAGAAGGATACGTGTGACCAGACCTGTCATTTCTGTTCAAGATCTGTGTAGTTTCTTTTGTGGATTTCTTTGCCTGTGTTTGAGCATTTTCTTCATCCAGGACATCACCAAGCCACCCCACCAAGAAGGGACTGTAATTATTTCTGTTTTTTTCTTATTTATCAATCTTGGTCTTTAGTTGTAGGTTGTTATTAGTCTTTGTCTTTGTTAAAAATTAAATGTGTTTTAGTTGTTGAAACTGTGTTTGTCGTCCCTTGCTGTTGCTGTTGTGTTATGAATGTAATAACAAATTGGGGCCATAACAGTGTGTCTGTGCGAGGGGCGGAGCCCAGAGCAGAATGACACAGTTCAGTTCAGACGGAGTGGGCTTGAGTGTGGGGGTGTGTCTGTGCGAGGGGCGGAGCCCAGAGCAGAATGACACAGTTCAGTTTAGACGGAGTGGCCTTGAGTGTGGGGGCGTGTCTGTGCGAGGGGCGGAGCCCAGAGCAGAATGACACAGTTCAGTTCAGACGGAGTGGGCTTGAGTGTGGGGGTGTGTCTATGCGAGGGGCAGAGCCCAGAGCAGAATGACACAGTTCAGTTCAGACGGAGTGGGCTTGAGTGTGGGGGTGTGTCTGTGCGAGGGGCGGAGCCCAGAGCAGAATGACACAGATCAGTTCAGACGGAGTGGGCTTGAGTGTGGGGGTGTGTCTGTGCGAGGGGCGGAGCCCAGAGCAGAATGACACAGATCAGTTCAGGCGGAGTGGGCTTGAGTGTGGGGGCGTGTCTGTGCGAGGGGCGGAGCCCAGAGCAGAATGACACAGTTCAGTTCAGACGGAGTGGGCTTGAGTGTGGGAGTGTGTCTATGCGAGGGGCGGAGCCCAGAGCAGAATGACACAGTTCAGTTCAGACGGAGTGGGCTTGAGTGTGGGGGTGTGTCTGTGCGAGGGGCGGAGCCCAGAGCAGAATGACACAGATCAGTTCAGGCGGAGTGGGCTTGAGTGTGGGGGCGTGTCTGTGCGAGGGGCGGAGCCCAGAGCAGAATGACACAGTTCAGTTGAGACGGAGTGGACTTGAGTGTGGGAGTGTGTCTATGCGAGGGGCGGAGCCCAGAGCAGAATGACACAGTTCAGTTCAGACGGAGTGGGCTTGAGTGTGGGGGTGTGTCTGTGCGAGGGGCGGAGCCCAGAGCAGAATGACACAGATGAGTTCAGACGGAGTGGGCTTGAGTGTGGGGGCGTGTCTGTGCGAGGGGCGGAGCCCAGAGCAGAATGACACAGATCAGTTCAGACGGAGTGGGCTTGAGTGAGGGGGTGTGTCTGTGCCCAGCCGGTGGTGTCCCAGGGCCAGTGACTGGATGGAGAACACGCCAATCAAAGCAGAACTGTCAGATGGCAGGTGCAGCAAGTTTAGCAGGAACGCAGACCCAATCCTGATGACCACAGGAAGCGTAGGCAGTGTTCCTAATAAACTGGGCAGAGGAACATACTAAAGCGTGATTAACAGTAATACGGTCCCAATCCTGGAGACTGAGAGAAAGGCTTGGGACTTCATTTGTATTAGTAAGACTAGGAGGAGTACTGCCATATTCAACTGTCAAGAAAGGTTACAAATATTTTCTGAAGACCACAAACTTTAACTAGGTAAGGACTGACTGGTTGCTAAAGGGCATTTAGCAAGTGACAATCCAGCAACTTGCACACTAAAATTAGGGGGTATGTGCACTACTGGTCAAAAGTTTTATGACACCCCAAATTTTCCAGTTTTTTTATTGAAAATTATGCAGTTCCAGTCCAATGAATAGCCTGAAATGGTACAAAGGTAAGTGATGAACTGTCAGAAGTGTTAAACAAAAAGTAAGGTTACCCAGGTTTATTGTACACCGTCGAGTAGGTGAAAGGATGGTTCCTCAGTGTGTGACATCAACTGTCAAACATGTAGGAGGAAGTGTGATGGTCAGGGGCTGTTTTGCTGGATCCAGGGTCAGTGACTTATAGAGTGAAAGGCACCCTGAACCAAAATGGCTCCCAAAGCATTCTGCAGCGCCATGCAGTGCCCTCTGGTGAGTGAATAGTTGGTCAGGGGTTCATCCTACAGCAAGATAATGACCCAAAACATAGGCCCAAGCTCTGCCAGAACTACCTTAGGAAAAAGGAACAGGATGTTAAACTTGAAAACATGGAGTAGCAGCACAGTCTCCAGACTTAAACCCCATCGAGATGGTTTGGGATGAACTGGACAGAAGAGTGAAAGCAAAGCAGCCTACAAGTGCCTCACATTTATGGGAACTTCTGTAACAGAGTTGGGAAGAACCTTCTGAAGAATGAATGATTTCCATTGTAGAAAGATGCCATGAGTGGGTTCAGCTGTTATATCTGCCAAAGGTGGCTACTTTGATGTGTCAAAAGTTTAAAATATATTTTGTTTTATAAATTGATTCCATGATTTCTTTTTTAACTTTTTTATTGTTAATTTGTTCTATCATGTCTGTGCTTTCATTCCAGAGAACAACGAGACATTAAACTGCATCATTTTCTGGAAAAAAAACTGGAAAAATTGGAGTGTCCTAAAACTTTTGACCGGCAGAATATGTGCCAACACGTGAGGGAACGGGGAACACAAATGCATATCATGTCACATCATTACCATTGCATCCATCTTCAAGTTATTTCCTTCTGAGATTATCCGTAAATTAGCTGTCCTTTTCTGAAACGTCAAATTGGCAGTTGAGGATGAAATGAAACAGATTTTCTTCAGTTCAAAAAATGTTTTTTTTTTTTTTTTTTTTAAATATCGGGACATCAGGAGAATTTCTCTGTCTCCCCCAGTTAAGTATACGCCATGTGTTGTATGTTTATCTTTCTTGATCCATCCATCTTTTTGTCTTCAGAAAAACAGGATATTAAAAGTCAAGAGGATCGTAGGGGATGTTCAGACGGAAGTAACTGTTTCGGTGAATATTTCAACATTAAAGGAGTGGGAAGGTGGAGTATGAACACTAACTGCTGCGATAGCGACCTTTGCAACAACCAACAAGCTCCAGGTAAATATTCTGTGTTCACCACAATGTGGGAATTAAAGTGTTCTGATGTAGGTTTTTCTGTTTTTTTTTTTTTAAACAAACATTCTTTACAAATGGATGCTGGTGATCAACAATATGGAAAAAAGTTTAAGTCTGTATGTAATCCCTCTCTTAGGAAGTTGTACGTGATTAAGTCAGTGAGCTGCCAAGAATAGCAAATCTTCTAATCTTATGATAGAAATGGCAAACAGAATCTCTTAATTTGCAGGCCTCAATAATGATCAGGTTTTTACCCCCAGTTTGATTCTTACATTGAAGTATTCGAGTTGTAATTGTAACGTAGCGTTCAGGAACCACACGCAAGAGATGGAAATCTAAAAAAGGTATGCCTTTAATGAGGTCCGAGTCAAAGCCAAAAAACACAATTGCCAAGCCACAATACAAAATCCAAAAACAGTGTCGACTAGACAGGCAGGGGTCAGAACCAGGAAAACAGATGAGCAAAGGTACATAAACGGTAGGCAAAAAGTCGTAGTTGATGAACAAAGCCAAGGGCATCCAAACACAGAAATCGTGGTCATAAAAAAAAGGGTCGAAATCCAAAACGACAAAAACAATACAGGAAGGGCAATGGCAAGAATCAAAGTCAGACAATCCAGTAGAAGAGAAACAATACTCAATGGCATACGAGGCGCTCTGCACAAAGAAAATTGATCAACGTTCTGACAAGGAGCTGGCTGTGAAAAGACTACTTAAATAGATGGGAGGAAAGTCACATGCTATGCAGGGAACAGGTGAGCTGGATCAGACTAATTACAATGGGAGGAACACATGAGCGAAACCCTAACCACGAAAATTGCCAAGACACGGACGGGAATCACACAGACAGCCTATGACATTTAAACAGCTCCGGTCAAGGAGTTCTAAGTGCACAGATAACGAGCGCAGGAGAGTGATTAAGCACGTAAGGGAGATTCTCACAGAAACGCAGGGGGAGACAGGTGCAGCTGAGCAAGAGGCGGAGACTAGAACAGGGCGATTGCTGAGAGGAAATTAGTATTAATTAGTAGAGGTGCAACTTAACAGATTTAACTAGAGTGCTCGTTAGTAAGTTAGTAATCTATATACTTTGTACATGGATTAGTTGAGTAAGTAGGCTATGATACAAAATACAAATGTTACTTTTGTTCTTAATCAGAACAGTAAGACGAAGGAAGTAAACGAGAATCGAAGGAATATATTAAACACCGGAATTCATTTAAATCACCCGAAGTAAGTGGGCACGCAAACCGGGGAGACGGACTGAACCAACTAGATCACAAGACAGGGGAGAAAAGTGCAATGGAACTGAGAAATGGAATGAACTAAATCCTGAGTATTACAATAACCAAAAAGAATAAATAAATTTAAAAAAAATCATGAACACAGATGCTGAACATAAACATGAACATGACAAAAAACCATAACCATGACAGTAATGGTTGGCATTAAAGAAAGCAATTCAGAGGGTGACTTTTTTCCTGTTTCCAAAATCAGTAAACACAGCTCCAAAACTGTCTGTTTCAGTTTGCTGAGCCTTTACACACTGTGTTAGTGATTTCAGAGGCAGCCAGGCCCCAGAATGACTGGAGAGAGTGTGGAGATATTGTTTGCTCCAGTCAAGAACACTTGACTAGCGGTTTTCATCCACACCAAATACAATTTACCTAAATCACAGAAAACAAACCTAAAAGACACTGAGATGTTTGGGTTTATAGCCACGGCCAAAGGAAACGTTAGCTGCTTGTGCTCAGTATTTCACCGAAGACAGCTTTGTTACTAAAGGATAATTCGACACAGGATAAGTGTCAAAACTGAAGCAGCTGCATCGATCAAGCACTTGGAGCCACAAGCTGTAAGTAACAATATAACAGCAAATAATCTAAGTGAAGCTAACGTGTTACGGGTGGCTACTGGCTAGCAGGACCGCTAATGATAGTTAGCACTAACAACTGGCCTTAAATTACCATGTCAGAAACTCTGAAAACTCATTATCAGATGTGGTCAGTTTTCATTAAATGATTGGTCATGACCTGTTTTCATCCATCCATTTTCTATACCCGCTTATTCCTCACTAGGGTCACGGGGCCAGCTGGAGCCTATCCCAGCTGACTACGGGCAAAGGCAGGGACCCACCCTGAACAGCTTGCCAATCCATTGCAGGGCGCACACACCATTCACTCTCACACTCATACCTATGGGCAATTTGGTGTCTCCAATTAGCCTGATATGCATGTCTTTGGACTGTGGGAGGAAACCGGAGTACCCGGTGTTATGTATGATAATTTTTGTATAGCATTTTATTTCATTTGTAAATGAAGATTTGTTACATGCTGTTTTGCTGCCTTGCTGGTCAGCTATATTTATTTTGTTCATTGGCACCATCTGGTGGCGTGTTTGTAAAATCATTAAGAAAAGTCTAGTAATTTCTAGAAGTTTCTGGCACTTTCCTGCTTGGAGGGGGCGGGATTTCCCTAGAATCCTGTGGATCTTTCTGGAAGGTTGCTAGACTATAAAAAGGCTGTGATTTTAAGCACAGCAGGGACTGACAACAAAGAGAGCAGACAGCAGAAGAGAGCAGACCAGAGTTTTGTTTTGGCAACAGTTAAATAGTGGCAGTGTTATTAGAGAATTTAAATAGTGGATAATTTTTGTACAACTTTTTTTGTAAAGAATAAATTTGTTTTAGTTGTACTTGCCAGTTTTTTTGTTGTGATTTTTCCAAGTCATAACAAATTGGAGGTTCCACCGAGATTGGATTCACCGAAGAAGTATTATTTTAAATCTTTTGACTAGTTTAAAAACCAGCAATCATGACTTTTGATGTGGAAAGTTTTTTGAAAACTCCAACCCAGGAATTAATTTTGTTGGCAAAGAAGAAGGACTTGCTACAAATAGCCTCAACCCTTGGATTATCTGATGTGAGGTCATCAATGAAGAAACAAGAAATATTCAACCTTTTGGTGCAACACTTCATCGATGAAGATATCTTTGGGGAAGAAGCAGCAGAATTAATTAAAGCTGTGGAAGTGCCTGCAACGGAGCTGCAAAGACTTGAATTTCAGCTGCGCCTGAAAGAGCTGGAAGAGAGAAGGTTGGAGAGGGAGAAGGAAAGAGAACAGGAGGAAAGAAGGATGGAGAAAGAAATGGAAGAAAGAAGGTCAGAAAGGGAGAGAGAACTAGAAGAAAGAAGATTGGAGAAAGAACTAGAAGAAAAAAGAATGCAGTAGGAATTGGAAATGAAGAGAATAGAAGCAGGTACTGTTTCAAAATCATTTGGACTTTCTGATCATTTTGATGTGGTTAAACATATCAGACTTGTTCCTCCTTTCTTAGAAAATGATGTTGACCAATACTTTACCCATTTTGAAAAAATTGCTGAAAATTTGAAATGGCCAAAAGAGCATTGGACAATGATGTTACAAAGTGTTCTTACTGGTAAAGCTAGAAAAATCTATAACCAGTTATCTGTCCAACAGTGTGCTGATTATGATTTTGTCAAATCTGCCATTTTGAAGGGTTATGAATTAGTCCCTGAGGCTTACAGGCAAAAATTTAGGAATTCTTGCAAGGAAGCCAGTCAAACTCATGTTGAATTTGGCAGGTTAAAGGAACAGTTGTTTGATCAGTGGTGTAATTCCATGAAAGTTGAAAAAGATTTTGATAGAATGAGGCAACTTATTCTGGTTGAGGAATTCAAAAGGTGTGTCCAGCCTGATATTAAGATTTTCCTTGAAGAAAAACAAGCCAATACTTTGCAAGATGTTTCTACCCTAGCTGATACTTATGCATTGACTCACAAGTCTTCTTTTGTCCAAAAATCCACTTTTTCTAAATTTCAAAGCAAGTTTCGGTCCAAGACTTCTTCTAATAACACTTCTAATGATTCTAAGGCCACTTCTGAAAGGAAACCTTCCAGTGAGAAGCAATCCTCTGATTTTTTACCCTCTGTGTCTTGCCATTACTGCAAAAAGCAAGGTCACCTTATTTCTGAGTGTTATGCTCTCAAGAAAAAACAACAACGAGAAGAAACCAAGCCAACTGCTTTGACAAAGAGAGAATCTCTTGTATCAATGGTCAGTTCACCTGATCTTCTACCTTCTGTGTCTGATCCGGTTATGGAGGGTTTTGAGCCATTCATCACTGATGGTTCTGTCTCACTTTCACATGATTTTTCCTCATCTGCTCCTGTTCGAATTCTAAGGGATACTGGGTCTTCCCAATCTTTTATTCTTGCAGATATTCTGCCTTTCTCGGACAAATCGTCTACTCAGGCTAATGTCCTTATTCAAGGAGTAGAATGTGGTTTTACAAGTGTACCTCTCCATAATGTTCATCTCAAATCAGACTTAGTCTCTGGGCCTGTTACTGTTGGTGTTAGGTCTTCTCTTCCTTTCAAAGGCATTCATTTGCTTCTTGGTAATGATCTTGCTGGGGATAAGGTTGTGCCCTACCCTATTGTAACTGACACTCCTTTGATTCATCAAGAATCTGACTCTATAGAGGAGGAAATTCCAGACCTCTATCCTTCATGTGCGGTTACTCGTTCTATGGCCAAAAAGGCTATTCAGGATGTTGCTGACCTGGACTTCAACCTGGTTGACACCTTCATTGGGCAGTCTTTTCATCAGGAACCTTCCAGTCCTGAGATATCTGGGAAATCTTCAGACTTGTCCTTGTCAGGTCATTCTAATGACATTTTGTCTCGTAAACAACTTATTCATGAGCAACAACAAGCTCGTGATCTAGCGCATCTTCTACCACAGGCTGCAAGTGAACAAGAGGCTACTCAAGTTCCTGTCTGTTTTTACTACAAAAATGGTGTGCTTATGAGAAAGTGGCGTCCACCCGATGTTCCTGCAGATGAAGAGTGGATGATCACCCATCTAATTGTTCTTCCAAAGCCGTACCGTCAAGAAACTCTTAGTCTGGCCCATGACAATCCTATGTCAGGTCATTTGGGTATCAAAAAGACCCTTCAACGTGTCAGACACCACTTCTTCTGGCCTTCCATGAGGTCTGATGTACAGGAGTACTGCAAATCCTGTCATACTTGTCAAATGGTAGGGAAGCCGAACCAAAATATTCCAAAGGCTCGACTTAAGCCCATTCCCGCTTTTGAAGAACCTTTCAGTCGGATCATCATTGACTGTGTTGGACCATTGCCGAAGACTAGGTCTGGTTGTGAGTACTTAGTGACTATCATGTGTGCTTCCACCCGGTTTCCTGAGGCAATTCCACTTCGTAATATCAAGGCGAAGACTATCATCAAGGCTCTTACTAAGTTTTTCTGCTTTATTGGTCTTCCTAAGTCTATTCAGTCTGATCAAGGATCAAATTTCATGTCAGGCATATTTCAACAAGTTATGCATGAGCTTGGTATAAAACAATACAGGTCATCAGCTTACCATCCTGAGAGTCAAGGTGCTTTGGAGAGGTTCCATCAAACCCTGAAGAACATGATAAGGACCTACTGCCTTGACACAGAGAAAGATTGGGATGAAGGTGTCCATCTTCTTCTGTTTGCTGCCCGTGAAGCTGTTCAGGAGTCTCTTGGGTTCAGTCCTTTTGAGCTCGTTTTTGGGCATACAGTCCGTGGACCTCTGAAGCTACTGAAGGAAAAGTTGCTCGCTGAAGATGATGTCCCAATGAACTTGCTTCAGTATGTCTCTGACTTCCGTAATCGTCTCTCTAAGGCTTGTGACTTTGCTAAGTCTAATCTCAAAGAAGCTCAGGGCAAAATGAAAGCCAGATATGACCTTCATTCAAAAGATAGAAGTTTTAAAACTGGTGACAAAGTTCTTGCACTTTTGCCAGTTCCTGGAAACCCTCTAAGAGCCCGATATTTCGGCCCTTTCACTGTCCTCAAAAAGGTCAGTGATCTAAATTACGTAATTTCAACTCCTGGATGGAGGAAACAAAAACAAATGTGTCACATCAATATGCTGAAAGAATACATTGATAGAGACACTCAGCAAAAACCAGTCAATGTGGTAAATACAGTTGAACTGGAAAATTCCAAAGAACATTGTGACTGCCCCTTAGAAAATGAACCTGGTCCAGTCAAACTTGAAAATTCAGACATTCTTCAAAATATTGACAGCAAGTTGTCCCACCTGGACCCTTTTCAACAACATCAGCTAAAGCAGCTCATATTTGAATATAGTCACATTTTCCCTGACGTTCCATCAAGGACTGATTTGGTTTACCATGATGTCATCCTACAAGATGATGCAAAAGTCAAAGTTATCACCGAATTTCCTGAGCCAACAACTAAAAGACAGCTCATGAGATTTCTAGGGATGGCTGGCTACTACAGAAAATTCTGTAAAAATTTCTCTATCATCTCTGAACCTTTGACAAATTTACTGAAGAAAAATGCAAAATTTGTTTGGGATGAAAAATGTCAAAATTCATTTGACCAGCTGAAAGCGATTCTCAAAAATGCACCAGTTCTCTCATCCCCCAATTTCAAAAAGGAGTTCAAGTTGGCAGTTGATGCCAGTGACATTGGTGCAGGAGCAGTTTTACTGCAAGAAGACACTGATGGAGTAGATCATCCTGTTTGTTACTTTTCCAAAAAGTTTGATGAACATCAGAAAAACTACTCAACAATTGAAAAAGAATGTTCGGCACTTCTTTTGGCTTTACAACATTTTGAAGTCTATTTGACTTGTTCAGCTACTTCCATCAAGGTCTTCAGTGATCACAATCCCCTCACATTCTTGCACAAGATCAAAAACAAGAATCAAAGATTACTGAGATGGAGTTTACTTTTGCAAGAGTATGATTTGGACATTTCTCACATCAGGGGAAAAGATAATGTAATCCCACATACACTTTCACGCATGTAATTTTATTTCTTTTCTTGATTGTGAAAAATGTAATTTTACTTTTCTATTTGATTGTGAGACTTGCACTGGTTATGTATATGATTGTTATCATGATCAATAATACGTTTGTGTAAAGTTCAAGATTGTTCTGATTATAAAACTGTGTTAATTTTAACAAAAGAAAGCTTTTAGCAAACCTTTCTTTTCTTAAAGAGGGGAGGTGTTATGTATGATCATTTTTGTACAGCATTTTATTTCATTTGTAAATGAAGATTTGTTACATGCTGTTTTGCTGCCTTGCTGGTCAGCTATATTTATTTTGTTCATTGGCACCATCTGGTGGCGTGTTTGTAAAATCATTAAGAAAAGTCTAGTAATTTCTAGAAGTTTCTGGCACTTTCCTGCTTGGAGGGGGCGGGATTTCCCTAGAATCCTGTGGATCTTTCTGGAAGGTTGCTAGACTATAAAAAGGCTGTGATTTTAAGCACAGCAGGGACTGACAACAAAGAGAGCAGACAGCAGAAGAGAGCAGACCAGAGTTTTGTTTTGGCAACAGTTAAATAGTGGCAGTGTTATTAGAGAATTTAAATAGTGGATAATTTTTGTAAAGAATAAATTTGTTTTAGTTGTACTTGCCAGTTTTTTTGTTGTGATTTTTCCAAGTCATAACACCGGCGAAAACCCACGCAACACGGGGAGAACATGCAAACCACACAGAAAGGCCCCAGGCTGGATTCAAACCCACAACCTTCTTGCTGTGAGGCAGCAATGCTAACCACTGTGCCACCGTGCTTTCACTGAGCTTTCTTGTGAAATCGAACTCTCCGCCATCATTAAGGGTGTTCCCGATAACAAAGGTTAATGAACAAGACCACTCCTAATGCGCATTCGTATTCGTCCGCACGCCTATATATACCACCTTCATTCACACAATCCCCGCTCGTCTCCATTCTACGTCTCTCCACTCTCCACTAATTATAATCCCCCTTGCCACACCAGCCTGAACAACATCTCATCCCAGTCCTCCAACTGTCTCGTATTCAAGATAAAGAGTAGTTAAACTGATAAGTTCGGCATTTCTCAGCCCATACTCTTATTCCGCCTAGGCTCTTCCCTCAGATTGTCCGTGTTGTAAGAATTTTGATTTTATATCAGATATGTCTTTTAAATGTTGCAAGGCCTGATCAATCACCCCTCCTGCCTCTTCATTAGCTGGTATGTAGGTATGTGTGGGCCCTGACAGATCCCCCCTGTGCTGCTGTCAGTAATAGTAGTAGCATCCTGCAATTCCGACTTGGGCATATATATATATATATATATATAATATATATATATATATATTTTTTTTTTACCACTTAGATCCCCCATTCAGGGTGCACTCCCAGACTGGATCCGTTTCCGCAGAGATCTCCGCCCGGGTTCCCCCAGGTTGAGAACTCTGCCCTCTACTTCTCGATGTCTTCTTCTCAGAGCCCACCGATCACAAAAGCACCACTCGCCGGCTGACGCATTCACTTTTGACTTATGGTGGCCTGACTGTACATTAAGCCGAGCGCGGCGGACACCCCTCTCTGTGGTCTTACTGCCATCTTCGACCTGACCGGCCGGTGACCCAGTCGATAGCGATCCCCAGATCCTGTAGTGGTTGTCAGCCACCCAGGTGGGAACCGACGGTCTGATCCCTACCCCACATCGCTATTGGAATAGAAACATTGACCGTTTTCACCAGCCTCGCCTGTTCACAGAGGTCGTCTCCAACGCCCCTTTACTAGGTGTGGGCTGTCACCCACGTACCACGTGTTGCTCATAACATTACATGCGACAAACATTGTTATGTATGAGTATTTTTTGTACAGCATTATATTTCATTTGTAAATGAAGATTTGTTACATGCTGTTTTGCCGCCTTGCTGGTCAGCTATATTTATTTTGTTCATTGGCACCATCTGGTGGCGTATTTGTAAAATCATTAAGAAAAGTCTAGTAATTTCTAGAAGCTTCTGGCACTTTCCTGCTTGGAGGGGGCGGGATTTCCCTAGAATCCTGTGGATCTTTCTGGAAGGTTGCTAGACTATAAAAAGGCTGTGATTTTAAGCACAAAAAAGAGACAGACAACAAAGAGAGAGACAGCAGAAGAGAGCAGACCAGAGTTTTGTTTCGGCAACAGTTAAATAGTGGCAGAGTGTTATTAAAGAATTAAATAGTGGATATTTTTTTTTGAAGAACTTTTTTTTTAAAGAATAAATTTGTTTTAGTTGTACTTTCTAGTTTTCTTTGTTGTGATTTTTTCCAAGTCATAACAAACATGCCAACTAGATAGTACCATGGCAATATGTCAATTCATCCCACTTCTGACACCACTTCACCAGACACGGGGGCCTTCAGTCCTCTCCCCAGCACTATTTGCAACATTTCTGCAATCGGCTTGCGAGGGGATGAATCTGCAAATGGCAGGGCTTAGTAGATTTGTTGGGGGTCTGGTTCCCAGAACCACCATCTGATCCCCTGCAACCTCACTTTGTTTGTTTCCCTCGAACACGCGCATTGCCTCCCACGTAGTAGGACCTGTAGGAACTACCCCGAGCCCCAGTTTAGACATTACGTCCCTCTCCATGAGGTTTACTGGGCACTGTGTGGACACTATTACAGAGCAGAGTGTAGCAATTCCCTCAGGATCCTCAAATTTGAGTTCCTCTGTTGCTACGCTGTAGAGATGGGGCGTTTGCGAACTAGTCGAGTCTTTTGAACGGCTCTTTTACGTGAACGATGAGAACCGATTCACAGTTACGAACCACTCGTTCGCGAGCCATTCTTATATGCAAATTGCCTACGCTGCCTTCTCGTGAAAGAATAATTACATCTCCGAGTTTGAGTTGTCCACAGCACGCTCCATTCACGTGAACGCAGCTATAAATGTGCAGCCAACGTGCAGGAGGAGAATATTAGTGAGCGCCGCCCTACTGGACTGAGGACATTTGCCGCTGTATCTGTTCTGATGCGGATTCGAGTCAAGGAGCTGAGCTCCTGTTTGTAAAGTAGTTCAGGTGTACAAACACCAGAAAGGGTAGTACAATTTAGCATTCACATTTTTATCATGTCCTAATTTTTAATCTAGTTTTATTAATATTTTAATAAACATGTATATATATATATTTTTTTTTTTTAATTCTTATTTATTATTTTTAGATTTTTTCTGTATTGTTAAAGTGTCCTTGTGTGGGAAATTTTTACAGTAAAGTTGTTTTGCATGGAAGTCATCTGTAGCCTGCATATTTTTTATTGTGCCACAAAGTTTTTTAGGTGAGGGAGAATTCAAAATAATGATGTCACTGTCAAAGCATGGGGATATGGCATCACCTTATGGAATGTTTACAATGGAAACACATGCTAAATGAAATTCTAATAAATATTTCCGAATAATTCCCACCAGTGGAGTATATATTGGTGGGATGTGTAAGTTTAAATTATTCTGATCTAAATCTTAACTTATAACTGCTCCCAGCGATTGTTTCCTTGATAAAAACAAGTTACCCTGGTTGACTTCTAGAAAATAAATAAATATAACAAGGAGCCAGTCTTTTGAACGGCTCTTTGAAAGGAACGGCTCCTTAAGATCCGACTCCCTTCAAAGAGCCATAAATCCCATCTCTACTACGCTGTTCCGTTGCCCCATTCGCAACAAAAGTTTGTATCATATTAGTGCTGAGCCGATGTGGAAAAATTACCTTACTTTTCTGATAACAGCTCGACATGCCCCAGTGTCACACAGAAAAGAAATTGGTGTGTCATTTACAATCAGGGTTTTCCAAGCACTCGTTGGTGCAGCCATTAATGCAAACAATTTAATTTCATCATAGGGTAGTGGCTCCCCAGATGCTAACCCTTCCCCCAGGGTGGTTAGTCATTCCGAAATGTTCCAGTTGCTCATTTGTGGATACCCACAGAAAATCAATAGCTTCCCCTGGCACCCCTAGGTTACCCCTACAAACTCTGTACCATTTCCTTTGACACATCACCAAAACTTCTGCTCCGAACTATACTCAGCAACAAAAGTTTCTGTGACACCAATATTGTTAATTATTTTTCATAACGCAATTATGAAATTGTCATACATGGTGATATCAGACTGAAACAGTACACGTAAACACAACATTGAAATGGAAATCATGAAAATGCGAGAAAATGACTTTGCACGTGAAAATGTGCGTAAATCATGCTTGTGGATGGCAATAAAAGAGGAGAATTTTTGGAATGTTCACATTGTGCCTGATGAACGACAGAAGCATCACTTATCGAAAACACAGCCATTTCGGATCAGGAACTCTACCCTCTAAATGCCAAGACTGTCTGAAAATGATCGGTGGAGGGCCATTGGGATGATTGAATCCGGAACCTCGCAGAGGGAAGTTGCTCATCGCCTGAATGTCCACCGAAACACCATTTGGAACTTATGGCAGCGTCATCAGCAGACAAGACATGTCAGAGACCGTCCTCGCAGCGGCCGTCCACGAGTAACCACTCCCAGACAGGACAACTGGATTCGAACAACCCATCTCCGAAATCGATACCAACCTGCAACCATAACTGCAAGAACGATACCTGGTTTGAGGCGACTGTCTGCACAGACAATCCGTCGCCGTCTCCGTCATTTTGGCATTGTCCCACGTCGGCCAGCAAGACGTCCAATACTCACAGTACAACACCGACGACTGCGTCTACAGTGGGCACAACAACATCGACGGTGGATCCAACGTCAGTGGGATCTTGTACTCTTCACTGATGAATCAAGATTCATGCTTAACCGATGTGATGGTCGTTTACGTGTATACCGTCAACGTGGAGAACGTTATGCCAACAACTGTGTTCAGGAATTTGATCGTTTTGGAGGTGGTAGTGTCATGATTTGGGGAGGGATCACGGCTAGAAACAGAACAGATTTGCTTGTTATTGATGGAAATCTGACAGGTCAAAGATATCGCGATGAAGTGCTACGGCCATTGGTGGTACCGTTTTTGATGCAAAATGGTCTCGGAATAACGCTGCAACATGATAACGCCAGACCGCACGTTGCAAGGATTGTACAGCAGTATCTGATGCAACAACATGTCATTGTCCTGCCATGGCCAGCCAGATCCCCAGACATGTCCCCAATCGAGCATCTTTGGGACGAGATGGATCGACGTTTGCGGCGGTTGGATAACCCGCCAGCTACACTCCAGGAATTGCGACAACGTCTACGTCAGATTTGGAATGATATCCCACAGCAATTTCTGGCACATCTGATTCGGTCCATGCGCCGGAGATGCGTTGCTTGCATCATGGCACGAGGAAGTCACACCCGGTATTGAAGTGTGAAGGTCACAATTGGTTAGACGTCAGACAAGTGCTTCATGACGCATGAAAATGACATTTTTCGTTTTGAGTGACGTTGGCACTGAAAAGTCAGTGTTTCTCCTGTTAAATAAACATATTGATTGCATTGAGATCTTTGCGTGTCATTTATAATATACACATAAATGGTGTCACAGAAACTTTTGTTGCTGAGTATATAATGGACTACCATGAGTGGGACATTGGAACTCATATTTCCCAACTCCAGATATCCACCCCTATCGGTGCAGTATTTCAACCCAGTATTAAGTGGGGGTAGACTGGGGTCTATTGAAACTAATCCACTACAAGCAGTAGACACTGCCTTGACGCATTTAACTATACTGTTTACATTCATTGTAGCCGCTAAATATGTTTAAAATGAACAGACAAAGAGAGAGTGTGAAGTCATTTTATTAAACCCCTTTTTTTTTTCTTTTTTTTATTATGAATAAGTCCGGAGTCTCTACTGACTTGGAGCGTAAATAAGTTCTTCACCAGGTTTGAGACATGTTTGTTATACATTCCGGAGTTTTCTGTAAACACATAAACTGAGAGAGAGAGAGACAAAACATCTCGCCCCTGTTATGGGCCCATCAGGTCAGCATGGCTCCAGATAAGCTATATGCCATGACGCACTGATCAGATTGATGGAAACTTACAGCTATGCAGGCCTAGGCTTAATCAGAAACATGCAAGAGTACACAGTAAGGGCTAAAAGACTATGAACCAAAAAAGCAAAGTAAGAGCAAGCAAGGATAAACAATTAATAAAAATTAAATGAATCAATAAAAAATTATTCCGCAGTACGAGCCAATATCAAACTACGTCACCCCAAGATACAATAACCACTTGTCCCCAAGACCCGTTATTCACGACCAACAGATTTGCACCATCTTCAACATGCCACTTCTTGGAGCAACATACGACCCTGTTTAATTGGGCTTTAATTGAACTCTATTCCCATCCATTATATTACTAATTTATTTTACTATTAATTAGCTAGCCCGCGGAGGATGGGCTTCCCCACTATAGTCGAGTTCCTCCTGAGATTTCTTCCCACTGGGGAGTTTTTTCTCACCACTGTTTGAGGATTTTTCTCCCTACTGGGAGTTTTTTGCCTCATTTACTGTAGTGGGGAATAGGCTGAGCACTGACCTTTCATTTATTTAATCTCTCAACATAAAGCGTCTTTGTGACAATCTATCCACGTAATTCAGTCGAATTGAATTATATGCAATATTTCGCCCGAATACTTCCCTGGGCATTAACTCGCATCGGCGCCACCGCCGCAGCATCTAAGCATGGCGGGCTGGACCACCTGATTAAAATTCTCGACCGCCGGACACCAAATTCTAACACAAGCTATGTTCACAATTATATGGACGACGTACAGCCCATGTATTGTCGATTCATGAACACCTTTTGGGGGCTTAGGAGCCGACACGAACTCCAGCGAAAGACGCAAGCCCCACCCTGAGTCTTGCCACGTGGGGCACCCAATTAGCACAATCACTGACCAAGTCCGCGCAACATCGCCTTCACCCCGATCCCATATCCATCGTTCCACTGAATACCCTCCTCCACTTTGGGAGTGGTCCTGAGTTCATTAACAGTGTAAAATATCAACGAGATGGTGTGACTCCAGCTTTTGACCGGCTGTTAAACTGGCATGCACTGCGCACGCCCGGCACAAAGATGTAACAGTTTTAGACAGTGAGCCGTCTCTGCAGTGTAGCGTGCCGGTAGCCACTCGCTATACACTACACACACTGACAGTGGGTAAATTATCTTGACGTGACTTTTTAAAATATTAATTTTCACGTTCGGTGGTTCGTTTTATTGATAGAAAATCCATATGTATTCGAATATGGAATATTCATGACAGCCCTATTAGTTTCTGTGATTTTAAACACGAGTTGTTCACAATGTATCATTTCTCATGGGAAAATGAGGTGTGTCCCTGGGACGCATGGATAGTGAGTTTACTGCGTCCTTTCAGATTTTAATGCGTCAGGGACGCAGGACGCGTACCGAGCAACATCACTGTCAAAGTCAGGCCAGGTTGTACAGCAGCTGTCTCTGAGATGGCAGCTAGGACACTAGCCTGTCAGGGACCCAGATGTACTGGATTGAACTGAAGGTGTGCAAATAAAATCTAACGGGACAGGGGTTCAAGTATGTGGAAAAGGAGACACAGTCATTAGTAGGCACCCTGAAGCAAGGCTTCCACTTATTGTGAATAAATATTTTCTGGACTTTGGGTCCGTCACCAGGTAGATGATACGGTGGCCGACAGAGGTAAACGCCTCAATCAAAACATCACCAACCAGAGAAACACGCTGCAAAAATAGAAACGATGCAAATTCAAAAACATGCAAACCTCAAAAGCAAATGCCAAAGTAAAATGCTGCATATCCATGTCAACACATACCCGCTGATACGGTGCAAACCATCTCCAATTGGAGAAACGCGCTGCAAAAACAGAAACGATGCAAAGCCAAAAACACGCATAGCTTAAAAGCAAATGCTAGAGAGAAAAGCGCTGCGTTTAGATCCTAGTCGCTATAGGGAGTGCCAACTAAAACAGCTTTTACTTCTGTCCTGAGCAAGACTAGCCCGCTAAGCCTTTCTGGCTAGCTAGCCAGCTACCTAGCCAACGTTAGTTCGCTTGTTTAGCTAGCAAGTTTGCTTGCCTAGCTGGCCAACAGTTTGGTGCACGGAGGTCAATAGAAAATAAATGAATAAAAAAATCTGTTATTTTGCCATCTCACTTTGCTAGAGTTGAACCACAAGCATTTACGTTATCCTAAATATAACCGTCAGCTAGCTAGTCTAGTGAACTCGCTAGCTAGGCAAGCGAACGTTTGCAAGCTAGCTAGCGAGCAGTTATATTTGGTAGAACATAATTTCAATTTATTTGTATGGCGCTTTTCACAGATAAACTGTCACAAAGACGCTTTACAGTCAGAGATGAGTTAGTGAAAGGGCAGAGCCCAGCCTATTCCCCACTACAGCAAATGAGGTAAAAAACTCCCAGTCCTCGAACAGTGGCGAGAAAAAACTCCCCAGTGGTAAGAAATCTCAGGAGGAACCCAGTTATAGTGGGGTAGCCCATCCTCCGCGGGCTAGCTAGTTAATAACAAGATAAAGCAAAATAGGATAATAACAACAATACAGTTCCATTAAAGTCCATCTAAACAGAGGCATCAGTTGCTCAAGGAAGTGGTATGCCGAGGATGGTGCAGAACTGGATCAGGACCGCATCAGGACAGCAGGAAAGCAGCAGCCAGCGCTCATGGTGAGGGACAGGGCTCGGATGGTCCAGGACTCAGGGTTGTGGAGGGAAAGATCCTCGGAAAGAGACAGAAAAACGTGGGGTGAGGCACTGGATAAAACTACTGCATATTAATAAAAATACAGTCCTGTGTCATGTGCCAAGTGAGAATTTAGGAGCTGACTGGTCAGGAAACGGTCAACACCCCTCCATCCACTTCCCGCAGCACAGAGGCCCTACAGTTACTCCAGGCTGGAAGATCACTTTAGATTTTCTAAACACAACTACCATATGGACCTCCCCGCTGACTAAGGCTGTAGCAAGCCCCACTGGCACCGTTAATGCGTGCTCACTGCCACCGGTTCCACATGGATTTGCTTAACACTACATCAATACCATATAGACCTCCCCAGTGACTAAGGCTGTAGCAATTGTAATTCTAGATATATTTGAAATTTTCAAGTAGTCAGCACCTGGTGAACGAAGTAATCTTGGTGGGGAGTAAGGAATGAGAAGACTGCAAAGATATTCCGGGGCCAAGTCATTTAAAGCTTTGTAAGTTAGTAATAGTATTTTGTACTCAATTCTGAATTTTACAGGCAGCCAATGAAGATTTTTGATTTTGAGCACCGGGCTAATGTGATCATATTTCTTAGTCCTAGTCAGAACCCTAGCTGCAGCATTCTGCACTAATTGAAGACGTTTCAGGGCTGAGCTAGTGCAACCAGGCAGTAAGACATTGCAATAGTCCAGCCGAGAGGACACAAATGTGTGAACAAATTTTTCAGCATCTTGAAGGGACAACATTTTTCTAAGTTTAGATATGTTTCGAAGATGGAAAAAAGCCACTTGAATGATATTGCTGATGTGAGCCTGGAAAGAGAGTTCTGAATCAAGGGTCACCCCAAGGTTTTTAACGACAGCTCTGGCAGAAACAGAAAGGCCATCTAAGTTAAGAGAAACCTTAATGAATGAGTCTCTAAGGGATTTGGGACCCAGTACCAATATTTCAGTCTTATCTGGGTTTAGTGAGAGAAAATTTTGCGTCATCCAAGCTTTAACAGCTTTAAGACACATCTTTAATCTAGTAACTGGATCATTTTCACCCGGCTTAAAGGATATATAGAGCTGTACATAAATGATCGTGGTTCAACTCTAGCTAAGTGAGATAGCAAAATAAAGGATCATTTTTATTCATTTATTTTCTGTTGAATTCTGTGCACCAAACTGTTGGCTAGCTGGGCTAGCGAACTAGCAAGCTAAGCAAGCAAATTAAGGCTAGGGAGAAGCTCTATTTAAAGTCATTTTTTATTTTAAGTTTAAAAATATAGCAACGGAGGTATTTGACCCATAGCTGGGAGTCTGGTTCATGGGTAACAGGGCGTATCCACACACCGGTGGGCCTGCAAGCTGCATGTCTGGAGGCCAGACCTCCTTCAAGTCCCTTGTAGTTCAGCCAGAGCCCTAAGAGCTACATTGATGAGTATGAAAATGATTTTCTCCTGAAGGAATCATGGCTCAAAGATGAGCATGGTATCAAAATGTATATCAAAATGAGAAATTTTATATTCCATAACTTAATTTGATCATTAGCCAATCCCAGATGGTGATATGACCCCTAGAAGTTTTCCAAACATGCACTTTTTATCTCTGGTGAATTACACAAAAATACACGACACATCCATGGTTACAGTACTTTTTTTTACAACAATTTATCACAGTAACTAAATTGGTGCTGTGTTGCCATTGAAACTTCCATAGTTCCCATGACATTGAAGCTTGAAGTTGGTTACAGAACACATCTTGTTGAAAAAGATCCAGATTTTGGTTTAAGATTGTGAGACCTAGAATGGGCATACAATTTATTTAATTACAGTTTTTAACAGTGGTCCAATATATTTTAGCTCTGAAAATTCATGTACCTATCTGTAGTACATTTTAAGTTATGAGAGCTCAAAAATTCAAGAAAAAACAACAGTGTATTTCAATGGAACTCTTGTCATTATCTTGTCTATCAACTAGCGAGGATGGGCTTACCCACTATAGCCGGGTTCCTCCCGAGATTTCTTCCCACTTAGTGGGGCTGCTTAAGTCCATTTTTGAGCCGAATCGTTCACTTCATGGTACAAGCACCAAATTTGGTACAAATGATGTCCAGGACATACCTTCTAATAAAAGTACGTTGCCCAGCTGAAAATCCTAGAGGGCCGCCAGTTTTCAAGATGGCCGCCTCGTCAAACGCCAAAAAAAGGTTTTCGAGGTAGAACTTGAATTAACAGAAGAATGTTAATGATCCAAGCATCAAAATGAATGTATTATGACTGGAATAACTCGATGGTGTCAATTGAATTCCAATATGGCCACCAATTTTCAAGATAATGGCTATTAAATGACTAAAAAGTAGCGTTTTCGCGTTTTTTCTGCAATGATCTTAAGTGAAAATCTGCAGAATTCTGAGGGATGTGTTTTTTGTGTGAATCATTTGTGAAAATGTGTCCAAACTTTTGACTGTCACTCACCACACACACACACACACACATACAGCAACACAAGCGTTCTTTACTGAAATAAAAGTACTAATTTAGCAATATAAATGATAATTCATTAAAATTCTGTGGTCAACATTTATTTGTTAGTAATTTTTTATAAGAGTGATGTCTAAGCACAACCAGGGCACACTGGTGACATCACTGCTGTGAGACTCAGCATGGGGTTCAGTGTCAGCTTGTAGTGTACTAACTGTAGTTGTAGTTTACTAACTGTTGTAGTGGTGTACTCACTGTAGTTGTAGTATACTTTAGTGTCCCAAATGCTATCTAATAAGCCCCTGTATAGACTCAACTAGAAGTTTAGTTAGTTGTAGTATTGTAGTTAGATAGCCGCACCTGAATTGACAGGATGTGCCAGCGCGGGATAGCCGAGCCAAGGGTAACGGGGCTTTAGTTACCTGGATGGTGTACAGATCGCACGGGATTTATGGCACTGGATAAACGATCGGGCTAGGTGTAGGGCACCAGATACTTGAACCTAGTTGCATCCCATATTCCAATGTGCTATGATATTTTGTATGTTTGGGTGGTAAAAGGATAATCCCTCGACCTTCAACTGTATAAGATGTCTGCCGATAATCCATTGAGTTGTGCTACTAAAACTGACTGGGGCAAGTGTTGCCTCTGTCAGACAGATACAAAAGCAGCGTTGAAGTCTCCCCCTACCCGTTATGAGTGTAGTTCTGACGGCTATTCCATGATAGCCAAAAACATACCTCTATTTCAGGCAATCAACCTGTTGCCCATCAGGTTAGACACATCCAGATTGGATGATGGAGGTGGTATTGAGGATACATTGAGGCAAAACGGTGCAATGTATCACCAAAATTGTCTGAGTAAAATTGTCATATGAGTACCATTGTGCCGAACAGAATGATGGAGCGCTGAATTTCAATGACTGGTGTGAGAAGTGCAGGAAGGAGAGTCCTCAGTTTCAATTCTGGGAGCTTGTGTTGTCAATGGAATTGGTGATTTTCTCGCTAGTCAGGACTTTCAGAGAGGCTAACTTCAACTTGTATTGTCAAGCACTGTCTGCTCTAATCCCCTTCTTCTTTGCAAACAACAATGTGAACTATGCTCGATGGCTCCCCATTCACCTCAGAGACATGGTTTCTTTGGAGCAAACTCACCCTCAGATTTTCAATGAATTTCAGCTGGGAAAGTTTGTGGTCCACAAGACTCACAGGGAGTTCTCAGGCATAGCCATTGACCAAGCTCACGAGCAGGCTAATGCAGTTGTTAAAGGTGATGGTGGTGCCATTGGAGTTACTGAGGATCCATCTGCACTGAGGCGGTGGATGGTGTCTGGACCAGAAGTTAGCCAGTTAGTCAACCAGTATGAGTTGGCATCTGAGGTCAATGAAGCAACTGAAGATATCAGGCATCATGAGCAGACTCAGTCTCAGAAGTCCTTCACTGACAAGGTCCAGAGGTTGTTTGCTGTGATGAAGGATCTGGGTAATCCTTTTCAGGAAGAGTCCAAAGATCTGCTCACATTGGACACAAAAAACATTGCACATCCCAGTGCTGCTGAGCTTGTAAGAACTCACTTTGAGAAAGGTCAAGTTGCCTTCAGAGACTTTTTCAATGGTCTGGGTGATGAGACTTCCTTCTATAGGCCGATTAAAAAGAGCAAAGTTGACTTCTTTCGCCAAGAAGCAGCTTCAGCTTGCAGTGACATGAAGAAGCAGGTACTCAAAGATGACTGTCGCCTGTTCTCACAGCTCTTTATATCCTGCCAATCACGAGAGTGTGACCTGCTTGAGTTATTTAAGCATGAGAATCAGTCTTTCCCTGCAGCACTGAGCGACACAGGGAAACTCTACTACGGCCAGAAGTCTCAGCTTGCAAACATTTTGGAAGCTACTATCTCTCCTCCTGACAAACAACCAGAATGTGGTGCTATTATCATTGATGGTTCCTCTCTTGTGTATTCATTGTCTCCAAAGACATCAAAGACCTTTGAGGAATATGCTGTCCAAGATGTAGTTCCAAAGATCCAGGCATACTCATCAAAGTATGAGCGAACAGACATAATTTTTGATGTCTACTGGACTTCAAGCCTGAAGGCTGAAACAAGGTCAAACAGAGGTAAGGGAGGTCGACGTAGAGTGACCGACAAAACCAAACTACCGCCTAACTGGAAAAGCTTCTTGCGAGACAATGAAAACAAGACTGAACTCTTTGGGTTCCTAGCAGAGAAGATAGTGACCTTGTGTCCTGACAATGTCGTAGTTGTGACCAAAGGAGAGCAGGCTCTTTCAAACAAACCCATCAGCCTTGAAGGTTTAAGTCCTTGCAACCACGAAGAAGCTGACTCCAGAATCTTCACACATGCTCTTCATGCAGCCAAGCAACAGATAAAGTCTGTGTTGATTAAGGCATGCGACACAGATATTCTTGTGGTTGCAGTCAATGTTTTTGCGACTCTTCAGGATGCAGGCTTGGAAAAGATCTGGATAGAATTTGGCCAGGGTCAGTCCATTAGGTGGTTGCCAATTCATGATATGGTGGTGAATCTTGGCCCAGAGAAATCCAGTGGCATGCTGTTCTTCCATCCTTCACTGGCTGCGATGTTGTGTCAGCTTTCCGTGGTAAAAGCAAGAAAAGTGCATGGCAAGCATGGGAGGTTTGCCCTGAAGTTAGTCCTGTCTTCAAAAAGCTCAGCCAATACCCACCTATCATAGAAGATGCAGACCTCCACATCCTTGAGAAGTTTGTCATCACCATGTATGACAAGCAAAGTACTACATGCAAGGTTGATGAGGCAAGACTGGACTTGTTTGCTCGGAAGCAAAGGTCTTATGATGCCATTCCACCAACAAGCGCATCCCTCGTTCAGCATGTGAAACGGTCTGCTTTCCAAGCTGCCTGCATATGGGGCCAAGCAACAGTGTGCAAAATGCAAACTGAAAGTCCTGCCAACTGGGGCTGGCAAAAAGATGGTCAGATCTGGCAAGTTCTCTGGACAACCCTTCCACCCATTGCTCAGACTTGTGAGCAGTTGACAAAATGTGGCTGCAAGACTGAATGCCAAGGACGATGCAAATGCTATCGCTTCGGCCTGAAGTGCACACAGTTGTGTGCCTGTGCATGTGAGGGCTAAGAAAATAGAACAACCAAGTTTAAGTTGAATGTTTGAGTTGGATATTTGTATTATTACTTTTTAAGTTATGTTGATTCAAGTTCTGGATCGTAAAACATGCAGCCTATGCTTTGACACCTTTTCTGTGTTTTTATACCGTTATCTAAAAATTAAAAAAAAAAAAAAAGAATGGGGGAGACAAAGACAGCCTCTGCGTGGCCTCCCCTACAAGTAGCTTACAGGTCCAAAAGCTTTAAGTGAAACTAATGTCTTTGTTTGTGAGTGTTTTTTTCATTTAATTCGCATTGTATCATCATAATATTCAATAATTTTGATTTTCTAAATGCAGAGTTGTATTTCTCATGTGCAAAAACACATATTTCAATGTATAAACCATCAGAATAGGACTATTCAATCAAAATATAGCTCAAACGCTGTGTCAAACCACTTCGAATGGCGGCCATCTTGAAAAATTGTGGCCACTTTGTTTGTTCAAGTGGGCAACGTACTTTTATGAGATAGTAGGCCCAAAAGCACTTGTGTACCAAATTTGGCGCTTGTACCACAAAGTGAACGATTTTTCATTAATGTGCTCCACTAACTGGGGAGTTTTTTCTCACCACTGCTTGAGGATTTTTTCTCCCTACTGGGAGTTTTTTTTTTTTGCCTCGCTGTAGTGGGAATAGGTTGGTCACTGCCCTTCAGTAACCCATCTCTGACTGTAAAGCATCTTTGTGACAGTGTATCTGTAAAAAGCGCTATACAAAATAAATTGAATTGAATTGAATTGTTATTTAGCAAAAAATGTAGCCCTATCCCTGTATACTTTTAGTGCCTGCAACTCAAAAATATTCGCAAGAACAAAGTATTATTCAGCAAGGATTCATTAAATATACTGGAGTTGTTGTATTATATGAAATCAGCTGATTCTCAGGGGGACAGATGTTTCTCTCAAACATTGTTCACAAATCTGTCTAAATGTGTGATAGTGAGCACTTTTGCTTTGCTGAGACAATCCATCCCACCTCACAGGTGTGCCACATCAAGATGCTCATCAGACACCATGATTAGTGCACAGGTGTACCTTATACTGCCCACAATAAAAGGCCACTCTGAAATGTGCAGTTTTGTCTCACAGCAAAATGCCACAGATGGCGTAAGCATTGAGGGAGCGTGCAATTGGCATGCTGACAGCTGGAATGTCAACCAGATCTGTTGCTCGGGCATTGAATGTTCATTTCTCCACCATAAGCCGTCTCCAAAGGCGTTTCAGAGAATATGGCAGTACATCCAACCGGCCTCACAACCGCAGACCACGTGTAACCACACCAGCCCAGGATCTCCACGTCCAGCAGGTTCACCTCCAAGATCGTCTGAGACCAGCTACTCAGACAGCTGCTGAAACAATTGGTTTGCATAACCAAAGAATTTCTGCACAAACTGTCAGAAACCGTCTCAGGGAAGCTCAACTGCATGCTCGTCATCCTCATCGGGGTCTTAACCTGACTCCAGATCGTCGCCATAACAGACTTGAGTGGGCAAATGCTCAAATTCGATGGCGTCTGGCACGTTGGAGAGGTGTTCTCTTCACGGATGAATCTCGGTTTACATTGTTCAGGGCAGATGGCAGACAGCGTGTGTGGCGTCGTGTGGGTGAGCGCTTTGCTGATGTCAATGTTGTGGATCGAGTGGCCCATGGTGGTGGTGGGGTTATGGTATGGGCAGGCATCTGTTATGGACGAAGAACACAGGTGCATTTTATTGATGGCATTTTGAATGCACAGAGATACCGTGATGAGATCCTGAGGCCCATTGTTGTGCCATACATCCATGAACATCACCTCATGTTTCAGCAAGATAATGCACGGCCCCATGTTGCAAGGATCTGTACACAATTCTTGGAGGCTGAAAATGCCCCAGTTCTTGCATGGCCAGCATACTCACCGGACATGTCACCCATTGACATGTTTGGGATGTGCTTGACCGGTGTATACGACAGCGCGTACCAGTTCCCACTAATATCCAGCAACTTCGCACAGCTATTGAAGAGGAGTGGACCAACATTCCACAGGCCACAATTGACAATCTGATAAACTCGATGCGAAGAAGATGTGTTGCACTGCATGAGGCAAAAGGTGGTCACACCAGATACTGACTGGTTCTGAGTCCCCAGACCCCCAATAAAGCAAAAACTGCACATTTCAGGGTGGCCTTTTATTGTGGACAGTCTAAGGTACACCTGTGCACTAATCATGGTGTCTGATGAGCATCTTGATGTGGCACACCTGTGAGGTGGGATGGATTGTCTCAGCAAAGCAGAAGTGCTCACTATCACACATTTAGACAGATTTGTGAACAATGTTTGAGAGAAATGGTAATATTGTGTATCTGGAATGAATTTTAGATCTTTGAGTCCATCTCATGACAAATGGGAGCAAAAACAAAAGTGTTGCGTTTATATTTTTGTTGAGTGTATGTATATCACGTGTTTATTAGCCTATTGTATTATGTGTGCATAAATACAAGAGTCTACTTAACCATGTTTGTATTGAAAAAAAAAATTTTGCCTTTATGAGTCAAACTTTTTCCCTTTTGGAATGCAGCCCAGACTGGAGCTAGGTTTGGGCATGTTCTGGGCATGTCTGAGAGGGAAAGTCCCAGAGAATTGAAAAAAAAAAAAAAGAGTCTAACAGATGTGGGAGGGGGCTGAAAAAGAGTATATAACGGGAAAAATTGAGAGAGTAAAGAAATAGGAGAAATAGCAAAGAGAAGAATACATTTGACCAGACCTGTCGCTCTTTTAAAGACCTGTGAAGTTTTTTTTGTGGATTTTTGCCTGTGTTGGAGCATTTCCCTGTCCCAGGACATCACGAAGCAACCCCATCTCAAGGGACTGTAAATATTTATTTTTTTTGTATATGTCAATCTTAGTCAGTAGTATAAATTTTAGGTTAGTTTTCAGCCTTTGTTTAATTAAATCTGTTTAAGGTTTAAAATTTTGTCTGTCATCCCTTGCTGTCTTATATGTCATAACAAATTGGGGTCATAACACCACTAATCCGATCTAATTCATCGATCGTGTATACTGTTGAAACCCTCATTAGAGAATAAGTCTTTGATCAGGATGTTCGTGATCAAGATGCTGCAACGCATTTTATGCATCTTACGTAAAGATCTGAGAGTGCCGCTTACTTTTCTATCGCATTTCGTTCATCAGCTACTGAAACAGGCTGGCCGGAAGCGCCCTTAATGACAGTTTTTATTCATGCTCTGGCTGAGGATGTAAAAGATACTTTGGCGGCATTGGAGCCTTGTGTTTTCTTAGATTCGTTAGTTTGTACGGCTGTGCAAATTGATAATCGCCTCCTTGAACGTAAAAAGGAGAAATATTTATGCATTGGGTACTGCTGATAACAGGGTTTGAATTCCCTGTAGCGTTCACACAGTCCTAACTCCACCCACAGATACTTCCACTCCTGATGAATCTATGCAGGTTAATGGCTTATTTCATAGCAGGGCTCGCAAGCCCGCTCGCAGGCATATAATCTGCTATAATTGTGGTTAGCCAGGGCATATCCGTCCACACTGTTCTGAGCTTCAGGGAAACAGGAAGTCCCCCTAGTGGTATGGGGAGCACTAGAGGGTCTGAATCAATTTCCCTATCGGACTTTAATTCCTGTAGAATTGACTTAGGGAACACAAAGAATTTTTATTAATGCGTTTTTAGACTCTGGGGCAGTAGACTGTCAGAGACTCTCCATTCCGGGTCGTCCTCTTTTGCAGTCATGCTCTGTTAAAACTATGGATGGTCGCCCATTGGGTGACGGAGTTATATCCAAAATCTCTGAACCTTTGCTATGTTCAACTCCCTTGGTGGATATTCTGAGGAAATCCGTTTTTTTTTTTTTTTTTTGTAATCAGTTCCCCCTTGTTCCCAATTGTTTTAGGACATTCTTGGTTACGTAAACACAAGCCTTGTATCCTTTGGAGGAATACGGATAACCCTGTTGCGCAGTGGGGTTCCGACTGTAGATCCACTGTATGGATAGCCCTATGTGTTGGCCTGGACGTCAATCCATGAAAGGAAGTGACACCTGGAGTGATTCAGGGGAGATTATCCCACGCAGCCCTCCCAATCTAGAGAAGGGGGCCGAGGAAGGGTTGGAGTGGGACCTTCAATTTGACTGGCGACAGCCAGAGGATGATTGTTATTCCGAGTGTGGCTCCGATCTAGAGACTGTCATTGATGTGGCTGAGTACGAACAGGTTGAGAATTTAGGGGCTTTTAATTTTTGTTTGCCTTCTGCTTATACTGATCTGGCGGAGGTTTTTAGTAAAGAACGGGCCTTTACTTCACCTCCTCATCGCCCTTACGATTGCGAGATCAATCTCCACCCTGGCACCACTCCCCCTAGGGGGTCATTGTACTCACTGTCAAGTCCTGAACGGAAGGTCATGCGGGAATATATTCAGGAGGCCCTGGCTAATGGTTTTATTCTACCATCTACGTCCCCCACCGGGGCGGGGTTATTTTTTGTGGAAAAAAAGGCTGGTAACCTGAGACCTTGTATTGATTACAGGGGCCTGAAAAATATTACTATAAAAAACCGATACCCACTTCCTTTGATGAATTCCGCATTCGAACGTTGCAGGAGGCGTCATTTTTTACTAAGCTGGACCTGCGGAATGCGTATAACTTGGTTCGGATACAAGATGGAGACGAGTGGAAGACGGCGTTTAATATGCATGACGGGTAATATGAATATTTGGTTGTGCTGTTTGGATTGGTTAATGCCCCCTCTGTATTCTAGGCACTCGTTAATGATGTCCTCCGAGAGATGTTGGAGAAATTCGTCTTTGTTTACCTTGACGACATTTTAATTTTTTCTTCAACTCTCTCTGAGCACATACAACACGTCAGAGAGGTACTGGAGAATCCTCTCAAAGCTAAGCTTTTTGTCAAAGCCGAGAAATGCCTTTTTTCACGCCAAGACGGTCTCATTTTTTGGTCTTATTGTTTCTAAGGGGTCGGTCCGCATGGACCCTGACAAGGTGGCAGCCATCAGGAACTGGCCTGCCCCCCAAAACGTCAAAGAAGTCCAACATTTCTTGGGATTTGCCAATTTTTACAGGAGGTTTATCCGCAATTTTAGCGGGGTAACTGCTCCCATTATCGCCCTCTCTAAGAGAAGATCTCCCCTTCTTTCGCCTGGTCACCAGCAGCCGAGGCTGCCTTTCAAGAGCTAAAGAAACTGTTTAGCTCAGAACCTATTCTGGTTTTGCCTTCCCCTCCCTCCCATTTGTGGTGGAGGTTGATGCCTCGGAGGTCAGCGTGGGTGCTATCTTGTCCCAGCGCTCTCTTTGGGACAATAAGCTTCGCCCATGCACCAACTTCTCCAGGTCACTGCCAGCCGCTGAGCTAAATTACAGCATCAGTGACAGGGAGTTGTTAGCTGTTAGACTGGTGTTAGAGGAGTGGCGCCATTGGTTGGAAGGGTCTGAACATCCGTTTGTAGTCTGGACTGATCATAAAAATCACCAGTATATTCAGCAGAGCAAGCAACGTAATTCCCGACAGACGTGGTGGTCGTTGTTTTTTAACCATTTTAACTTCATGTTAACTTACCTCCCTGGCTCAAAATATATTAAGCCAGATGCCTTATTGCGGATTTACAATCATTCTGACCGTGATCCTATGCCGGAGCCGGTCATTCTGGTTGACCAGATTTTGACACCCGTCCAGTGGGACGTGGAGCCCGTGATACAGGAGGCCTTAAGAACTAATCCCAGTCCTGATGGGGAACTGCCCGGGTGTCTACTTGTTCCCATTGCGGTTTGCTCACAGGTTCTCCAGTGGGGACACACTTCCCGTCTGGCAGGTCACCCTGGGGCCCATCAAACCAAGCAGTTCTTAGCCCGACGATTTTGGTGGACCAGTATGATGAAGGACATTCGGGAATTTGTGGCAGCATGCAGCACTTTTGCCAGGAATAAGGTGCCCCATCTCCCCCCCGCTGGCCTGTTGCGCCTGTGCCTGTACCCGAACGCCCTTGGAGCCATATTGCGCTCGATTTTATCACGGGCCTGCCCGTGTCTGATGGTAATACTGTCGTCCTGGTCGTGGTCGACCGTTTTTCCAAGGCTGCTCATTTTATTGCGCTGCCTAAACTGCCTTCTGCGCGGGAGACAGTCTTCATAGTTGCTGATCACGTGTTTCGGCTGCATGGTCTCCCCCTTGATGTGGTTTCTGACAGGGGTCCTCAGTTTGCGGCCAAATTTTGGCATGCTTTTTGTAAACAATTGCTGTCATCAGGGTTTCATCCTGAGACTATCGGGCAGACTGAGCAAACTAATCAGTCCTTGGAGAATATTTTTCCATGCTTAGCAGCCGATAATCCTGCGTCCTGGAGTCATTAATTGGCATGGGCCAAATACTCCCATAACTCATCATGTAACTCCTCTACGGATCTTTCTCCTTTCGAGGCCCAGTTGGGTTATCAGCCTCCCCTATTTCGGGAGTCTGAGAAGGAGTCAGAAGTGCCCTCTGTTGAACACTTCATTCGACGCTGCCGCTCTGTTTGGACTAAGGTCAGTTCCTCCTTGTTGCGAGCTGGGCGTAGTCAGAAGTCTGCGGCTGACAGAAAGTGCCGTTTGGCCCTGTCTTATCGAGTGGGCCAGGGAGTTTGGCTTTCCATTCAGGATCTCCCCTCCACTCGGGATCTCCCCTTGAGAGTTGAATCTTGGAAATTGGCCCCTCGCTTTATTAGCCCGTTTAAGATAATGCGGAGGATTAACCCTGTCACTGTGCGTCTTAAGCTCCCTAGATCCTTACGGATCCATTCTGCCTTTCATGTGTCCAGGCTTAAACCTGTTAGTACCAGCGTCCTGGCACCTGCCGACAAATTCCCGCCCCCGCCGCGGATGATTGAGGGGGACCCGGCGTACACCGTACGTCGTATTGTTGCCGAGAGGCGTGTGGGTCGGGGATTCCAGTTTTTGGTAGATTGGGTGGGATATGGTCCCGAGGAGCGTTGTTGGGTCCCTGCTCGGGATATCCTGGACCCTGCCCTTATTTCTGAGTTTTGTGCAAGGGGTTCTTTGGGAACGTCTGAGGCCTTCCCTTAGAGGGGGAGGGGTCCTGTCATGGTTTGTGTTTGTGCTTTTTGCTTTTTTTGTTTCTCTCGTCCCTGATGACATCATTTTCTTTCCCTGTCGGATTTTTTACCCAGCTGGCTGATGACTCCGGGGCGGTCCTTCCCTGGAGTCTATATAAGCCGGAGGTTGCCACGCCTCCTTTTCTGGAGTACCTGATGTTAAGTTGCTCACTTCGGCTCAAGAAATCTTGAGTCAGGGTTTGCCTATATATATATTTTTTCTTTGTTTATGGGAAGCTTTGCTTTTTTAGTTTATTTGGCACAATTGTCTGGTGCCTTTTATCTCTTTTATTGAGATTTCTTTTCCTATCTGGTTGCTGACTTCGTTTCTGGCACTTAAGCCTTTCTTGTATTCAGAAACGAGAGCTCCTTTCCGCTCTAATTTCGCTCTATCACTTTCAGCTGCGCCGGCTCTGTGCTTGGTGCAGCTTCGCCTGCCACGGCATCTAAAACTCCACTTTTACCAGCCATTACAGACTGAGAATGTACTTTACTTGCTGAGGGCCAATTTGAAGGTAAAACACCCCAAAAGCCAATGATCATCATTGAAGGAATACAGTATCTGGTGGTGTGTGTGGGTTCCAGACCTCAGGCAGTCTTTGCAAAGGGTTTTGCACTGAGTATTGTTGACAATTATTGATTTTGTCAGTTTGTTCAATTGCTTTAGAGCAGTGCTTCTCAAACCTCTCCTGGAGGACCACCTGTCCTGCATGTTTTAGATCTTTCCCTGTTTTAGCACAGGTGATTAAAATGATCAGCTCGTTACTGACCCTCTAAAGCTGATTGATAACATCCTGATTATTTGAATCACCTGTGCTGGGGCAGGGAAAGATCTAAAACAGGCAGGGCAGGTGGTCCTCCAGGAGAGGTTTGAGAAACACTGCTTTAGAGCCTCGAAAACTGAGGAGGGCTTGGTATAAAATGGGTTTAATTCCAAGTTGGTTCATTCGGTATTTTTGACTGAACTTGACAGTCTGCACTTCAAGCACATCTTTATTGTTTCTTTCTTTTAAAATCCATCATGTTGTTCCACGTACGAGGCTAAAACAGTTCTGTCCAAATACTTATGGACTTAACTTCAGGAGGAATGGATATATTATGCTTTGGTGAAAACCTCTCATTAAAGTATTCAACATCTCTTTTACAGCTTCTTGTCAATCATTACAGGAGGCTTATATTGTGCCATTGGTCTATAAATAAAATGAAGTTGTTACTAACAGGCAGATAATTCTGCCTCTCCTGAAATGGGTTTAGTTTCTGTTTAGCTGAGTTTACAGATTTCAAAAACGTATCATTTCTCTTTTAAAGCATTGAATGCAACCACTCCGAATGGACTGAAGTGTTTTTACTGTGATGAAGATAACTGCACACAGACTGTGGAGTGCAGGGGACCTGAAGATCGCTGCATATCAACCATAGGAGGTGAGAAAAGTTAGTAAATTAGCAAAGTCTTGTATTTAATGCTGGAAACAGACATGGCACAAATGTTACTAAAAATAAGTCATGGGCTTTACTGCAGCATTTATGTTGCTGTGTTTAAAGCCAACCAGAATATTCTGACGAAACATCTCGGAAATGAAAACCATACTCTGAAAAAAGTCATAGCTGAAATATACACTGTTTGAAAACAGAAAATAACGCTAGAAATTCTGCATAAACATGTTGCATGTTGTCAATGATATGCCATGTTTTTATCTTTTCTGTAAGAAATGACAACTTCCGTTCATTTTGCAGATCATGGCTATCGCAAATTGAAGTACTCAGTACATTTTCATTTTAATAATATTGGACAAATCATTTTATTCTGCTTGGTATTAAAATGTAAAAACAGGCATCAGGAATGATGGTCATCATCATCTGGAAGAGACTGTTTCGATGTGAGTGATGTGTCAATAATTTTTTTCCCCTTTTCTTTTAGAAGTACCATTTAGTACCCCGAAGGTTACACGGAGGGGATGTGCGTCCCAAAGATTTTGTTGTGAATACGGCCTCATTTATCAACGTAGAAACCATACTGTGAAATGCTGTGAGGAAAATATGTGCAACGGTGCCCTGACTCTTGGACAGAAGAGTGAGGGAGTTACGTGCAGAGCCCTGCGCGTCACACAGAGCATCATCTTCCTCATCCTGCTGCCGCTGACCTCCTTCATCTTCTTCGGCTGAGCAGCTCCCCCCAACACAACTGTGTGACGCTTCCCTTTTAACCCAACATCACTGCCTTAACACTCCCCACCGCACCTCCATACATCCCTTATAACCCAACATCACTGCCTTAATGCTCCCTACCCCACCTCCACACCACTCATCCCTTATAACCCAACATCACGGACTCAATACTCCCCACACCACCTCCACACATCCCTCATAACCCAACATCACTGCCGCAATACTCCCCACCTACACACATCCCTGATAACCCAACATCACTGCCACAATATTCCCCACCCTCACCTCCACACCACACATTCCTTATAACCCAACATCACTGTCACAATACTCCCTACCCCACCTACACGCCCCACATTCCTTATAATCTTAGACTGTATAACAAGATGGACAAAGCAACCGTGACGTCACCCATTGGTTTCAGCATACCAGTTAGGAAGCCTTGATTTTGGGAATTTGAACAGCACCATTTTGTCAGTTTGAGACCAGATGTGATTCCTATTGGACGAGAGCGAGAATTGAAGATCCAGGGAGGAGCGAGGGGTGGATCTTCGGGTGAATCTGACTGTATCTGACGAGGACCAGAGGATAGCCACGCCTAAAGCATATACTGGCTTTATCCTTTATTCTCGTCTACTTGGGAGCATAATTTACAAAAATGAACATCATGATATATCGAAGAAGACTTACAATAGATGCCATAAAATAATGTAGAATATCATTACTGAAATAATAAATCAGGTGGGAAAGTAGGGTCATTTTCTTCTAGACTTCTGATGCATTGAACTTATTTCTGCAACCACCAACGTCGCCATCTCTTGGCCATTAAATAAAATGCAAATTTTAGAGATATCTGTATAGGCCTCATTTTCCAGACCCAGGCGCTGCCTCCATCTTTTTATACAGTCTGTGTTCATAACCCAACATCACTGCCACAATGCTTCATTCAGCCAGCTGTCAAATGCATTCTGTGCCTGACCCATGTGGCCTTACTGGTCCATTACTGTGCTGCATAACTGCATTACTGATGTGATCTCTCCTGCCTCTCTTAGGTCAAAGGATCTGTGTGCTTGAACAATTTTAATCATTTCTGCCGATTTGTATGAAATAGAATCAGGATATCAGAGATATTTGTTGTTGGTTTGATTGTGTTGAAACCATCCAGCTGCATGACTGCACTGAACAATGATGACATTACTGCTCTCCTGTTCTCTGCGAGCTCAGGGCCTTTTGTTGGCCAAACTCTTTTCATCTTTTTTGTGCTTTTTATAAAACTATAATATTTCACAGGAATTCAATGACTCTGTAGTAATCTGACTTATCGAGCACGCAGTCAAGTTGTGTACCAACTTTAATTTGAAAAACAAGCAGCCAACATAAACACGGGCGCTGCACGCTGGCCAAAACCCCGCCCCCGCCAGACACATTCCAGAACGCTCCCCCCCTGACATCACTCCCTGAGACCCGAACTGTATGGACATCAACATAAAGATTGAATAATCAAATAGCTAAATATTCATATACTAAAATAATCCCATTATAACAGACTCCTTGTGTCATGTGGAATTTTCTTATGAGACTCATGGTCCAAAAGAGTCGTAATTTGAGGGACTGCAAAGTTCTTGACATGCAAAAGCATCTTCAAAATTCTCTATAAAAACATGTCTGGCTCTCCAAGAGGTCAGTTGGGTCATTTGTTTTATTTCTTTTTCCATAAAAAAATGAGCAGAAAGATGTGAAGATTATAAATTTGAAAGTGTTATTTCTGTGGTGTACAGAGTGTAGAGCTGTATTGTGGTGCAGAGTATAGTGTTGCATTGTGGTTCAGAATATTACACTGTATTATGGTACACAGTATAGTTCTGTATTATGGTGCAGAGCATGAAACTGTTTTGTGGTGCAGAGTAGAGCTGTAGTGAGGTGTAACGTGTGATGCTGCATTGTGGCGCAGAGTAATGTATTAAACTGTGGCGCAGAGTATAGAGCTGTATTCTTGTATAGAGTCAAGAGCTGTATTGTGGTGTAGATTAGAGGTTCTCAAACTCAGTCGGGGGGGGGGGGGGGGGGGTCCCAGAGAGAGATAATATTATTCGCCTACTGTCAAAATGATTGATGGGTTTTTGATGAGTATATGAGTTCATGTGAATTAATTAAAAAAGAGGTTATTCTAGTTTATTTTGTATTTCCCCCTTCTCCTAATCCTCCCCGCCCTCCTCTTCTCTCCCCCTCTCTCCGGAGTGAGATTCAGCACCGTTCCCAAGCCACCCTTCGCTCTCACCCTCTCCCTTGCACGTTCTGGTGTGGGGAGAGAATCTTATACATTTTAGTGTGTTTTAGTGTGTTTTACGTTTTTTGGGGGGGGATAAACCTTTTAAAGCATTTACTAACGTGTTACAGTTTAGTGTTTTTTAAACGCGTATTATTTGCGTGGTTGGGGGAAGTGAAAGTGATAAAAGTGGTAAAACTTTATTTCAAGAGTTTTGTTGGTAGTGTGGGGTTACGTAAGAGAGTTTAAATTCGGAGAGCGTTATAAAGTTGTTGGCAAAATGTTGGTAAAACAGTGTTTTAAAGGACTATCATGGCTGGGAAAGTTGGGTGTTATTATTTCAATATATCATGAGAAAAGCTCCTACGACTTTGTTTTCTTTATTTTGCGATTTCTTTAATTTTTATGAACGATTTTACAAAACTAGTGGACCGCGCCATTTTCACCACAGCAGAGGAAAATTCACCCTCGATCCGCTTGGGGCGCCCCTAATCGTGACATCAGTGCAGCTGCCAGCGCCATGAATGTCCATTGTCCTGCGGTCCTGCATTGTAATTGTTGAATGACCGGGATATTACCGCTTCCTCTATGGAGCAGACAGACGAGTCTGATCTTTAGCTACCTTTTTCTATCTGACACAAGCTGGACAGCTGCCCTCACCTTGGCATAATTAGCTTACCTTAAACCAATTCCCGTGCTCTTTGCCTAACTTGTAATCAAGCCATTTATTCAGCCAACTGTCCAATCAAAACCAAAATCAAGCCAATAATGATTTTGAAGAGATAATGAGGAGCAGACAAACCGAACCAGGCTACCGTGCTAGATTGAAATGTCAGTAATCTGAATAAATAGCAGACCTCTGAATTCCACCTCTCGTTGGAAAACTTTCACGTATTATTAAAAAAGATTTCTTAAAAATAAAAACCACTACCATCTTTACATGATTTTAAGTATTTAAAAATAAACGCAAAGTAGAAAGCGTGTGAAGCGCATCAAACGTGAATGTGAGAGGAATTATTTTCACATTGCAGGCAATGGACAAATGCACCGAAGACTGGGCAAGCACGTTCAGGCAAATCTGTGCCACAGATTTTTAACATTTTTTATTTAATAACTGAACAAGATTCGCACACAACAGCCAAATGTAATAATCAAGCAGACGCATTCAGCCAAACTGTGTGCAGAACTATGCAAATTTAAGGTCTTCAAAATCATCCTCCTCTACGAGACAATTGCTTTCACCCCCTTCCCATTTACTTTGCTCAATTTGCAATCAAACAGTTGATTCACTCAATGAACAATTTTAAATTGGTTGGTAGTCTAATTTATTTAGATATCCATGTATTCAGACATTTTGACATCGCATGCATCAGCACATGAATGCATGTGGCAGCCGCAGTGACGTTATGATCTCGCAACTTCTCATGCCAGGCGAGGCGTTAATGGCGGCCTCCTGGAAACAGCAATTCCAGCTAATGAATGGTCATTTAAAAGAACAGGGGTATGTATGGAGAAAACATTGACCGTTATGTTGGAGTTAAATTACTAAAAGATTAAGTCAAAACGTGTAGGTCAGTCTAGTCCTCCTTTAAAGCAGAAAAAAATGAGCGCAAGAAGTGTTAAAACAGGAAAATAAAGCAGTGCGGTGAATGAGTGTGTGTAAATGAAAAAGAAAGAAAATTATGGACCAGTTTTTCGGTGCGATGTGCGTGGAAAAGAAAAGTTAGCAAAAAGTTGTAATGTAGTTGACGAAAGAAGCTGCGAACTAAGGATGGTTTCCATGTAGAGTGTTAATTCCGTACGTCTTCTTCCCTGGTCTGTGTCTCTCCCTTCTGCGTCTCTGACCACGGACAAAGGCGTTATAAGTGAGCGGACACCATGGGGGCGGGATTTGCAGTCTGTGAGTGGGTGGGGCTTGCGGGGAGGGGGTAGCCACTTAATGATTGATTGAATTGATGTGGCGAACGACTTCTGTCAAATAATAATAGAACAATGAAACTTACCCAGGGGGGCGGGGTTGAATCCGGCGGGTGTTTGCGTGCGTTTTTGAGTTGGAGGGGCTTGCGGGGATAGCCAATGAATTGAATGATTCATGAATGAATGATTGAATTCATGAATGAAAATCTTCTGCCAAGTATAATACTAGTATAATAAAACTTACCCAGGGGTGGGAGCTGAAAGGTATTGGCGTCTGCATTTTTTGAGATTGGTCCAGATGGTCTTTACTATGTATTGGGCTTTTCTTGGACCTTCACATAGTTGATTTTTAAAAGGTGTGAGAAGATCATAGATTACACACATTCACAATGTCACGTTTTTGAAGGTGTGGGAATGTGTGCTGCCATGGGGTGTGATTTTGTTCTCTGAGGTCACAGGTCTCAGGACGTTTCATTATTAGTCTTTCAGGCACCGCGGCTAAA